>OW679202.1:44064719-44122995 GCA_940337035.1 Agriotes lineatus | reverse complement strand
TTGAAGTTTGTCGTAACTTGAGATATACCTATTGATGCAAATAAACTACCAAGTCAGAGAAAACTAAATTACATCTTGACTTTGATTTTTTCCCTAAATACTGTATACAAAATACTTAACAAAAACTTTTTATTGGTCGTTATGATTATTACACTCGTTGCTGTTGTGTACATGTCATCTTATTTTCCTTTTTGCTTGATACAATTAAACTTAATGTAGTGTAAACTTTTACCTGTCACAGTGACAGATGTGTTCATAAACAAATTGCAATCTGACATTCACCTACAAACTTAAGTTAAGACATGACTAGATTTTCTATCTTTCTTTCCAAAGCCTACCCTAAATGAGTTTTTTTTTGGAACACACGAAATATTAAATACATACATACATTTCACTTTTAAGAAAAAATTATATTGATTAAGAGTTGCGATTTTTCAATATTATATTGATCATTAATAACACGTCACATGTTTTTCTTCTTAGTGTTTGAAGTAAATGGGTGCAACATTTGAGGCTGTAGCGCGTATGCACGCACCTAATTACCCACACGCGAAACCACCTACAAGAATTTTTCTTTACAAACAATGTTTTTGAAGTCTTTACGCTTAAAAGGTGTATTTTCTCAAAAATAGTAATTTGAAATTTTTAAGGGCTCATCTTGCGAAGAGCAGAGAAATTAGCAGTCGTTGCAAAAAATTAATATTTTAGCACACTGCTGATGAGAAATTAAAAATAACTGGATCAACCCATCCATTACAACCCTTTCAGACGGAGCCACTATGGAGTCGCGACCATGGTAGACACTTGATAAGCAAGCCACCACTCAGGCCACCAGTCGCGCGTGTATATTGTTCTAATAAACTGTGTTTTTAAATAAAGTGGATGTGGGGGAAACTGTTGCTCTTCTGTTTCTAAAAAAATATCACAAAGAAAACATAAAAGATAAAATGATGGGTTCAAGGTTATAACTTTTTATAGCACCTGATAAACTATTAAACAAGCTGGATTTCTTGAGACAAGAGTAAACTGGGACAGACACTAATATGGATCTGATTTCACTCGGTGTTGGCGTGACACTAGTTGCATCCGCGTGAAGGGGCAGTAATAGAACTCTTTCAGAAGGAGCCACCATGGTGGCGCGACTATAGTCGCGCGTCCACTAAAAAAATGAGTTTAAATGGGCGCATTCACATGAAGCGACCAGAAGAGTTATCACTCTAAATATTTTGGTCTAATACTGCTCCTTCACACGAACACAACTTGTGTCACGCCACCACCAAGAGTATGCAGTGCCTAATATTGGTTTCTGGACGAGTTAACTCTTGTATCAAGAAATCCACTAACTCATCAAATGATGTGAACAACCTGCACGCTTCATTGGTGGCCGACGTAAGCAATGTCCTAATGGTGGTGGTGTTGAATTTGGTCACGCTACGACTCTAAATAAATTGGTTTAATACTGCGTCTTCACACTGACGCAACTAGTGTCACGCCACCACCAAGTGTATGCAGTGCCTAATATTGGTTTCCGGACGAGTTAACTCTTGTATCAAGAAATCCACTAACTCGTCAAATGATGTGTACAACCTGCACGCGCCACTGGTGGCCGAGGTAAGCAATGTCCTAATGGTGGTGCTTTTGAATTTGGTCGCGCTACCACTCGAAATACATTAGTTTAATACTGCGCTTTCACGCGGATGCAACTAATGTTACGCTACCACCGAGTGTACCCAGTAACTCATCAAGTGATTTGTACAACCTGCACGCGCCACTGATGGCCGACGTAAGCTACGTCCTAATGGTGGTGCTGCTGAATTTGATTCCGCCACCACTCTAAATACATTGACTTAAACTGCGCCTTCACGCGGACGCAACTAGTGCCACGCTACCACCGAGTGTATCCAGTGTCTCATGTTGGTTTCCATATCAGGTAACTCTTGTTTCAAGAAATTCAGTAATTCATAAAGTGATTTGAACAGCCTGCAGGGGCCACTGGTGGCCGACGTAAGCTACGTCCTGATGGTGGTGCTGGTGAATTTGATCGCGCCATCACTCTAAATACATTGGTTTAATACTGCATCTTCACACGGACACAACTAGTGTCACGCCACCACCGAGTGTACCCAGTGTCTCATCTTGGTTTCCGTCCCAGTTAACTATTGTTTCTAAAAAACCAGTAATTCATTCAGACATTCGCAAGTAATGAAAAAATATAGTCTCATAGTTTCTCAGTTAATAAACCATTCTTTGATACATCTTGAAGAAGAGGATGCACCCATCATTTTTTCTTTTTCTGCCTTTTGTGATATTTTCTTAGAAGCAGAACAACAGTTTCCTCCACATCTATTTTAACACTGATTTAAAAACAAATAATTTATTAGAACAGCCTGCACGCGCGACAGGTGGCTCGATTTTTCATGTGGCAGTAACATAGTCGCGGCCATCATGATGGCTCCGTCTGAAAGGGCTGTTAAGCCAATGTATTGATAGTGGAGACGCGACCAAATTCAGCAGCACCACCACTAGGATATAACTTACGTCGACCACCATAGTCGCACCACTATGGTGGCTTCATCGGAAAGGGTTCTTAAAGGTAGAATTACACACATTCATAGATGCAAATTCGGCAATGTCTCAAACATTCTAAAGCTACTAAAAGAATTCTAAAGAGTTACAGTGTTTTAAAACCAAACAAAAGAAGAAAAACTACAGTTAGGTAAAAGCTGCGCAATTACTACTGAACCACAACCAGCAGCATCAGTGTATCCGGATTCCCGGATCGCCTGAAAGAGCTTAAAATGTTAATCATCGAAGAACCTATGTATGTGTCTACTAGGGATGTTCCGAATATACAAACATTCGTATTCGCGAATACGAATACCGAATACAAATACTCTTATGAATATTCGCGAATACGAATACGAATACGAATACATGACCTTCAGTGAATAATATCAACATCAACAACGTTTTTGTACGCGCTGCAAATTTTAGAAATAGTATGGAAAATAGTTTTGTTTTTTATTTAATGTTATAGAATGGTTAATATTTTTTTAAAAATGTTTGATTCAATGTATGAATACCTGTTTTATATTTTTATTAAAATTCTTATCTATATTTCTATAATTTTAATGTCAAATACTCGTATAATATTCGTGTTAATTTTGACGAATACGATTACGAATACAAATATTGAAAATATAGCGAATACCTACTCGCGAATACGAATACGAATACGAGTATTCGGAACATCCCTAGTGTCTACTACAAAAAGTTTAATGGTTGCCCACTTGTGTGATAAAACTGCTGGAAAAGTGTGAGATACATTTTTAGCATTGATAGGAATGTAACATGCACCAGCAAATAGATTATTTTTATTTTTCAAGAAAACAAAATTTCAAGTAACTAAATTGGTTTTGATGCAGACGATGATGGAAAAAGCAAAAGTAAAGTAAATGCTGCCGAAATTCAATCTAGAATTGTATGCTATTTACCAAAACTCTACAACACCAAATGCTATGTCTTTCTGTCTGTCTGTCTGCCTGTCGGCGGTATGACTCAAAAACTATTCGTCGGAGGAAGACAATATTTTGGATAAACCTTATATATATACCTGGCAACAAATATATACAGGGTCAGCACCTTGAAAAAATAAAAATTTGTTTATTTTTGATTTAACTTGGCAATAAATACAAGTAATAATTTGTACATAGCGTAGGCTTTCTTCTCACCAAAAATGGGTTCCAATAGATACAGAATAAATGTTGTACGATACAAAAAAATCAACAAATGAGTGCGTTACTTAATACAGCTGCAAAGCAGGAATTTGAAGAGTCGGTGCTCCGTAGCTCAGGTAGAAATAGCCCGCTCCCTTGCAATATCCCACAAAACGTTGGGATGGCATACGCGATCTGCCTGCCGTTCGAATTCGACCACCGGTAACGTTTTTTTTATTTAAAAATTTATTTAATTTATTAAACACCTTAAGATATTTTTACTCCTAACTTAATTTGATTTTTAAAATTATTTAGTGTCACAATGTCGACGAGGAAGTTCTGGGCAAAGTATTTTACAGATTTTTTAAAATGTAAACATGTATTTTAGTCCGCATAAATTATTACATATTCCTCTAATTCAACCTAGATATTACACTACTACATATTTCACTTACGCACTAAATTCTGAAATCCCAACCCTGCTAAGCGTGACAAAAATTGAAAAGACGTTGAGCTAAATGTATGTTTGGTATTATTCCAAAACAAACAGAGTTGCATCATACACGTTGCGAATATAATAAACAAGGCGACAATAGAGCACCAAATCACAGATTTTTCTTTATGTAATTGGTTGAGTAGTAAGTTTCTGTTTCTGCCAAAAGTTTTGCTGCAGATTTCGATTACGACATTAGGCACTTTGGTACTATCAGCTGATAAGCGGGTGGAATAATCCGCAAATGTTAACAAAATTACCTAACTTATAGAATACGAATCAAAAACCTGGTTATTAATGGTAGTAGCAATTTATACAAAGATTTTTAGTTTGAAATACGTATCAGTAAAAAGGTCACTGCTATAAATACTTACATCCACATCACGGCATCACAAAACAACAACGTACTTGAAAAGCATTCCATTCAGAAACAAACCACAAACTAATATACGTATATCTGTGAATGCTATTAAAGTTACAAAGGAATTTTAAATAAGATATCTTACGTACATGTGGCAGTAGAAAAGCTAAGCTGAATTTATTGAGAATAAATCAATCTAACTAGCTATGGAACAAAAGTGTCAGACGTTTTCAATCTGTCGTTCGATATTTGCTTCTCCAAGTTAGGCCATAGAAAGCTATTACTCCTCTAAAGTAATAGTAAATTTAAAAAAAATTAACCAAAGCGTCTTGATGTAGCGTAACATGTACAAGAATATGACTGAGCATGCATCTCCGGATTTATAAATAAGGACGCAGCAGCTCTCAGTCGACCTCCATGTCCAGTGTATCTACATTTTTGGTTATGAAGGTTTCTAAGGTCATTTAAACATAAAAAATAATACTGACATTTTTTCAAACCGTATTACCTTAAATTTGTTCGGGTCAACATTGTTTCGACGAAAAATTGCCTATGTGATTACACATGGTTCTCTTTCATCACTCACAATTTGCATCAATCGAACTTCCAATTGTTAATATGATTTCGCAGGATTTCACGGCCATTACCCTTACATAACAAACTATTTCCGGGATTGGATCGTGTTATTATTCGTAAGGAGCAACTCAACGTGTAAACCACGACAGAGGCGAAACTCTTTTAACAATCAGAACGAGAAGACGAGAATTTATAGGCAAGTGTCGTCGCGGTTGAGTGACATGCTTAGGAAATAGTGCTTTCCACATAGAAGGAAGGGGGAAGTCATCGTCCCGATTGAGATTATTAGGGTGTTTGTAAATCTCAATGGCCTCTCGAATCTTTCTGCTAAGGAAGAATGGGGATTTACAGATAATAGAAGTTTCATAAAAATTTATCTTATGGCCGGTATCGCGTTGGTGCTCTGCGATTACTGATGAACAAGACTCGACTTGAAACAGCGGTGTTGTTCAGAAATGCTAGTTTTTATTGAACGTCCTGTTTCACCAATGTGTACAGCATTACCCGACTCTATAAACACTTTTAGATGACACAGTGTGTAATTTACCTTTTGGTGAAAGAAGAACCTGTGAGATTTTGCTCGGGGGTTTGAATACTGTTTTTAGGTTTTGCTTTCGAAGAAACTTTCTTACGCGATCGGTGATTTGATGAATAGAGGGAAGACATACCAGACTATTGCTGTGCGAGGATCGGTTTTTTGAGGTTTGGGTGCCAGCGGATGAATATGGAGATTTATGGCAGACTGTATATCCCTACCACGGTAACGATTGTTCCTAAGAGCTTTCCGAATATGGTTTAATTTAGCGCGGATATTATCGAGTTGGGATATGGAAACAGCCCGGTGTACAAGCGGATTGATAACGGAAAGTTTTTTTGTGTAGGATAATGGTGGGAATCAGCATGTAAATAGCGGTTAGTGTGAGTGAGTTAGCGATATACAGAATGAGTACCCCCAACAAAGAAAGAGAACCGTTGCTTTCTATCTCCATGGTGCAATTAATGTCTGGATGTTGAGAGTTTTTACTATGTGGCCAAATAATTTCTAATATTATTCCAATTTCTAAAACCAGTAATCCGTAAGAATTAAAAGATTTAAGACCTATCAGTATACTACCTGGTTTATCGAAAGTCTTGGAGAAAGTCATGGAACTTCAACCTCGTGACTATTTAGAAAGCAATTTGTTAATGCCAGATTATCAGGCAGGTTTTCGTTGTAACTACAGTTGTTGTTCTGCACTTTTAAACATAACTGATGCCATGTTGAAAGCATCTGACGAAGGTCATTTCACAGTGTTGGTTCTACTTGACTTCTCAAAGGCTTTCGATACTATCAGTCATCAAATACTTTATGCTGTACTTTGCTACTACGGATTTGGCGAAAAAGGTTTAAATCTAATTAAAGCTTACTTGAATGATCGTCAGCAATGCGATTTATTGGAAGGCAGGAGTTTAGATTCATGTAGAGGGAAATTTAGTGTTCCTCAGGGATCCACACTAGGCCCTCTACTGTTCACATTATACTCTAGTAATTTATGTAATTATTCTTTAAATCGTTGTCAATTTCATCAATATGCAGATGATACGCAGATTTACATGTCGTTCAAGCCGTACGCATCGTAGACTGCTTGTGTTGCTATTAATGATGATTTAATAGACTGGCAGGCTTGGCAACCTTACATTCACTTAATATTCCCTTAGAAATCTACTTTTAGGGTATTTTGTAGTTCAAACGCTAAAGCAACATTTTTAGGTGATTTTCAAATAAAAATTATCGGCGAGTCTATACCTTACAAAGATTCAGTAAAAAAATTAAGCGTTATACTTGACCATAATGTTTCGAGAACATGTTAGCTCCTGTATACGTAAAGCATATGACAATTTAAAACTTCTTTACAGTAACAGGTATGCCTTGAGCAAAGAGGGCAAACTGCTATTATGTGAATCGTTAGTCTTGTCACACTTTAGCTATTGTGACCTGTTGCATAGTTCATGTATCGATAAGGCAACATCTAAAAAAAATCAGTTAGTCCAAAACTCTTGTTTCAGGTTGATATACAGCATTCGTCGTCGACAACACATTTCCCACAAAGTAACACTAGTTAAACAACTTCGCTTTTTACATGCTGCTGTATTTTTTAGTAAGATTATATTGTTGAAGTCGCCTTCATACCTCTATGATAGAATTCGTTCTCACACTGGCGTCCATAATTTGAATCTGAGACATAGAGGCATTGCCTTGCACCGCACAGAAAGTGTTAAGCGTTCGTTTACTTATAATATAGCGAAGGTATATAATGCTTTACCATCAAACTTTAAAAGTTTGTCACCAATGTTCTCTAACTATTTAATCATTTAACCTTTTATTTTTAACTCTTTTTAATATTTACCTGGTTGTCGTTTGTGTGTACGCCTCGAGCTCTTCTTCAATCATTAAATTGTTTTAATTTTCGTTTACGTTGTGCTAATCAGTTTTTATTTTTATGTAATTTTAATTTTTAGTTTTAATGTAGTGGTACGCATTTCTTTCACATTCGCATTACTGGTGACCAAAACATAAAAATGTTCCCGCTATATCCACTACCGTTTTTTACGGTGGTAGGGTAGAGCAGGGGTTTTCTTCTTACAGGAAGCCATCTGATCACCATCGTATTTTCCATTTCAGCGTTATATATTACTTATTTCATTTTTTGTATATGTATGTATTGCTTTCCCTTTTTCGGTTTTGAATTTGTATGTTCATTTATATTATTTTGGAATGGAAAATAAAACTCTATTACTATTATTATTATTATTATTATTACAAAGGTATCGTCAACGTATCGGACCCAAACCTTGGCTTGGAATTCTGAAGATTCCAGAACTATGGTTTCGAAAGCTTCCATGAAGCTATTGGCAACGACAAGAGAAAGAGGAGAACCCATCACCGCACCAGAGATTTGTTTAAAGAAGTGGCCTTAAAATAGGAAATAAGCGGAGGAAAGGCTTCTTTATATAAGGGCAGGTAGACTTAAAGACGTATTCCAATGCTATGATAACAAGTGTTGGATTATGAATATAGAATTGGAAATATGAACTTTCCAATTGTTATTTTCTCCTTCCACTCTAACATATTCCGCTGTGTGCATCCCGATTATTATCAACATCATAATCTTGTGTACTGTTTGTAAGCTTAACGCATGCTTTATCTAACCATGTCGGGCATTTGTTGTTCTTGGAACGTTCATTAGAAACTATTTAGTCATCTTTTATGATGTCTTCCTATAGGTCTTCTTCCTTGAGGTTTCGCATTTCGGGCTATGTTGGTCATACAGTTGTTCTTTATTCTGCTTATATCCTGATCTTACCATGCCCTAGAGTTAGCCATGATCTGTGTATTGCGTTTTCTGTGCATCACTGCGTACACTGTTATGGTTCGCAGGGTTAGCATTTAGGCAGATTTTAAGTCTTCTTCTGGCAGTTGTATTTGCAATTATGCAAGTTTTGTACATGCTTGCCTTGCAGTCGATGGAGATGTCCTTGATTTTTGTTAGGCCTCCAAAGTTCGAGACTTACATTTATATCAAAGCACTGAAAGCATATGCTTGGTTCTATGATATTCTTATAGATGGCTAACTTGAACCTGAATGAATCTTTTATTATTTGCTGATATTACCATACTGTATTTCTCAGCCTTGTGCTTTAATGAGAATAACAGCTGGTAGAGATCGTTTTCGGATTAGGAGACAAGTGCAGCGTCGTCTGCATAACATACGATTCTGACTTGGCTGTTTTTAGTCTGAAGCGAAAGTTGTTTTCGTTAACGGCGTTAATGAGTGTGTCCATTACTAAATAATTATCCTGAGACTATCGCTTTGGCGGATACCTGTGGGCGTTAGTACTTTCTCAATCAATTTGTCTTGTGTTTTTATATTGACAGCGTTATCAATGTGGTTTTTGTATACGCCGCACATGTTTTCTCTTATTTTAATATTTTTATAATATAATGTAACAGATATATGCTTGGGTGTTGTATTCTAAAGATTACTCTCCGATTTGACGAAGACGATTTAGTCTACTGTGAAGCTATTTTTTGAAAGTTCTATGTTTATAAAAGGTGTGTATAAATTGGCGAAAGAAGAAGTACCGGTGGCGATGTTGGTCATAAAATTTTGAGTCGAAAATCGTAATACTAAAATGTTGGATTGGTCTTCGTAATCCTTCACGAGCGGTAGATAAAAAACATGTTTTTCAAGGTAAAGTATATTTTCTGTTTCAAATACGTCAAAGTATCGTCAAGGATAGTTGTTCAAAATGTAAAATTATGGCCCCATACAAAATTTCAAAAATTTCGGCTGACTTTGATGAAACCATGTTACCACTAAAGTACTTCTTCTACATAGTACACGGTGTCTCATTTTCGATGATATTATAGGGTATCTCACATACGAGTAAAGATAGAGTTGCGGTTTTCGCAATACTGTGCTAGTTTTCTGTGAAAAGAAAGATGGTATAAACAACATTTTCATAGCCCGCATCGTTTCTGGGATACAGAACGAAATTGAAAATATTCCATTTTGGGACCCCCCTCGTATCTCCGTTATACGCTAACTTAGTTCATTCGATGTACCCTGTTTTCCATTTGTAAACTTTCTGACCACTTTTTCCAATTGTAACATGCATTTCTATAAACAACTTACACTCACATACAAATCTGCAAGAGTTGAACATCTTCAGCAAACAAACATTGAATGAGCGCTGGTCTTGTTCACATAGGTTTTTGAATACATATGACATTCCTACAGGTACCAAAATTCTTAAACATGAAATACCATTTAAACGTCTACAATTTATCAATAGGTTGCTTACAAACACTACTATAAAAGTCCAGAACAATTACAGCATTTGTTTCTAAGGCTAATTTGGGGGGTTTTGTTCAACAAGCATGTACATCGAATACAGCATACGTAACAATAGTAATGATAATAAACGTCTTTTATTTTCACTCAGAAGAATTAAACACCAAGAAAACATAATGTTCTTGAGACATAGAAAGATAGTATATAATAGGTAGAACGTAGGAAAATTTGTATCTACTTTGAGATGATACTCTGATATTTGCCGAGAACTCCAAGCAGATAGAGACGTTTGTGAGACGATTATGATTGTGAATAAAGCAGACAATAATTCTGAAAACATACAAAAAACATAACGTTAAAGTCGTGAACATAGTTATCTACCTTGGGTAGACCAACCAAAGCGAGAAGTCGTCATTAGGTTCAGTAACGTCTGCAAAAATATTTCTAGAAGTAGAAACGCAAAAGTTAAGATGGTCAACGTACACGCCTTTCCTAGTATAACATATATGGTGATTGGGGATGAAACTTCAATGTTCAGGGGATTAAAATGGACAATAGATGTCCGGTAAACATAGAATCAGTTTTTAGCCGTTAGGAAGATATTAGTTAACAAAGTAAACTAAACGCAACGTAATAAAAACATCTCTAGTTTTAACGTAATAGTTGGGGAAAAAGTATCCCTATTGACGTCGATGCACTTATTGGATCATGTGTGACTGGTTAAAGTGCACGGTGCTTATCTTTTATAACAGCCGTAGAATTGTTTATTTAATTAAGTAATGCCTCTCTTGTATAAACTAAAGATTTTAGCCAGCTCCGAAGACAATAATCAAGGAGAATGAGATCTGGCGAACTTGGTGACCAGTTTTGTCAACTCCTAATCGTCCAATCTAACGAGGAAGGATTATCCAGATCCAATTGGTAGGACCAAAATGGGCAGAGGCTCCATCATACTGGAAATAGATGTGCTGTTGTATTTATTTAAAGATACATCCAAAAGGTCTGTCAAACAATTTTCTAGAAATTCTAAATAGTCTTCTACCTTCAGGCAATTATCTAGCACAACTGGACCAAGTAAGTGATTGTTATTCATACAGTACTCACTATACCTTAGTCCTCAATCGATGTTAAAATTTACTGTCAACAGTGGCATGAAGATTCTCATCTCATCATTGAAGTTCGTTGTGACAGCATGAGTGAACGGTACTTCAGGCGCGACGAAAACATATGGGTGTAGTCTAAGATACGATTCCCATTTAATCCAATTATAAAACTGCATCATTAAGGTAAAATCACGATTCTGGAGACTATAAACCCACTGAATATGAAAGGACTGCACACTATTTATATGAAGAGTCTCTCATGGCACCGTTTGATAAATACGAAGACAGGGTGCAATCGTCTTGTACTTATACCTGCACTACCGTGTGTCATATCAAGAATGTCTTCTTCTAGCCGCGATAGCTTTTCGACCCTTGCATATTAACAATGGGAAAGTTTGCTGGCACAGTAAGTGGGATTATGCAAGAAGCCCTCATTACCGTACAAAACTGGTGTGTCAGGCAAGGGCTCAGGATTAATCCTACCAAGGCAGAACTTGTCATCTTCACCAAAAGAAGGAGAATCGAGGGTCTCAGACAGCCCACACTCTTCGGTAAAGCTCTCCAGCCCTCCGAATCGGTCAGATATCTTGGAGTTATCCTGGATTCAAAGCTGAACTGGAGGACTCATGTAGAGAGACAAATTAAAAGGGCCACTGCTTCCCTGTGGAGATGTAGACGGACCTTTGGAACCAGCTGGGGTCTCAAGCCCCGTGTCACCAAATGGCTATACACGGTGGTTACAAGACCAATAATAACATATGCTACTCTTGTTTGGTGGCCGGCAATCAGCAAGGCAACAATCAGAAACAGCCTCAACAGACTACAGAGGTTGGCCTGTTTAGGCATAACTGGAGTAATGCGCACTGCTCCTACGGCAGCTCTGGAGGTGCTTCTGGGGCTTCCGCCCCTCCACCTAGTGATCGAGGCGGAGGCTAGGAAATCAGCCTACAGACTAAGCCAGAGTCAGATGTGGGCCATGAAAGGGGAACAAGTGGGACACTCAGGGATCATCCAACATTTTGAGAAGGTCCCAGAACTTCTCACATGGAGCGACTTCATGGCTCCGCTTTACATGTTCCACAAAGCATTCCAGGTATTCATTCCTGATAGGAACGATTGGTGTCAGCAACAGCGTCTTCTCACTCCAAAGGGACTCGTTTGGTACACAGACGGCTCCAGGATGGCGGGGGGATCTGGTGCTGGCATCTACGGCTGTAGCCCGAGGGTCAAACTCACCGTTGCCCTAGGAAAATATGCCACTGTATTCCAGGCGGAGGTATTTGCCATCCTAACCTGCGCTCAGGAGAACCTTCAAAGAGGTTATTCCAATCTGCATATCTACATCTGCACAGACAGTCAGGCAGCACTAAGAGCATTGAGTTCACCCAGAATCAACTCCAGGTTGGTTCTGGAATGTTGCCAGACACTGAATAGACTCGGTACAAAAAACTGGGTGAAACTACTTTGGGTACCAGGCCATAGTGAAATAGAGGGTAACGAAGAAGCTGACGCTCTAGCCAGAAGGGGTTCTCAAGAGCCGCTCATCGGCCCTGGGCCGGCTTTAGGAATTACCCGTGCCACTGCAAAGACACAAGTTGAGCCCTGGCTAAGTAACCAATCCAGTGCCAACTGGGCCTCGATACCAAGGCTACGTCAGGCAAAACTCCTCATCGGGGAAATGTCGCCTACCAACACCTTTACTCTCCTGTCAATGAGCAGGAAAAACATTAGGATCGTGACTGGTTTACTAACAGGACACGGTCACCTACAGAAGCACTTATTCACAATTGGAATCGTAAATGATGCCACCTGCAGGAAGTGCCAGTAGGAGGAAGAAACCTCAATTCATGTTTTATGTCAATGTGTGGCTCTCCTAACACTGCGACATAAACATTTTGGAGCCGGCCTGGTGGAACCCCAGGCGATAAGGGACATTCCTATGGGTAGGATTCTTTCCTTCGCGTTGGAAACCGACCTCTTCGAACGAGACCCATAACAAATTAGGTGGGAGCACAATGGACCAATAGGTCTCAGTGCAGCTTACAACAAGCCCCATCAGAAGAAGAAGAAGACAGTTGTTTACTCCAGCATGAGTGAACGGTACTTCAGGCGTGACGAAAACATATGGGTGTAGTCTAAGATACGATTCCCATTTAATCCAATTATAAAACTGTATCATTAAGGTAAAATCACGATTCTGGAGACTATAGACCCACTGAATATGAAAGGACTGCACACTATTTCTATGAAGAGTCTCTCATGGCACCGTTTGATAAATACGAAGACAGGGTGCAATCGTCTTGTACTTATACCTGGACTACCGTGTGTCACATCAAGAATGTCTTCTTCTAGCCGCGATAGCTTTTTGACCCTTGCACTGGGAAACATTCCAGTTGCAGCTGCAGCGTCGAAGGCTGTTCGAAATGCATTTCTGATGGGATAGCGACGGTGATATGCAGCAACTGAACGATTGGCGCTCTCATCACAGTACCCATAAACGAAAATGACATCGGCATATTCTGTCCCAGGTATTGGGAAAGTATGTGATGCCTGACTAAGTGACTTAAACAAATAAATGTCAAAATAAACGATTACATTTACAAAACATTGTATGCCTTTTCGTCTTTGTAGTAAATTCCTTGGTACTTCTGTTTTTTATTTTCACATAACTTTTGATATTTGCATACATATATTTATAGCTTCTATTAGATTTTAGTCGTTTACAAATGTATGCCCTTGATGGATCGTTGAATGCTTTTCAAAATCGAAGAAGTCCTATGCAGTGGTGCATCATAATTGGGCACTTTTGTAGTAGTTGTTTTCGAATGAAAATCAAGTCCTATGTGCTAAATAGTGATCTGTACAAATCTGTACGAATTTCCAGTGTGTGATTTAGATTTCTTCTTGATTTGAACTCCAAAATTTTCATATATTTTGATTGCACCCTCAATAGGAATAATTTCTTGTAGTTATCACATACACCACTTCAATTTTTTAAATATGAAAGAATTACTAGCACCAATCTATTGGTATATAGTTTTTCCTCCACTTAATTTATGTAACGCTGCTACTCCTAAGTTCTGACTCTCCCATGTAATTTAGCATTACTAGTTTAATCCATTCATGTTCACCAGCTTCTCCCATTTTTCGTGGTTTCGCATTCCACATTTCTTTCTCTTTGACCATTTGCTCTTCTGGTCGTTGATTTTCTTCCTCTCTGCTTTATTTTTGACTTCAATCCAGTCTCATTACTAACAAGGCTTCTTAAATTGTGTAAGTTGCTCCGACTGTCGTTACAGAATTTGCACTTTCGTAGCGATTACCTACTTTGCTTTATTTAACCTTTCGTTATTTTATACAGCAGCTTCTGTGAGGAAGATTGATATGGGTTACTCTCAGCTCCAATTCCGGCTAAAGAAGGAAGGTCCGGTGGGATTTACGGCCCCGTACCTCAAAATTGCATTGGATTGAATGACCAATGTGTATCAAAAGGCTTCACGATTGGGAGATGGCAACGTGGCATGGCTTGAGTCTTTGCTTACCATGTGCCTTTCCAAAGACGCAGAAGAGGCCAAAGAGTTTTATCAGCACCTTGAATTACGTCATAAACCACATCTAGTGAGTGATTGGTCAAACTTGTATACTTGTATATATATGGATAATACGACGCCAAGTTACAGAAGGAACATGTTAAAAGGTACACATCAAAATATCTGTAAGAAAGATTTAAAATTATAAACGAACAATGAACAACCAATTGCAAAGCATGAAAGTGTATTAAACAACCTGTGACGTGAGAACTGACAACAATGATTACATAGAAAGACTGACTGACACAATAGGAAATACAAGTCGCTAGATGACAAAAGAACCAATACCAGGTGGAAGATGATGAACAGACTAACACCTAATCCCGTGTTAGAAATAGAAATAAGTACAAAGAGAAACGTAAGCTATAAGAAAAACATATAGAAGAAAGAAGGGCGCTGAAGCAACAGGAAAGCTACAAAAAATTAACGAGTCTTCGCAAGAAAAGAATTCATAAAAATGTGGAAAAGAACATGATAAATGAAAATGAAATACTTAATGCAACCGCCAAGGAAAATTCACTCCTCTGCAAATTTTTACAATTAGAACCACTCTGCAGAAGTAAATATCATGTTAAATTACATCAACTATTGGTCAATTATACATGCGCCTATATACTACAGTGTCAACAGGAATAAATCGATGAATATCACATAGGTACGAGTTTCAAATTACCATAAAGCGTGTAAGGTTAGTGAGGAAGACATAAAAATATCAAAGTAAGCTCACGGAAATCTTTCAAATAAACATAAACAACGTAACACTGACACTAACGACCACATTATCGACGACTACCCTGAAGAGAGCACTGTATGAGAGACCGAACCACTGATGTAGGTTTTTCAGCTAGGAAATTCTCCTTCTCCCAGGGCTAGGGCTGCGGCAGATCTTCCCCTACATGATGGGGTGAATGAGACTTCTCTGACTGTCAGATTATGTTCCCGAACTACGTGAGCTTTCTGGCTGTGACTGCTGTGATGATCTCCTCATCTTTCCCGACCCTCCTCATAACGTCTTTGTTGTCAACACGCTCCATTCAACTGATTCGCTGTATGCGGCGATAGTACCACATCTCAAAAGCTTCAACCCTATTCAGCATGGCTTATTTAAGGGATCAGTTTTCGAGCCGTACAAAAGAACTAAAAAGGCGCAACAGTGAAAAATCCACACTTTGAGGTTTAGGTTGAGGCTCCAACTTTTTATGGCTTTTCGTAACTTAAAGAAAGCAGACATTCTCGATGCGACATCGAATTTCCCATGAGTGGTCCCAGGCTTCTGCTACCGTAGATCCGATGTACGTCACCTTGGCGATCCTCTTCTATTCCCACTGTTGCGTCTCAATATGCTACTGGGTCTCTAGTCTCTACTATATAGTTGCTCTTCTTGCCGTTCAGTCGTGGTCCAAACATCTCAGACGCAATTAGAACACGATCTAATAGTCTAAGAGCTGGTGACATTTTTTGATGATCATTTAGTTAAGGCCTATTTTTTCAGAGAATGTTGCTGGAGGCATGTATAAGTGTCATCTGTAAGGATTCTCCTAGATAGCGGTATCGGAGGGAGGCAGAACACCCCCAATTTTCACTGTCAGTATATGTCAAATTCGAGGTGAGCCGGTTAGGTTTTGTGTCAGTTTCTGTCAAAACTGACGGAAAACCTAACCTGCTAATCTCGAATTTGACATAAACTTACAATGCCACCAACCTATTATTCATACGTTTCAATTTCCACAACCGCCCCTTATGGACTTTTTTAGTGTAAGTTATGTCAAATTCGAGGTTAGCAGGTTAGATTTTCCGTCAGTTTTGACACAAAACCTAACCGGCTCACCTCGAATTTGACATATACTGACAGTGCAAATTGGGGGTGTTCTGCCTCCCTCCGATACCGCTATCTAGGAGAATCCTTACAGATGACACTTATACATGCCTCCAGCAACATTCTCTCAAAAAATAGGCCTTAACTAAATGATCACTGAAAAATGTCACCAGCTCTCCTACTATAAGAGTCGCTGCAGTTCGTGCTCGCTTTCAGCGAGTAGAACGATATCTTCTGCATAACGGATGTTGTTGACCAGAACTCCATTGATGCTGATGCCGTCTTCTGCGTCATGGAGAATTTTTCTGAAAATATGCTCAGAGTAGCAATTGAAGATCAGGGGAGATAATATACATTCCTGCCTTACCTTTCTTAGTATCCCAAACTCTTCTGTCGGAGGAGAAGCTTCAAGGTACCTATGGCTCATGAGACTGATGATTCGGTAGTCTTCCTACTCCTTCACACTTGGTTTATTCGAAGGTTGATTTCAGACAATCGGATTGTATTTTGACGCTGTTAAATTAACGTCAGAGCAGTGAGAGCTGCTTGTCTCCTAATAGCTTTAGCACGTCCGTGTGAACTTGGTCTAGACCTGTTGCCTTCCCGCTCTTCTCCTGCTTGATTACAGTTTTTTGTACTTCTGACTTAGTGATCAAATGGCCGCTCATACATTCATGGATACCATAGTTGCTCTGTTGTGCGTCTTCGAAGAGCTCGTCCCTGTATCGCTTCCACACTTCCACTTACTGGTTCGGGTCGATGATGATGTTTCCCTCGTGATCGACAAATTTTCTGGAGAAAGATTAGAGAAAAGATGTATTGAGCTCCATTGCGAGAGTAGAAAGGCGAGACTGGCCTTTAATGAAAATAAAATCAAATACATGGTTAATTTGAGAGCAGAATATGAATGCGCTAACATCAACAACACTCGGGTCTATCAGCATTGATTTACCAGAGCAAGAAATGTCATATATATTAAATCAACTTTAAATGAGCGGAACGGTAATCAACAAATAATAAAAGCCCAAATGACTTTAGGCCACCCATTTTCTAGGTTTCTAAGGTTGTATGTTTATACCGAACAATTATTTGCTCAACTGTCGTCTATGGAGCAGAAACCTGAGTTATGACCTCTACCGATGCAAACAATCTTTCCATTTGAAGCAGATCCTACAAACCAGTACAGGGTGGCCGGTGTCTCAATGGACATCGACAAAAGCCTAGGGATAACAAAGAGAAGAAAGGCAGTGGAAGGATGGAGAGATCACAACTGTAAAATCTAGTAAGAGAGACCAAGATTTTTCGAGGCTGTAGCGACAAGAAACCACAAGTAAGTAGATTAAAAATGTGCTTATGTACGTATTTGCCGTTGTCTTTATATTAGGTACGTTTTCAAAACTGTCATACTTTTAGTTCTCCATAATCAGCTATAACAATATTTGTATTTGCGGCCCTTTTTATGAAAATAGTTCGCGATATTGTTTTGCACCAGTTGAAATGAGATTAACCAGTTTGACTCTAGCTGTGACAACTATCAACAGTACTACAGTATCATCGTTATTAGTTTGAAGAGAAGTATGATGCTGCTACATCTCTATTAAATTTATTAGAAACCGTAAAAGAAGGTGGCGATAGGTGGCGATTTTTTATCTTTCTCTATCGATGACCACTCGCTCTATAGAAACATGACCTAGTAGGATGGAGTTATTTGTATAACCATAATTTAGTTGTGTTGCCGACTATATAAAGCTATTTATTTATAAAAAAATTTCTAACATCAATTACCGTACGTAAGATATGGAGAAAGTAATTGCAGCTAAAATAAAAGACACAGATATGTTCTTTTAAAAAAATGTGTTGAATGTAGTAATTGTGTTATTAAAAAATTAGGGCTGGTCAGCAATACACCGTCTTATGGAATTGATACACTTGAATTGTATTGGTTGAATATATATAGAGGAGTACACAGTGAGAAAAGGTCAATATTTAAAATGCTCTCTTTACCCAGAAGTTCTTCTGCTAACAACCAATGACTTAGTAATTCACAGTCACTGGTAAAGTTAGAGACTTATCGCTTGTAAACGTTAAATTACTATTTTGAAGGTAAGCAGCATTCTATTGTCTTAGATTAAAGTCTTCAGTTTTTCAACGATCTTCACTTGTTCGTCACATTATACGCGCAGGTTTCGTTCATAACTTACAATAACAGCGCAGGAGCGAAGCTAAAGGCCATTTATACCTACTTTTCATTTTAGCCATTTTTATGAATATCGGACACATTAAACCAACATTTTGAGACGGTTATCACTGTGTGCCATGAATTTAATTGTTTCTAATCATGATCCGTCCAGAAAATGAAATAACAAGTGGAAGAACCTCAGGGAAAGCTGGCCCTTTCATTAATTTTGAAAGAAACTACTCTTTAAATATAGCGTGGAATTAAACATCGAACACTGGAAAGATATGTTAAAAAACAAGAGAAACCTCATGGAAATACTTTTATGAAACCATATTATATTAGCAAAATATTTACAAATAAACAAAAAATATGTTACCAAATTATATAACAAACCTATTCAAAAGGGGAGTTAAACAATTAGGCCAATGTACTACAATGATTTTCCCACATACTTATGTTGAATGGTGCACCACCGGGGGTTCGCCACTCCTACGGGGTGGATGACGATGGAACTATTTTTAGAAGTGCATATTATAACTCTTCATAAATACTCGACAAGTTCTAAGGACAACCCCAGACTATTGATATACGATAATCATGGGCGTTACATTTCTATTGGTGCCATAAATTTAGCTACAGACAATGGCGTTACTGTTCTTACTCTGCCATCTCGTAGCGGCAATAAAATGCAGCCTTTAGATGTTTCACTCTTCGGCCCTTTTAAAACACATTGTTATGCAGCTGTTGACCATTGGCTTTTCCGTAATCCAGGAATATCCATTATCATTTATCACCCAGCCTACTCAAGAAGCTTATGGAAATGCATTTACTCCCGCTAATGTTAAGGCAAATTTCAGACCTGTCATCTTCAAACGATTGAACAAATCAGATAGGCAAAAATTGTTACTAGATAAACCGAAAAAAGAAGAAAATAATTCAACTGTTGTGACCCCAGAAGCTGTAAGAGATTATCCAAATGCTGCGCCAAGAAATACAAGCAGAAAAGCAAGAAGGAAAAGACGTAGAGCACTATAATTACAGATACTCTAAAGAAGAAAGCAATAGAAAATGAAATAGTTGCACATATGAGTTGTAAAGCTGCAAACTGTGAAACTGAGAGGGATACTGAAGAACTGAAGCAGAAAGATTTTGTGCTGGTGAAGTTCTCGAAGAAAAATATTTTCTATGCCGGTGCACTAGTGACTGGTATCGAATATCGACCAAGAAAATCGTTGAAAACTGTTTTTTATACTCCAATATTCCAGATGTTCCCTCTGTGAACAGAAGTGACAGATTTGTACAACCAAAACCTGAAACTCCCTTCAATAAGTCTTTGAAATTTCATTACGTTCACGTAATGTACGCTAAGGAAAGCTGTAGCTATTTTTATTATATTATTTTTAAATGCAATCTTAATGGGTTTATACTTAGTTATATTTACCAACAGGAAGTGTGATATGATGTATAATCAATAAATTTCGTTCCACCAGCGTTTAACTTTTTTCGTCTCGCTCTGTAACACCTTTTACTAGATATAAAAAATGTTTATTTGTTAGTTACAGTAATTTAAAGACAAACGTACAATGTCATTAATTTATAATTATTCAAAAGAACTCTGGCATTATTCAATAATATTCATACCCAAAAGCTATACCTATCTAATATCTGCAATATTAAGTATCTGCCATAATTATTACAAACCTTTTTGACATTTTGCTTGACACGAGGCTTGGCATAAACTTAAAAAAAGCGAAAAGTTGTCAGCAAAGTATGGAGTATCAATATTTTACTGAGTCACATCAAACTGATTCTTATAGAATTACAAATTAAACATGTTCTCTAGATGCATATCATGCACTGCATAAAACTTGTAAAATGACTGTTTACAACAAGTAATCCGTTAGGAAAATCTAAACGACTGTTCAAATTGGACGAAGTACCCTAAATCAACATTTCTTTTCCTTTAAATTGTCGGCGTGTGTGTAGTTGCTACAGTTCACGTCTGTTTATGTATTTTATTTCTGTTTATATCATTAGTGACACCTTAACATTCATAACGTTGTATTTTACTGGGCAAACAACTCTGACGGATAATGGTTACCCAAGTACCTTTTCCTTGTTTGTTTATGATTATAAATGTGACCGCCGAACGCTTGACACGCCGACTTTCAATACAACAGTAGCGTTCGCCAATTAAAAACTGGTTTGGTGTAGTTTGGCGTGTTTGAAGTCACAATGTTTTACTATCCGTTATTCCACGTGTGGGCAGCCTAAAATTGCAAACTGCTTTTCACCGTATTATTAATAACTTACAGTTACAAATTAGCGTGGTTCCATCGTGATTGTAATTATCATTAGCCTTTTGAAGCACATTATCGACATGTAAACCTCCCCATCTCAATGTATCGCTATTCGAATTCAGGCTAATCCTATAGTGTTTTAATATCATCCACCCATGTTGTTTACTTCAGTTAAATTGCCCAATTATGGTGTTTATAAGCGTGTTTATATTGTTATAACCTAATATTAGACTCCCTCAATTATGCAAGGCTTACTATTCACTTTGTTTCATGCTCAACCACTGCTTGTACCACTCAAAAAATGCCAGTTGATGAAGAACCAACTTCATATGAGAATGTAATGAAGGTCGCTGACGTTCGATTGTGAAAAAATAATTTACAAAAAATGTAAAAGTAGTTCGAGTATTCCATATTTGAACTTCTTCAGAGGTATAACACTATAGAATAAAATTACATTAATTTATATTGTCGTTGACATCCACAATCACCACAACTATAAAAATGTATTTTTTTTCAATCTCATGGAACAACAACAGAGAAAATATAAACTAACTAGCTTTTAGTTCAATTTTCACCAACACCTTATGTGAAAAACACAAAAATTAGTAATTTACTGCTATTAATATAACCAATGACTTTACTGCCTCTTAGCTGATACAAAACGGTTACATTCGTTGTTTTAGTGGTCGTTGAATACCAAACTCATTGCCAAATAAGTTTAGGTAATTATTTTAACAGATTGGCTAGACTCAATCAAGAAGAAAACCTTGACTTAATTTTAAAAAACTATTTTAGTTGAGTTTTATGTAGTTCTTAATAGCCGATTTTTAGTGATATGGTATAGATAATTGGTAAACCTTTCTCAGTCGTCAGCGTTACTCCAATTTATAAGTTAAAACGTATTTCACTAACAGTAGCTTGATTTGTTCTACAAGTTATAAACATGCACACGTAATTAAAGATAAAACAATACACGAAAACGTCTGTAATACAAGTGCAACACCTTGTATCACAAATAAATGTGTAGTCTTGAATGGATGCTTGGAATCGTAAATTTAAGTATAGAAATCGTATCATATAACTTTTATTTACACTTACATCACATATAAAAGTATATAAAAATATATAATATATAAATAGAGAAGGCATATGAACATAAACTGTTCTTAAATATATATAAATATTTTATTACAATTTAAAGCTTTAGGCACATGTAATTATTAACGTTTAGGATACAAAATACTGTTCTTTACTTATTCATAACATAACAGGCATAATTAACGATTTTAAATATACATACATACATATATGTGGCAGTAGTAGGGGTAGTGCATTCCGAATTGTATGGCATTTAGTTTACATTATCGTCTAATAGTAAGAGATATTGCGATCCCTTCTGGCAACTTCTTGAGGACAGACCATGCTTCAAACCGAGACATGGAGGAAACGTTTGTTTCATTCACTAACAGAAGTTCATCTCCAACCTGCAGCTTTCCACATTTATCAGCTGCTCCGCCTAAACAAATATGAATCATTGGCATAACAAAACAACCCTTTACCTAATTTCCATTGCTTGGAAACAAAGGATCTTTTTTCAACCAAAAATGAATTTCAACAAAACATCTTGATATAAGTTTCGCAATATACCTTTAAAGATCTTCTTTACTAACAGCGGCATGTTTCCTAATGGCGAATCTTGGCCTCCTTCCAAACTTAATCCTAACCCAGATGCATCTTTCATAAATGATACAACAATAGGTTTTTGACTGCTAGGACGTTTAACTTTTTCTGAAAGTATAAATATTATTAGGTCACGTCGAAGTATATATATGTACAGTAAAACCTTTTTCTTTTGGTGACACTGGGCACGGTGGAGCATTATTTTTCGCGATTAGCGTATCAGAAGACGCAGCAGACTCCTTCAGTTTAGAGATAACTAAGGTAACTTCTGGCAAAGGTTCCTAAAATGAATCATACAGATCCCTTGCGAGACAGTTTTTTTTGTTAACTGACCTTTAGCAACGCAACTAGCTGCTTGTGAGTTAGCCCTTCCACACTTTTGCCGTTGATAGAAATAATTGCGTCACCTTTTTGGAGACGGCCATCGCGATGAGCTGAACTATCATCTCTGATCTTGTGTACCTATTATACATTTAATGATTACTTAACGAACAACCACTTTTAAATATATACTCTACCGTGATCTCTTTGCTTTCATAGTCTGCTCCGCCTGCAAGTGTGATACCAACGCTGCCACCTGGAATTTTCGGTTGTAACACAATTATCTTCATATTTTCCTTAATGTCTGTAGCAGAATCCTTACAGACTGGGACCGCTACCACTTTTTCCTGAAAAAATAAAAATACAAGCGTCGTAAGCAAAACTATACAGTAATATTCAATACTGACAGTCAATATTGGTAAATTGAACTCTTATATGGTTATATGGAAGCATTAGGACGGAAGCTATGCTACAGACCAGCTACATTTTTTCGATCTTTTTTAGTCTGAAAGGCTTTACGAACGTACTGAAACGTGAGAATACGTTTGATGAAAACTATTACGTTTAAAACTAACGAATTTACACTACTTAACTAGTAACATTAAAATTTTACCATAACTTCTCTTCTAAGAATACGCGTGAAAGAATGAGCAAAAATGGAAGTAATAAAAGTACTAAAATATTAATAAAGCTGCTGTTTCAGATATTAGTTGCCTTTGTAATTATTACAATACTAGCGTTCTGCACCCAAATTGGGCGCGAAATAATTCATTTAATGCAATTTGTACAAGAGTGATGCATTTTGTGTGTCGAGTTAATTTTGAGGTTAGCTGTCAACAAAAACATCCACATAAAAGTCACTTATTAAAATTTGAAAAAATCACGATTGAATTTCTAATTCATACACATTTGTCTCATTGGGCTATTAATCACGTTGATGTTAGTGGTGTTCATATCGAATATTAATTAAAATAATTTTCTCTTGAAAGATAGTAACAAATTTCTGCAACATCTCTTACCAAGTTGGCTTTACAGTTTCTAACGTAGGCAACCCGTTTTACCGTCGGCAAACTGACTCGCCGCAGATCATCAAATTTTACAGATATTAACTGCAGTCAATTAATTGCAAAGGGAGTTTAATGCCATTTAGTTATTAACGAACAATGAAGTAAAAATAACCACTGCAATAATTTAATCAGAATCGTGCGGTTTTATGCACAACTGTAACTACAGGTGGGCCTTGATGGAGTTAATGTTTTCCAGACCAGCCGGGTATTCAAAATTTATATAATTAATAAGTTAATAACATTTTGTGAAGAGTCATGGGTCTAAATAAAGCTTGAATGTTAGTGAATTGGAGAATTGCCCGGAATATCGAACCTTAGTACCTTAAAACCTAACTATACACATAAAGGGTTTTCAAATAGCGGCAATAGAACTTTAAAAGGGCAGGCCATGATTGGACTAATTGTCCTATGTCATTAACGCTCTTCCAAAAATATCCCTATATTAAGGGTATGATTGCACTAATGACTATTGTAATCCTGCTTCAGGAAAGCTCTGATTACACATTAATTATTGCAAGAAGTAGGTATAGATGGGGGCACCCCTAAATAGAGATGTTGAACATTTAAATTTTATTTGAACTTCCAAGTTTCTAGTAGATATCTACGTATGACAAATTTATATTTATTTTATATACGCATAATTTCTTACTACTGATAATAAAGTGTTCAAATAGTACCTACTTAAGTTTTGTTTGAAAAAAAATCATCAGTCTTTCCAACACCATGTGATTGCTGGTTTGGCCTAGTATTTGAATAATTATGATAATGAGCTGTGGGATATTAAAAAACAATTAGTGCAATCCTGTCTTCCCATTAAGTCCAGGTAATTACATTGATGCAATCCTCCTACACCCTTTTAAAAACCGATCCTTGTCACCTTGGAATGGTTGAACTTAATTTTTTTTATAGTTTGTGTTCAGTTAACTTTACCAAATCATCATGGAACGTTATAGCCTCAACAACGTATACAAATTTATTTAACCACAAATAAATTTCGTCTCTAAAAATGATTTTTTTCCAAAATTGGGATCGATTTCTAGCTGCTCCAGGGCCCAATCAGCGAATTGTCGACTCTGAAAATGGTCATATGGCTTCAGTTCTTGTGTCTATTGAACCGCGTAAGAATAAGACCCCAAATTTCGACGAGAAAGAGAATTTTGATAATAAATACGAACTATTTCTATGCATTGTTGAATCATATAACATTCCATAATGATTTTCCACAGTTAACTGAATACAACTATCAAAGATATTGGAGGCTCAACCATTGCAAGGTGACTACGATCGGGTCTTAAAGTTCTATCGCCGCTATTGGACACCCCATTACAGCGAACAGAATAAAAATTTACCTGCTTAGCTGGTGGTACTTCTGTCTTGGACGCGTTATGCTCTTGCACGTGATTATACTTGATGGCACTTGAAGAATTACTTTTGGTTGAAGTAGTAGTGGTCGAAATAATTGTAGTTTGAACAGGCGCCAACTTTTCAAAGCTTTTGCGCAAATCGCTGACACTAGCAGCTCGCACGTCCTTTGTTAAGCGTTTTGAAATTGGCGCTTTTTTCTCAATGCTGTTTATTAAGTTAGAAGAAGGCTCTGGAAGTTTTAACTGGGTTTTCACATTTTTCTCCGTGGGAAGGATATTATTTAGTACTGTAGCAGAAGATGTGAGAGAGGAAACTGATTTCAGAACTCTTCTGTGTTCTTCCACTTTTTCCCGTTCTGCAACTCGTTTAGGTTCAGTTCGCGTCCATCGCTGTACACTGGATGAGTTATTGGCACAATCGATTTTACTATTTACAGATAAACTATCATCCTTTTGCGGGACAGTTTCATTATTCATTTCGTGACTATTGGCATTAACCGAAGTATTATTTGTCTGGATAATAATACACTTCTCAGCATACTTTATATTTGGACCATGAGATTCTGACGCACTCACGTTAAGTCTCAAAGCATCTTCTTCAGCAGCAGCAGCAGAAACAGTAGCGGCAGTAACGGCGGTGGCGGAGGAGGCGGCGACGTTGGCAGCAGCAGCAGCGGCAGCGGCAGCGGCAGCGGCGGCGGCGGCGGCGGCAGCAGCAGCAGCATCCTCCTCAAACCGTCTCTGAATCAGAGGAGATCCAATTTTTAAATCTCGACCACTGCGACATTTAGCAGACGCCAATATGTTTTTGCGATTAATAGCTTCAACACTCTGTGGTTTCAAAAGGCGATGGTTTTGGTTATCACCTGACTGAGAATGCGGTTGAGAACCAGTTGAATGGCATTTGAGTAACACGAGTGAATCAGATTCGTTAATACTACAAGTTCGTGATGTAAAATTACTATGAAGATGGCTAGGCGACGTAGGAGGAGACGTTCTGGAAATATAACTAGACTGGCTCGAACTTACTGCAGAATCGTTATCGCTTTCGTCCTCTGATTTTCCAATATCTTCTCTTCCTCTGTGCAAAGCATTTAACTCCATTTTCGTATCTAGTTGGCAGGGTTTGTTTGACGATTCGCGCTTATTATGTTTAATATCCGGAGAACTACTTACATATTCAAAACTACAGTCTGATCGGGTTGGCGATGTTATACTTTCCAATGATTTAGGTGCATCGCTTAGACAAAGGCTGGCAGAAGTTTTGGAATCTTGGTTTGCGTCATACAGATATGACTGGGCCAGGGATTTTTGTAGAAATTCTTTTTGATTCAACTTAGGCAAGGTAATTTCCGATTCGTAGATTGCTGAAGAATTGTTATTGGCTTTAAGAACGGATGCATCGCCACCATTACATTCCGTTTTGGATGAAGTGGCACTGTGTACTTGTAGGCTCTTTCTTTTGAATGCTGGCGAATATTTAGGAACGTTGCTGGTGTTATTACTCCAAGGAGGAGTAGTTAGGCAAGGAATTTGTATATTGCGTTGACAGGCAAAACTTGACGGTTCAGTCGATAACGTCAACGACGTTGTTGGACTGTCGGAAATATCGGAAGGAACATTATTACTTTTAATTTCTGGCAAATCTATAACTGTAGGAACATCGACTTCAATCACGCGCTCTGGTATAATTAAACCTTTGAGCCTCGACAAACTTTTTCGTCTTTGTTCGGCAAGCATGTTCCAGCGGTCCTTTTTAAGGTCCTGGTTTGTACTACTAACATCCATTAAACTCTGCGAACGGGTGTGAAGGCGCTGAGGCGGTGAGTGCGTTTCCATTATATCATCGTAATTTTCGTCTGATGAAAAACAAGAGTTAGAAGTTTCAAAAGTCAAATCTAAAGAACTTCTAGCTCGCCCAGCTACGAGAGTGTTGGTATTATTTACCATTTTTTCTTTAACTAGAAATACGGGATCCGTCATGGTTTTGCACGAAGTGCTTGCCGAACGCTTTACTTTATTGAGTGGACTGGCAACATCGGAAAAGGCATTTTTCTTATCAAGCCTTTCTTTTTCCGCTGCTGTAAAGATGTCGTCGGTACTTTTATAAACCTTCTTGAAATTATTCGATGCGGCAGGTGTGGAGGAACCGTTGGAAAAGATTGCAATTTTATCGCGGACGCTACATGAGCTTTGCTGGTCTCTAAATAAGGAAAATGTACTGTTATTTTTCCACAAATTGTTGTTAATCCAAGTAAGCGGAGGTTTACTGGGTGGCTCTTCCATATTTGCTGATTTCGGTGTCACCGGGACCTCATGGTAGTCTGGAAACTCGTCACCGTCAGGAGGCTGCCGAGATGAACTTGGAGGAGCATCCATTGTTTCAGAAAACTCTGGAATTTATACATAAATTAAATATATAGACATATACACACGATATAATCGTCTACATACCATCTGATACAGCATCAAATGACTGCAAATCTCCGTCTATGTCAGATTTGTCTGCATCTGTAGATAAAAGCAATGGTCAAGTGTGTTGTAATTGTTTATAAATGTGTTAGTTTTTTAGTAACTAACCTAGCCCATAGAACGTTTTAATGGAAGCATTGACAATTGTTTGTTTATATGTACAAAGAACTACCTTCGCATCCATTTTTCCAATTTGTCCCGTATTAATGCAACTTTAATCAGAATGTTTTTGTGAGTTCGAAGAAATTATCGAAAAATGTGCACGATATATTCGACCTCTGTAAATTTATTACTTTCACAGCCTGGCGCGATCAACTAAAATGGCAGACTGAAAATCCGAAGGCTGTTGAGGTCGGTCGCAAACAAGTGGGCTGTGTCCTTATATTCAGTACAGATTGCATCCATGCATCGGCACTGTGGTCACATTTATCCCTTTATGCGAAAACGTTCCGCTTATAAAATGTTAATCATCTAATTTACTTTGCGTCATTTCGCCAATCCCTCGGCATTACTAATTAGGTTTCTTCTTTACTCATCCGTTATCGCAGCGTTGCTATCTTGTTCAAATATTGGGGAATCGTAACGATTTTATCGGAGGGTTTCTGCGCGTTTTGGTAACAGATTAATGCATTCATAATGGAGCACAGTGTCGATGCGTATCTGTTTAAATTAAACCAAATAAGTTTGTAACACTCTAATTATCAATTTATTATCGCCACTTATTTGTTCGTCAATTATGAACAAGTTAAATTGCTGCGACCATCTAGTTTGTTTAGTGGAGCTTGATCCCAAACACTTTTTTATGTCGTTTGTCAATGCTAACTAAACACAATTGGAGCAGAAACGACCAAAGCCTTCATAGTCATAAGCTGATAAGATAAACTGCATTGTAGCTTATGGCAGATTAACTTTTAGAAAAATGAATAGCAAATAGTGCAGCATTTTATGAACAAATTTGGATACTCTGCCCAGTTATATAGGTATTAAAAATCAGTTATTGATAATAAAAAAATCAATACAGCGGTATGTTGGTATGTATCCACTGCTGAACCTTCCACATCAATTCTGTTAATAACTAAGTAACATTTTTATGCTGCCGATGTAGTAACAAAGCACAACTACGTACACTTATTTTTATTTAACTCATTAATTTTTTATAGGTTTAACCGAACTTAATTGCTGATACAGACATTTCGATTTAGCAGCGAAACTGGCAAGGGAATCAAGAATGACATTAATATGGTTAATGCTGTAACTGGTTTTATTTTATTTGGACTTTTTTAGATTCCTGGAGTTACAAAATTAGACCTGATTTAAAAGCAAATTCATTTTTTAATTGCTGAAGTTTTGTTTTACATTGCAGTAATCCCACATCACCTTTCAAAAACGCATTTCTTGAACAGGTTTGCACTATTAGAGGGGAGTTGCGAAAAATAGAATAACTCCTAAATAACTGGTTCTATGAGTCGATAATCGAGCAATTTGGCTTTTTCTAAACCTAAAACTAAACCATAGCCGGCCTGATCACCATACATTAAATTTTATACCCAATTAACTCAAAATTCAATTGTTTCAAGATGTTAATGGCTCGTTAAATACACACCTGCATTGTTGTCCCCCATTGTTATTAACCGATGAAAGGGAGGCTGGTTTACAAACTGAATGATAACTGCTAATTAATTTTGTATACAATTATTCCTCGTTTTTTCTTGCACTCGATTCGAAATAAAGAATAACTCGAAGGACGCTTTACAAAAAATCGCATCTTCCTTGCAGAGGCGTATCGAGAGTCCTGCTTGTAATCAGCATAGATCGCCCACTGTAGGAAACACGCAGATCGGAAGGATGGGTTTTTCGAAAATTAAAAAACTGCAGAGGAGTATATGAGGTTCACGGCCAATTTTAGCACGTCGGCGTTCCACAGGTACGTGGCGACAAAAGCCACTCATTGCTCACCACAGAACTAACTACAACACTAAAACAATTGCGAGAAACCGAACTTTTGTTTCATATTCGCCTGCCCGAGCCACATAGACGTACGATTGCTTTATTGTTAGCGATTCGACTGAAGCCTTTCTATCTCCTAACGTATGAACCACGCGCGAAATGCAACTGGCGGGTTCTTCGAAGCCGGGTTTATAGGCGGATAACGAGTAGCAGCAGCAGCTTGCTCTCAACAAACCCAATCATAAAATAAACTGCCGGCATATCGACCGTTTTTACGGTTAAATTATTTTCACTGGTTACGTAGGCGCTTTGCCGAATTAACTTTCCATCGCTTGGTGGGCTCTCTTTTTTTCGAGCAGTCAAATTAACATTTTTGCTTTTCGAAAATCCTCTTTCTGCGAAAATAGCCAAATATCGATGACGTCAGTGTTCATAAATATATCTACTGTAAGTATTGGAGCAAAGGGGGCAATGGCAAACATCGGGTCAGTGGACGTAAAGTCAAGGGCACCTACCGCGGATCGCGCGATGGCCGTTTGCACTATGCGATGCAGAGGCCACCACGATTCTTTCTGGATACACGAACTGTACACTGTTGGAGGAATGAAGCAAATTGATTTGATTTGGAGAACGAAAATTTTAATTAGCAGTTGAAGGAACACCCTCATCTCTTGCAAACACCCTCTCGTCACGTTGCAACATCGACAACGATAGTGTTATCAGACCTACTATTGCCTACAACCCTTTTCCAAACGCAAAATCAACAAAAAAACCTTAAATGCTAAGACACAGCCCAAAACAGCTTAAGTCCACATTTAAACAAAATCAGTTTCTTTTTGCCTTATTAACGCATAGCATACAGTGCCACATGACAAAAAAAAAACAGCAAACTAGCAAAAATGCCCCGAAATATGCAATTCCCAAAATCAATCTTACGAAACACCACACGTTTCGTAAGTTCCATATTACATGGGTAGTTCAAATTTGCGCAACTCCGAAATATGGCCAAAAATTCCGTTAGCGCTCAAAAAATTGTCGATCAGGCTGTACTTCTTGTTTTCATATAACTGTTCCACCAGACCCGGTTTCTCGACAACCTTACCAACTATAAAACACGAAAGGTTGGTTGCATAACAACTTAAAATCGAGCATGAACAGTTTTAAAATTCGATACATGAAAGTTGCGAGGAATAGATTGTCAGCGTTAAATCCTGGCATTTTTATTACTAAATGTGGCCCAAGAATGCAAGACAAAGACGCATTTGCATTGCAAAAATGGCGGAGTCTACACAATCTGCACCAAGAACACTAATGGGGAATTCGACCTGCTTCTTGGAGCTATCAAAGTTAAACTTTTTTAACAATAAAATTAGTTCAACCAATATAACAATAGTATAAATATAATAAAAATAGAAATTGCTGTGTCAATCAAAAACTCTAATAGGAGGAACACTGACTGGGATTAATATTGTCTTCCTAATTCTAGCATTAGTGCCCAACCGCGTTTAGAAAGTTTCACAGTATTTCAAATCTATTTTTCTTAAATCTCATAGTCTTGCTGCGTAATTCGGGCGTGACCAACAATGCAACTTTATCACTGCCCGAATCAAGGAGCTCATTTAGTTGTAACATATGTTAACGATTTGCATATTCAAAAGTACTAAATTGAACGTTTTGCTGATGTAAATTTACGAATTAAACTGCTTTAAACAACGACCTTCAAAATTAGTTCGAATTGTCAAGAAACTATAAACGTTGGACAAAATTTAAATTTGCCGGTGCAGTGAGTGACATTATAATTTTGTTAAGGCTGACATATTGCCTGACCCTGTGGTTTATTTGCAACTGTGGAAGGTTAGTATTAGAACTGGATTTCCGGTACTATTGATTAATAAGGTAATCCAGTTCTGAGTGACGCGAGATAAGAGTCCTGAAAGTATAATAACAATTATTCACGTACTCAGACGCAAATATGGTAAGAATTGCAATGATAATCGACATGTTCACTATTATTTTTAGCTACTTACTAACTACGTCCGGTTGTATATATATATATATATATATCACACCCAATTGAAAAGAGACAAACAATTCGAGAGAAATGCATGTTCGATGCAAATCAAAAAATTACAACACAGTTTTAGGCAGATATACCTTGTTTACCCTAACACTTATAGGTGTGTTTCATACTTAATGCAACAAAATGACCCTTCATTTAAGGAGCTTTGAACTGAATGGCAGTCATATACATAAACAACATGTTTTTTCGGAAAATTACAGTAATTCAGTAGTTACAGCAAATTAATAATATAAAGTTAGAAATAATACAGGACCAACAAGAAGGACACACTTCTTGACGCAAACAATAATAATTGTTACACTCTATTTAACGTGATTGTAACAAACTCACTAAACTTTACAGTTTGCAAACTACCTCAGCATCGAAATCACTGTCAGTTACAACGTGCCTGATACATGTAAACATTTTTGATAACAAAAGAACTGGCCATAAAATACTGTACAAGTTTACTGCATAGAACATAAGTACCTGTCTTTCTCAACAGCACATTAAATATCAATAATTTCAGTTATATGTCTGTTGCGACATTATTTATGTAAATGCCTAGCTTAAGCCTTAGTGCACAGTGCACATTATAACTGCAAATCCGCCTACTTTATTATTTATTACTAATAAAAATACGCATTGTGGCTGATGCAGCTATGTAAACTTATAAATATAACATACCACATAGGCACGCATTTCCTGCACCGTCAGGGGCGTCAGATCGTTCAGGTACTTGGAAATTTTCAGTCTCCTTTCTGTCAATGTCGGCATTTTCGATTATCACGATGGGAGTGCAGGTAGTTGCTGACCTTTAAACAAAATTAATTATATCGCCTACTCAATTAAATATTTAATGGTTACAAACTTACTTTTGGGAAAGTGCGTCTTGACATCCTTCTTCGTCGTCTTCTCCGATAGTTGCTAGTTGGGGCGCCAGGCTCCAAGTCAGATTATACAGTTCAGAGTTATAGATTTCCGGTCTGGAAGAATCCGAAATGCAGTCAATATTATCATCATCCAGTACGTCCTTTTCTCCTACAAGAAGAGCTTCTTTCGAAGTACGAATTTCATTTTCCAAAAACATTTTTACAGATTCTATAGTTGTATAAGCACGCTCATTTTCTTGATTTTCGCATGTGGATAAACTTGTATTACATTTTGGTACAAAATGCACAAGCCTAGGTAAATCTAGCCCATTAATAGGTTCTGTATGGTTCATACCTCCGTTTGCACTATCATTTTCATCTCTAGATGACGCAGGTGGTTTGTTCGTGGGAGGGGGTGGCGGAGGAGGACGTTTTCTTGTTTCATTTCCATTTGTTCTAAAATAAGTAACTTTTTGTACTTTGTGTTCAGTTTTATCAATGTTCAAGTCTTTTAGGCAATTCCCATTTTCGTCCTCGATTTCAGAAATGTTTTTAATACACTGGTGGATGTATTTTGAAATATTTTCCCTTGCAGAAGTTTTTAAGGAAGCTTCCACTACTCCAACATCTTCATTTCCGTAACTCAAAGGCGCGTCTTGAAAATTTGTTGGGGGCTGCAGTGGCGTTCCGTCCTCATTTACAACTTCATTATTTTTATTTAGCTTATCACTGGACATTTCACTGTCAGTTTTCAATGAATTGGAAGTATCGAGCTCGTCGATGCCATTCTGCGACGACACAAGCTTAGTAAATAAATAATTATCATTAGAAATGGCGTCTAATTCACTCTTGTCTAAAGGGCATAAAACATTGGCGACATCCAATTGTTTTTGTATAAATGTTGGCGTTGAGGGCAAGCTACCCGCAAAACTCGAGTTAGTGGTAGTAGGGAACGAACTAAAGCGATCGATGATGGTTGAAATTGAACTGCCCGTATCATCGGATTCACTTAAATTGCACCCTGGTTCTTGTGAGAATAAATCTAAATAAACTTCGGCGTCTGGTGGTCCTAAACTTCCATCTGATAACCGCCTATCTCTATAAACATGACGGGCTACTTCTGGAGATTGGCGCGAATGTGCAAATCTGCCACTGTTTCGGGGTGATTGGAATCGGTTATTTCTAGTTCCATTTATTATTGGTTCATTATTCGGATGCACTGGGGTAGAATCAGTTTCTGTCACGCTAGGTGCATTAGCAGCGACTAAACTAGGATCTTTCAACATTTTTCGAGGAATTTTTCTAGGCGGCACCGGAGGCGGCGGCGGTGGTGTTCGCTTTTTTTCTGCTCCTATTACCAAAGGCAGATCCTCTGTTAACCGAGCACTAGAATCGCCACTATCTTCGGCATCATCACTTGGTTTATTAACAAAGTGCCTAACTAATAACTTAATTACAACATTAGAATCTTTTAGACACCGAACACAATCTATTCTAGTCATACTTGTAACAGGCAACGAATCAATATTTAAAACTTCATCCCCCTCGGTTAGTTTTCCCCAAGAACAATGGACCATTGAAGCTGGACTATCGGGTGCGCAGGATTGGATAAATAGTCGTTTAACAAATTCAGCCGCTTTTGTACCTCCTTCGAATTTTAACCCGAAACCAAGACGCTCTCCTGGAAGTCGGTAGACTAGCACTTCTTCTATTATTTCTTGAGGCTTATTATCTAATTCTCCTATAGTTAGAACAGTGACGTATCCCGAGCTGTTTTCATCTTCCGCCTTAAAATCGGATATATCCTGGTTTTGTTGAAGAGCATCTTCGGATCCAACAGACACCACCGTTACAAAATCCATGGCATTTTTGGTCAGCATTGGGATTGAAGGGGAAGATTGCCGGGTTCTCGTCAACTCTTCTGCCATTGTTGTCACTTTGCCGCTTGTAATTTATAAAGGATTTCTGACCCAGAACGTATCATCTGAAAATATAAAAGCGATTATCTTATTATCCTCTTTACAAATGCAAGCGCACCGAAGAGCAAAAAACATGCACAGGTATTTTAATGACATCATGCTAAATGCCGCAAGAACTTCGCTATAATCGTACCCGTCAAACCTAGTAACCCACTATTGTATTGTATCTCGAATCTCACAGTATGAATGTGAAACCTTGTTTTACTTTACCGCGCTAGCGAAGGTAAGGAGTATACATAAACGATAAATCGACCTAGCAATTTTTTCTTATCTGTCGCAACTCGCAATAACCAGAGGCATATTGAAAAGTAGGAAAACAGGACTTATTACCTACCTTTTTGAATTACTACGAGAAAGTTAACGCGCTGCCAAAGACGAACAAGCTGCTGGAAATTGGAAATCGCTGATTGCATTTGCAGTTTGTTTATATCGGATAGTGCATAATTAGTTGAAATGGATACACATTATTCTGTGGTATTCGAGGCCGCATACTCTAACGGTATCACCTCGCAGGTAGGTATATTTAGAGTACAGGGGCTCGCAGCAGTGTCCTGGTCACCACGACCCTACGCCCCTCGAAGGCGTTTCGCGCGTTCTAAACCCACAACCTTCACTCGCCCTTGCTTACCCCGAGCGACCCTCCATGCAACATCCTGCGTGCGTTGTGGACATCTGGAGACGGCACTCTTTCAGATTTTCTAAACAACTGTGGCTGCCTCCCACAGAGCCCCACTGCATACACCTGACCTCGCGAGGGTCCGCGACTCTTCGGTGGTACCGACAAACAGTTTGCTGGGAGCCCGCATCAATAAATGGCAGGCCAACTTGTTGGACGGGTCCGGGAATGTTGTAAACTGGAGAACCACGACTGTGGTTTGCGGTGCTGCTGAGAACGTTGTTACCGGTGAAAGCCTCCTTACCTAGAACGCTCGGTACACAAGGAAGTACGTTCCTCCACCCTGATGACCTCAAACACGCCTACCAATTTCTGCCAACTGCATGCTTTACGCATACACGCTCTTTGCATGTTCGTTCTTTGAGCAGTTCTTGAATTTGGTGTAAGTATGCGCACAGCATACTCGTATGGAGGTATTCCTGTGGTCACTACGGACCATCCACGTTATATATGTGGTGATTGTCGGGATGGCCAAGGACAAGACACACTTTAATATTTACGCATTTATTTTTTTCTTAACAGTACACAGACTGAACTTTTCGGTAACTATTACTTTAAAACTAACCCCCGCTCTTAGGTAATTCCAATTATTGCGTGACTTCAATACACCACAATCCATCTAGACTAATTGCTGTTCAGCGATGAACTGATTGTTGCTTGTCAGTCAGATATCTAGTAGTAGTTACTGTTACATCGGTTAACACAATTCGGCTTGGCTGACCTTCTCAGGTGCTACATCTACCGTTAAATTGTTCTGCAAAAAGTAAATATCACATAAGCATTTAATCCAGTTTTTCAATTTTAACAACTACAATACCATTTTGCTTGAATTATTTTTTATTTTTATTTACATCTCTACTCACGATATGTCCATTTTCGATTTGAAATTTATTTATTATGAATTTTTTTATCAAATTCCTTATACAATTTAATTTAATGTAGGTTTTAAACTTACAGAATCCTATGTTGCTATGCATTCGCCCATTAGAATAATTAATTATTGATATAAAAATATTCACCTCGCAGTAACTAGTTTCTCCTGATTTAATTCTGTTGCATTGTAAACAGATATCAATTTTGTCAATACTACACACTCTTTTCCCCGTAATGTATGGGAACACACACATTAGATTTCTCTTAGTTTTCTACTGTGAAGGAAAACGATAAACGGTTTTATTCGCAATTATACTATTTACAGCTTAATAGAAACTATAATTACTTTACGCGATAGCTTTAACAAATAATTGCGTTATAGGCGTTTCGTATCAGCATTAGACCCTTGTGCACTTGAAACACTTTATTTAGTTAGGGAATTATACGTTAGATAATGGTAAGTCAGATTGGCACGACCAAAATATTTACAATGACGGCAACAAGAAAAGAACTGAAACTCGTTGAAATTTATGTACCGTTTGTTTGGACAAGGTGTGGTAGAAGAGCGATTACAAAATTCCTCGTGCAAAATTTGCTACTAGTTTCGTCATAAAGTCAATGCAGATGATTACTCTGTAGAAAAGGGCATGCTGTGTATGCGTGTTTCTTAAAAAAAATATAATACTACCATTGTACAGATTGACTAATAAATAATTGTTTAATATATTTATTTATTTAAAGTCCAACATTTTAGAATACAAATATAATAGTCTTCCCAAAAGCCAAGCTTGAGCGTGACAGAAAAACTCAAGTTATAACAACCACCGTGGCTACAACACAAACTAATTTTTAGATTGGCAGTATATTCCAGCAACGGCCAATTTATAATTACTTTATTTTGCCTTTTTTTCTTGTAGAAAACTTTAATGAAGTTACAACTACAATATAAAATATTTTAATGTAGCTTTCAGTTAAGCAAAATTCTAAGAATAAGCTCAGCACTTGTTTTTTAAATTAAACTCAGTCATACCAAATTTAAATGTAAGTTGGCCTGGGCTCACCATTCAGCTAAATTCAATACTCTGTAAAAGGATTATTAGGTAATGTATCCTAATGAAGAGCGATTTAGCCGTCAACTTCGTAGAGCACGATGGGGATATAAATATGACTAGAGGAAAAATGCAGAAGAACTTACTTAAAATATAGTAGTTCAAGATAGCAACCAACGTGACAGTCTTAACACACTTCTATTCAGAAATGTTATCCATCTTTCTCTCTCGGTGGTTCTGAATTCAATGAATTTGTTTGAGGCAATGCTGTTTCTTTCCAGGCTTCTCTGTCTTCATAACGGTTACGGACAATGTAATGGTAGAATACTACGCTATAATAGTGAGAAAGGTTATGGTAACACGTGAACGCTTTTTTAGTTAATGAGAAGAAACGTGAAGAGTACAATCATCACATATACAAATGTAATCCTGGAAAATATAATAGTTAATATACAGGGTGCCCCAGAAATAAGTACATTAAATTTAACCAGTAACAAAACTCATCGAGAGCTGCAATATTTCTTAGTAACTTTTTTAAAAGTTGCTTAGTTTAGCCGCTAGGGGGATTTAAAAATTATTAGCTTTTTTAATTTTTTCAAATAAGTCCAAAAATATTGGATAGATTTTGTTTATTTTTTGGTCATGCGTTTTTACCAGTAAACTACAGCTTTTTGTGGAATAAACTTTAATTTCGAAAATTACAGGGTGTTTAAAAACTTTGTCACAATAAATTATCCATCCATATTTTTTTAACCCCCTGTATAATCACTACCAGTTTTTTTCCCCGGATAGTTCCTTTAATTTATAAGCTATTTCTTCTCTTACAAAATTTTAGTTGAATAAACGATTTAGCCATAAAAAATATTTTCTAAATTTCTGCAAGCCTGAATCAGTAATTGTAACGTAAAACTAGGTTTGTAGGGATTTAGAAAATATTTTTTTGTAGCTAAACCGTTTACCCAACTAAAATTTAGTAAGAGACGAAATAGCTTCTAAATTAAAGTAACTATACAAAAACAATGGTAGTGATTATACAGGGGGTTAAAACATTTAAAAAAGCTAATAATTTTTAAAGCCCTCTAGCGGCTAAACTAAGCAACTTTAAAAAAAAAGTTACTAAGGAATATTGCAGCTCTCGACGAGTTTTGTTACTTGTTAAATTTAATGTACTTATTTCTGGGGCACCCTGTATACACGTAGACAGAGTGGAGAAAGGTAATAATAAAGTACAGTACTATATAAATTATTGGTAACTACTATTACAAAAAAAGTTCATTAGCCATAAACTTCTAATAAGGAAAATTGAACTAATCAAATAAGTCTGAATATAAAATGCCAATTGACAACCAATGGCAGACGTAAAAAATGCAAAAAGAAGTGTTTTGTGTTTAATAGAGAAAACAGATAGACGAACTGTTGTAAAAGGGAAAGGAAAAGACTGACACACTTAAGATAGTAGACAAGCAATAGAAAAATACAGTGAAAAATCAAATTTTGTAGAACACTATTAAATGTTAGTGTTTCCTGTTAAGTATTGTAGAAACCTTCATAATTTTATATGTAATATTAGTAAATATATAGTTCTAGAATTAGAAATAACCCTTTAATATGAGAGCTACTTTGATAAAATTGTTGATTATTAAGAAACAGTTACAGTCTGAAAGAACTGTATTTAGTATTTATTCTCTTTCCCCACTAAAAAATGTGTTTATTTTTTTAAACCTTTTGTAAAGTAGCCAGAAAATTCATTTTTCGGAAGGTCCTCTAAATTCTCCGAAATTCCAATCTTGCTGCATCTGCAATTGGAAATGTTTTACCTTGCATCATTTTTTTGTCAGTAGGGAAAGAAAAACCGAACGGGGCTAGGCCATGGCTGTAGGGAGAGTGGGGTACCAACTCTAAATCTCCCTATACGTAATATTTCGATCGACCTTAATTAAGTTTTCCATACGGAGTACATTTTCTAGACTGGCCACATCTGCAGGTCTATTTGTTCGTGCTTCATCTTCTAACAGCTCTCGTCCTCGCTGACACTTTCGAAACTAATGTAACAGTGGATTATGAAGGAGCAAAATCACCAAAAGCTATTACTAAATTTTCATGGTTTTGTTCGTAACTTAACCGCCTGTTGTAATCATATAAAATTATGGCTGTAAAAAATAGTTCTTGGAATATTTATTTTAACTGAATTTAAATACACAACAACCTAACTTTGAAAATAGATCACTCTTGGCAGCAAATGGAAACGTTTGACGGATGTAGGTAATAACTGTCAACTAACACAGCTTTTAATTGTTTTGCCTAGCTCTTGGTACATGGGCTGTTACTAAGTATTAATAGCGCAGCTCTCGTATATAGAATAGGAAAAATTGGTGTTTTTGATTTTACAAAAATTTTCATTTGATTAGTAGTGTTTCCAGAAGATGATTTGCACCACTTAGTAATTATTACTTTGTTTTGTTTTCTACAACACTCATTAATGGCTATTACTTAACAATTACTTTCATGTGCGTTGTGGTGTTTAATATTATATACATGTATAGCTAGATAATCTTGATCATCTGTTTGTACCGGTGTTTTTTATATTATCACAACCTTTTTTCTGGGAAAATAGTATCTACTACCAGAAAACTAGAATCTGCCACCTTAGCTACATTTCTCTTGCACAGTTTACATTTCAAATAAAAATCATAAATACTTGTTATACAATGGCAGCTGTTTTTATTAATTATCAATAGCAAAAATCCTCTTTAGCTAGGGTGTGATGCCATATTTCGTAGTTATAAACAAGTTTATCGCATAACGTTTTTCGATATTTTGTAGAGAAAAGCAGTTTACCTGAAGCGATTTCAGTTTTTAAGTTGCTAGTAGAGCTCTCTTTCCATTTTTGAAACTCGAATCTACTAGAAATAAATTTTGATCAATCAAAAACAGAATCCAGAAGATCGTGTTTATACTTAAAAATGTTTTGTCGTTTACACCTATAACACCGCTTTTCCGTGGACACGTTTTACAGGGTTTGGTAATGATGCGGGGGTGGAAAATATTTCTGAAAGTATAAAAGCGTGTAAAATTTGCTTTCATTAAAGTTGTAAGTATGGAGGTTGCGCTCATTAGTCACATATTTTTGATTATACAGGGTGGCTCAAAAAAGTGTGACAAACCAAACAAGCCGCCTTACACAGCGTTTTCCAAAAAGTATGCAATTACTTTTTATAACATTTTCTTTATAAACCAGTTTTAGGAATATAATATTTTTCAACTGTTTTACGGTTTAGTTAGAAATGAAATTAATTTAAAATAGCAACCTTTTTTTACGTTTTGTTGAAAAGTTATTAGAAAATGCTACTGCATTTAAGAATTGATTTCAATACAAAATATACATTTTTATTTTTATTTTAAGGAGTAAATATAAAATGAAATGAGATATGAAACACATTAAAATGCACTGTAGACAAAGTGTATTATCGATATATCCAATTTTGTATAATTGCGTGGCCAGCCGATTTTTACTTCAGTATTACAAATTCTGAATGCAACAAGTAACGTACAAGTAATAAGTAATACAAAATTATTTAGTATAATCTCGTCACAGATAAATGATTGTATTTAAATATAGTATGGTTAGTCTAATTACTAAAACTTCGTTGTCGTATGATTTTTTTTTCTAGGTATTTTAGCATACTGAAAAATAGTAGTATAGTTTGTATAGCAAGGCACTGAGGTTTAACTTGTTATCACGAATGTGGATTTAGTTATAAAATAAACCACATGAGGGCTAAAAAGGAACTTCAGTGCAGAGGGATACACTATATATTTTTTTTGAAATCGAGAAATCACGAAATTATTAGATTTTAACCAACTTTTGAAGGTTATGTTGACGTCGCTTGACGTTTATCTGTCGCCCGGAAACCTACAAAAAGTAGTAAAACAATGGATTACGTCACTGCCGATTTCTCGTATTTTAATAACGATTTCGACTTTCTTCACTGCCGATTTAAAAAAAAATAGTAAAGCTAGCTTTAAATATTACTTTTTGTTACGTTGATAACGGAAATAGATTTTTCTGAAACGTTCCTATATTAATATATTTAATTGTTTAGTGTGGCGAAATACATGGAAAGAACATCATGGATCTGTTGGTCTGTGCAGTATTTGTCTCCTAACATAATATGTTAGTGTATTATTCTTTTTTTCTTTCTTTTACAACGATAGCGTAGCATTGCAATAATTATTATGTTATTGTTATTTATGTTAAAGTTTGTGATAACCCTAATGTTAGGATATAATAAATGCATTAAGGCAACGTACTCATTGTCTACATAGTATATACGGTATAAGGTACTAGTATAAACCGACCTTTTTAAATTGCCAGTTGCCTGTATATTTTATTGCCATCAGTTCAAACAGAAACAGTTCTTCCAGATCATAAATTGTCTTTTGTTTTTTCCACCTGAAAACAAATCAAAACTCTGAATGTAATAAACACTTAAATGTTTCTCAGGTTCCTTTTTTTCAAATTGTTGACCGGACCTGCTATTAATATGGTACCGTGAAACTATGCATTAAAAATAAATACACTTTAGTACTAATCAATTTGATTATTTTGCCCCATAATAAAATCTGTGTTATTATTTAATTGGCACACTGAGGAAATGTGGAAAACGGAGACAAAAAAAGTGAAAAATATAGACTAGAGATCAGCGCTTTATTATCTAATTATCCTTAGAATCTAAAAAAACTTTACTTGCAATTTATGTAACTATGTCTCGTAGTACTTATTTTATAATACTTACATTTGAATTACCTTCTGTAGGATTACCAGTCTTTGTGAACCATTACAATTTTTATAAACACACAAGGTCCTGGTTAAAAAGCAGCCTCAAAAAGTATTTTGTTGAGAACGCCAAGAGCGCACAGGTTCAGGATTTAATCGTAATGGAGTAATAGGTAAAGATCAAAAGTGGACGATGTTACTGTAATGTTCGTCCTCCTTGCTTTGACGCCAAATTGTGTAATGCTTGTCAGTTTTCATTACATCACAGTTACGTTACATTCACACCATCCATACTTAAGCATTTGCCGCCTAGATTTGTATGTAGGGCTATCGACTGTCCCACTTTTTAGCGAAATCATTGGATGGTTCTGCTTTTTTTAACTCAAATTTTGTACACACATGAACGAATATATCACACACGGTGGATTAGTACATCTACAAGGCTTAAAATATAAAAGCTTCTGTGGCGTAGTAAAAGTTTCCTTCTAAAGTTTTGGAGAAAACCCTTGTTCTTAAAATGTTTATATTACAGGTTAAGGCAAGCGTACGTACAGTACGGATTTAAAAAGACAGCAACACTGAGTTATCGACATATGAGCATCAATCATAGTAAAGGCAATAATATTTTGAAAACCTTTTTATGCAGGTTTTACTTATTTTCAGGTTTTATTTATGTTTATTTTGTAATTATTAGCCTTTCCCGTGTTGATTTACAAATTAAGGTTTTTTTGTTTGATGTGCAGTATTATTTTCGATAAATTATTTAGAAATTGTATATATCATTTGGTAACTTGCTATATTTTTGAACATATTTTCATGTTCCGCACGAGCAATACCAAATTTCGTGGTACTGTTGAATAGGCCCCCTTCTACAAGTTGCTAATAGTATTTTCATGTAATACCTAGGTAAAAGTTATTGTTCGCTCGTTCATTCAGTGGTTTAAAGCTTAAAGTTCCACTTGGAGTAAATAATTGTGAAAATGTCTACTGCAAATATTTCTTGGAATTACTGCAACTTAACCTTGCCTAGTGCATAATGCGGAACTTTGAAATGCTTGAATAGAAGTAGGGATTGACAGATTTTCCAGTTGCTTAAGAAACATTAATTTTTGATTAGTAAAGTGGTGTAGCAGAAGTTGTATGCGATTGTATATTTTTTATTGCGAGACTCGATTTTAAATAACACAATGCCAATAGTAAAGCCTACCGTTGAAGAATGGATACAATATTTTCCCAAAATAAAATATGGAATTAAGCTAAAAACGGCACGTTTTAATTAATTACTAAATATCCTTTGGTGGACAATACACATTGTATTTCATATTACAGATTTGCTGTATTAAAAAGTACCATATAATTCAACACACTGAAACAAATCTTTACCAAGAGCAATTTCAAAAATATATATCCCGCGCAAATAAACAACATGCTTCTAAACAAGACCAACAAACTATATTTCACTTTTATTGTGTAACGCCTTAATTTCTGCAAACATTTCAGTGTTGTTTAAAGACTAAAACTATTGTGTTACGCAGATTCCATCAAAATCTACTTTGCGTAAAGGTTGGGCGGACTCTCTATATAGCCAAGTGATGCCATTTAATTTCATTAGTAATTGTTAGATGTTACCGCAACGAACATTGTTAGTCAAACGCTGTAACCACTCGCCTACAAACGCGTACACATCATGCTTGTTTGTCGCTGCATTATCAAGGACACGCAACACGACGGCCGATCTCGGACGACGTGCGCCCGATCGTTGCCGATGAAAGGATCACGCGTAGACGCACGTAGAGACGCAGACACAACACAGGTTTATATAGGATTTTTCTGTAATGCATAAATAATCACTGAGTAATTAGTGTTACTTCTAAATATTTTGCATTTAATTTTTTAATATAAGGACATTTGAAATCGACTTTTTTAATGCTTAGAATAAGATTTTCGTATTATTTTGAAGCATATTTCTCCAGTTTTCTAATCTTTTTTAAGGGCTTCATTATAATTTTGAATGCTTAAAAATCCGTGCTTTGTAAAACATCCAGTTTCAGTATAGTATTTTGTAGTCTATTTGCATGTAATATTATGTTGTACATATAGAGGGTGTATCAGAACTCTATACACGAGCTAAGGGATGGTTATCTACATCCAAAAGTTCTTCGTTTCAACAGGATCGAGCTATAAAGTTCGTGAAAACATAGATTTGTATTAATAACATCGCTTTGGGCGATTCGTTTCATATAAGGCAACATGACTTATTAGAGTAAGTGGAAACGTTTTAGCTTTATATGATGTTTTATCGCTGCTGCGCAAGTGGCCGATTGTCAGTTTTCAATCAACACATTTTTAATCTGTCAGATATAACAATAACTTTTTGTAATAAAGATTAACTCATTGTCTTTACTTGTTTCCCTCTTGTTTGATTTTTAAAATTAAAATAACGATTTAAGCTCGACAAAAAGTAAAAAACCAGCAAAGGACTTTATTCGGAACTTTTCTCGCAAGTGGAAGTTTTGAAGGAATAAAATAATTTTTTAAGGTGTCCACCATGTATATATTAGGTTTAAAATATACCTATTTTCGTTAAGGGAAAAAACCCTGAGTTATATCCAAAATATTACTTTTAGTTTAGCACAAATAGACAACGCTTTAGTTTTAAAAGTACTCACCCTGTGTATATTTGACCGGAAGTATATTCGGTTTTGTGCCAGACAGACATCTTATCCGCATGCAAAATATCGTCTTCCCCAACAAGTAGTTTTTGAGCCAACAGACGGACACACAGACAGACGGAATTGAGAAAAAATGTTCTTCCATCTAGGAAGGTGCTTTTTTCAAGATAACAATTTTTCCTTCGTCTTAGGTGAGGGAAGTAAAAATAACTATTACTGAAATAGAAATTTTGACTAACTCGCTCAAGGAATTTCGTTATTTTTGTTGATTTTCCACAAAAATCAAAGAAAATATCAATAAGTTAAACAATTAATTAATCTTTATTACCAAAAATTATCTCAGCATTTCACAGAACAGTTTTTGAAATTTTGATACAGTATTAAATTATGATTTATGATCAATAAGTTGTATTTTATTTCTAACCACACTAGCCTACAGCATATAGAAACCACTAAGCCCTATAAAAATAGTCTTATAATTCGAATGATGGCACAATATTTAACACCTTAGAATAGGCTTCGGAACTCTCAAACCCTCCCATAAGTTGTAATATAATATGTATGCAGAATGTTTTCCTTTGTACCGTTCTCTTTCATAAAACTCATTTACATTGGAGATGTTTGCACAACTTAATCTAAAATACAATAACTAACGCATCACCTTACTGGCGTATCCGTATAAATACAGCGCGATCTTAAAAAGCTTTGAACAAGGGTGGCTAAGGAAAACAAAATGGTATTTTAAATTAACCCTTATCCAAAAATTGTTACGACCGTACTGCAAATGTATATTTCATATAGCATGAGGATATATGCTACAACGAAATTAAACAAATCCACATGTGAATATAAAGCATAACGGCTATGAAACGTATACAATATCACAGAATAATAATAACTTCTGTGACAATATTACAGGAGTCAATTGGGGAATGAATTTAAAATAACAAACTCCGGATAATCATGTCTTATACCTACCTAACTGTTATTGCGCTGTAGTTATCATAATTTATATTTCATTAAAGCACGGCTTTTTAATATTCCGTTATTTTATCTATAGAAAATATTCAAAATGATCCCCATTATGTTTGATATGCAACTATATACATTGAAAAGTGACTGTTGCATTCTGCATAGAATTTCCAGCCCACTTCAGATTACATCTGCGGCTTATGTCTCTATTTCAGTTGCACTCACGGCGAGCTCGTTGGTCATGGACCTTCTATTCATCTTTTTGGAAAATACATGTTAAACCGAGTTTTTACACAAAAACTTGTATAAACTGTTAAGCACCTTCATCACAGACCATGCACCGAAATGATATCTGAGTATTATTGATTCCAAAATAATCGTGACATTGTAATTCGAATGACATCAAAATAATAAATTGACAATTTTTGTCAAAAACGACGAACAGATGTTACGTAAAAATGTAATTTATAGCTCAGGCGACGGTGTTCCTTAATAATTAAGATAAATCGTTAACGGGTGCATTTAGGACATATATGTTTATATGGACCTTTCGACTCTATATAAGTTCGCCAATTGATTGATAAAATAGGTGTTTCCAGCACGTTTTTAGACGCTCTGTATAAACAAAATGTGAAATTAAGCACAGGAAAGAAAAGGCCGATTCCAACTGGTCGCAGAATTCTTCTTATGTAAAGATTATTTTGGACCTATTCTTTTAGCTGATAATAATTAAAACTTCTGCCTCTTTTTATATCAATGTTGTCCATCAGTTCTTATGCCCTACACCAGAGCGCTCTATTTCAGGCAATTTTAACTATTGAATTTAATTTCCGCTGTGATATAACATCTAATTGTACTAGAGTTGATTTGCTTCTAGGTGTGAACGCTAAATTCGTTGAAATTCAATTCTTCACAAAAAGTTTCCAATGCTTTTATAGGCTCTTCTATGTATCTATTAATTGACCAATATAAAAAAAAAGTTAGTTTTGATAATATGGGGAAATGTGGCAAACATGATTCTTGTGTACTTTTCAATTTTGCAAAAACACGTGTATACATACATATTTTTCGTTAAAAGCTCACATGTAGCCCCGGGTCACATTATTTGGCCCAATAACATCTTCCTTGTCGACTTACTATAATAATTTACTCAAGAGAAGAGTAGTCAGAAGTTTTGTATTTACATTGCGCCATCCTAGATATACATTTAAAAGAATACTTAGTTAACCATATTAATTCAAATAATTAAATACAGGGTGTTTAGATATACGAGGCTTGTTCAACAAAAATCCATCCACAATCAAATTAGCCTTGGAAACAAATGCAGTAATTCTTCTGGACTTTTAAAAGGTTACTAGTGTTTGCAAGCAACGCACTGGTAAATTGTAGACGTTTAAATAGCATATGAGGTTTAAAATTTTTGGTATAGAAGTGTCATCTGTAGTCAAAATTCTGTCTGAATAAGATCATCTCTTTTTCAAGTTTTGTTTGCTGAAGGTGGAAAACTTGGTACAACGAATGAACCAAGTTAAGGCATATACCGCATCAATTGAGATTAACATGACATGTGTGAAAGGTCGTGCATCTACCAGAAGAATTATGTACAGTGCTTTCCCCCCGAGATTTCTATATTTTTGACCCATTAAAGACGTTTCAGAATCGTCATTTTCAGTCAGACGCAGAAGTGCTGGTTAGCCGTGCAAGATTTTTCGAACAGCAGCCACAAACATTTTCCTAACACGGCGTCCGTTGTTTTCTGAGATATTAGTAGGCTAACTGCCCTAATGCACATGGGGATTTTTTGTAATTATTTCTCTACCTACAGTCTTTCTCTTGATCAACCCTCGTATCTTGTCATTTAAGGCATTTCCGCTTGTTGGAAACTATCAAAAACAGTTTGTATGTAACGTGACAGTGTACACGCATTAACTAAAGTCTGGCAGTCAGTACCAGTGATAGAATACCATATAGGTTGCCATCCAGCTTGAATTATGACACTGTCCGTGCAGATGCAACCGAAGCTTCTTCTCGCAATGATTCTATAGGTGATATGTTGAGACTGTTGGACGTTCCGTCCAAAAGTAAAAATCACATTTCCAGCAAACGTCTGCTTCTCAACTGTAGGTTTAAGACAATTTTGTAGATCTCAGTGTGTCGATCGGCATTTATAGCTCCATCTATACAATGGAGCTTTTAATTAAATTTCAGTAATAAAACTCAATAGTCTTCTCCACGAACATTTATTTTTAAAGTTAAAGGTGGCGACATGTTTCTAAATCAGGCTGGTTTCATCATCGGACCATAATGATCATTAGTAGTAGAAACACATGTTAAAATTGAGGTCAAAATGACGTTAGATTTTAAACGCTGAAGACGAGGTAGAAATAATATTAAAAATACGCCACATTGGAGAAGAAAAATTAATTAACCAGCAAACTGCGTTATAAAGATAGTTGTACTGGTTAATACATCAAAATATAAAATTAAGCAAGTAAAAGAGAAGCTGCCATTGAAGACGTACAGCTCTCAGTCTGAAAGATATTTTGATGTATTAACCAGTACAACGATCATTATAGCGTAGTTTGCTGGTTAATTAATATTTCTTCTCCAATGCGGTGTATTTTTAATATTATTTCTACCTCGTCTTCAACGTTTAAAATCTAACTTCATTTTAACCTCAATTTTAACATGTGCTTCTATTACTAATGATTATTATGGCCCGAGGATGATGCCAGTCTGGTTTCGAAACGTGTCGCCACCTTTAACTTTAAAATAAATGTTCGTGGAGAAGACTATTAAATTTTATTGCTTCATATCAAGGGATCTCCATTAAAAGCATGACTGATCGCCTTCCTATTCTATTTCAGTCTTGTAATAAAATATTTATCTAGTATAATTTACGTTACAATCACAATACCTAATGGATACTGCATATAGATCATCCAGGTATACGCATCTGCATACCCAGATCACGAAATAGAATAACTATAAAACACCTCGATAACAGTGGTGTATTAACCATGCATGCCGCCAAAAGCCCCTCAAAATGTTGCCCCCAAAGGTTACACACAATAAAAGAGGACAAACCTAATGCATATCCTCGAATAACATCAGTTAAAACAATGAATACATTTTGTTAAAAAAAACATCACAGAACATGGATGGTGCGGAACCCAGACGGGACAACAAAAAATTAAATTGATTTTATCATCACAGCCAGCAGAGCCCTAGTACAACTTGTAACAATTTTCAATCGAATTAATATTAACCCTCAGAATGGGGTGAGTCCGAATGGTATTAAAACAAAACTAACCAGAAAGGAAATAATTGAAAGCGAGGGAATACGCATAGACCAAATAGACATCTGAAACCAAGAAGATAACTATAAAAACACACTAGAGGCTAATTTTGTGTATAAGCCAAAAACATCAAATATTGAAGAGCTTTATAATTATATAACCAATAATGTGACTAGTGCTGCAAGCAAGATATTCAAGAAAACGAAGGGAAGAAATACAACATCAAAAAGAACTAGAAACAAGTCAGTATGGCAATAGAGAAACTAAAATAAACAAACAAAAGTATTAGAAGACAAGTAAGAACTGACAATCATAATCAAAGTTACCAAACACAATAGAGGACCAAAAGTATTTTAGGGAAAATATCGCAGAAGGAAAAGAGAAATTGAGCTGAAAATGAAATCATAACACATAATCGTGAAGATATCATCAGATACATAAAGGAATTTTTTGAAGATCTATACTCCACAAAGATTAAACAAACACCTATCAGCCTAAATGACAATAGAGCAGTATTAACCAAACATTACACCGAGAATATACTGCCAACTAGCAAAGAATAAATAGAAATAGTCCTAAAGAAAATGAAAAATAACAAAGCCGCATTAATAAAAACCCGAGGAAGAACACTACTATACGGCAAATAGTAACACTATTCAATAAATGTCTAGATACAGGGTTATCATCTGCAGCATAGGAAGACGCTAATGTGATCCTAATATACAAAAAATATAATACGAAAGACAAAATTACCACCGAATTTCATTGCTGCCACATGTATGGAAACCTCTCACAAAAATAATAACAAGCCGAATAACAAACCGTTTGAACGCATTCCAGCCATCGGAACAATCAGGATTTTGACTGGGTATAATACTATAGACCTTTTTTATACTGTGAGACAATTCATGGAAAATTCATCAAAAAATAATCAATCCCTATACCTAGCCTGTATTGATTTTTAAAGGCTTTCGATACGGTGGAAATCTGAGACTTGTTAATGAGCTGAAAAGACGCAGAAATGACTATCGGTACATGGAATTAATTGAGAATATCGATACGAACATACAAACGTTCGAAAAGACAAAGCCGGTGAACGTAACAAGCTTGCAATCAACCACCGCGATACAAACTCATCCAAACTATTCACTAATGTCCTAAAAGATGTGTTCAAAACTCTGAATTGGGACAAGAAGGGCATCAACATTAATGGCGATTATATCAATAGTCTACGCTTTTCCACCAACATTGACATATTAACAGACAATAGTGAGGACGACAACGATGTTACTGGATATCGGGAAAGCAGCAAAATCGGCCAGGCTTAAAGTGAACTTGTCGAACACTAAAGTTATGTTTAGTAAAGAAAATGTATCACCTATTCGAACTAATGACAATCTGCTAGAAGTATTAGAAGAATATATAGTATATTTAACAATTATTTTCATCTAGTATGGCTTTGGAATAGTTTCTAATTTATGAATGCAACTTAAATATCAAAACTTCTCAGGTTTGACATTTAAGTATAAACATAGCTGCATTCATAAATTAGGACCTATTCCATAGCCATAGTAGATGAAAATAATGTTTGATCATCTTTATATATATATTTAGGACAAAATTGACTTTTCGTCAGACACGCAATCAGCGAAAAGTGAAAGAAGAATTAAAGTTGGATGGGCGGCATACGGAAAGTTAAAAAATGTGTGTAAACCGACCGTATACCCATAATGCCTCAAAACAAAGATGTTCAACCAATGTGTTCTTCCAACGTTTACGTATGCCTCTGAGACGTGGGTCCTCTCTAAGACTATAAGAAAAAAGATGCAAGTGACCCAGAGAGCAATGGAGAGAACAATACTTGGAATACAGCTGCCAGACAGAAAATCAAATGAGTGGATAAAAGCAAAACTAGAGTAGATGTAGCAAGATAGATGGAGCAGGAAGGTGACCGAGTGGATGCCAAGAATAGGAAAAAGAGGTGGGCGGCAGGCCTAGAACCAGATGGACGGACCACATAAGCAACATAGTGCGAGACAGTGGATGGGATCGACCACTGAACGAAGTAAATGGAGACACATTGGGGAAGACTACATCCAGAGGTGGACATATAAACATTGTAAATGAAGATAAGATGATGGTGAATAAAATATTTTATTTATACACTGAACAATTCTTCCCTATTAATTACATATCGCAGTGTCACAAGAGCTCTAGAGTTATACTTATTTCACATTTGAGATGTAACAGATAGTAGCAGTTACTTTTAGTCAACATCAGTAACTGGGGATCATTTTGCGATGATCGTCCGCCGATAACGTGGAAATAAACCTGATGTTTTAAATCTGGGATCTGGATAACAGCAATAATTAGTTTAGTTGCTAGTTACTGCTCTTTGATATGATAAAACGAAGGAAATGTGTAAAATTTCTGACATATTTCAAAACGGGCTGGTACATCTGGGCGCCGCCGACTCGGCGCCGCGATCTCACCGCAGCCGATTCGGCGCCAGGCCAACTCAACGCTGGGATGTATACAAACCTATGCACACAAAACTAACGCGCCTTTCTAGTGTTAAGGCTGTAATGAACGTTTAATAATTTAAATTTTTAGCATTTATTTTTGATCGCAATAAGTTACTGGTTAACAGTAAAATTAATTAAAAATTGTAAAAATAAGTGAAAGTGAAACACACCGTAATTAAGTTAGTTTTAGGTTGTTTGTACAGAACATAAAATTTGTAGTCCAGTAAAAACTTATCCTGAAATTTTGAAGTGGCATAAATATTTACAGATGCATTTTATATAGGCACAAGAGCAGGGCTTTGGCAGCTACTTAAGTGACACTGAGGATGTACCGGCACCGAAGTGGCGGTGCCACAGTGGCGGCGCCGAATTGGTCCCATTGTGATTTTAAAATGCCTTTAGTCAGAGCAATGGGATTCATAAAGTTAATACTGTTCATCACAGTTATGAAATATTTCGGGTCATCGACTGTCTGTATTACAAGTGCCAAAAATATATTTCAGATGTTTTCAGGGGTACAGGTGAATTCATTACCAATCATAATCTGCAATAAAATAAACAGACCAACTCATCACCACTAATAGCAGGTTATTTAAAAACCATCGTTTAGAGATGCCTTGGAGTTTTTCCAACATGGTTGGAATTTTGTTGCAGAGAAAGTTTTTTACCCCATATTAGGGAAAATTTCACCTATATAAAGGTATTTAACATGCAATTAACTAACATTTTATTTACGGTTGTAGAAATAGACACTTTAATAATAGATTTTATCTTAAGTCAGCCCTGGACAGAAAACGCTATATTTGGGTGTAGTTTTCACTTAGCTCAGAGTTAGTACTGAAAATTCCAGCAACTATGATTGGTTTCTATTTATAAACAGTCTCACTTGGATGCGAAGAGGTTTCATCATTTTTTTTATTACCTTACCTTCATCCCTTAAAAGTTGCGAATGTTATTTAAATATTTTTATGGCTGATTTACCTTCTTCAGAAGCGGTCGGTAGAATCGCTGACTCTTTTAGTGAATAATTATATTAGTGAAGATGCTACTTTCCCGCCATTTTGATGGGCTTCTAATTGAAGCCATTTAGGTTTGACAACCAATCCATGGGAATAGTTCAATGCTCACTTTTGCAATTCCTCCCACAATACTTACCCACATAAAATTATCCTTATTTAAACTGTATTGCAAGTACAGACTGGTGTACCCATTAAAATGCAGAGTATAAACATTTCAGCCATTGTGAAAAACAGAGGGTTAATCAAGCTGAATAAATTGTTCTTACAAAAACACTTGCAAGAGCGGAAAGACGGCGATATATTGTAAAGCTTGTATCGCTTTGTATTCGGCTTCGAATGTTGTTTGAAAAATAATTAACAATTACATGTGTAAGATTTTTATATATGTTACGGTTAAAGTGTTTACTTGGCTAGTTTTATAGGCTAACTGGATAGTATACAAACTATCCAAATGTCTGGTTATTTTGATGGAAAATCATATTCCTACTAAAATAGCTATGAATATTGGCTGGTTTGTATACTATCCAGCTAGTTTACGAACTATACAAGATTTATCGCCAAAGTACAAACCACAAGAAAAATACACAAATTAACCGTTGTTTTTGCCTAGTTTACAAACTATCCACAGTATTTTGGATAAAGTGTGAACTTAATATTAGTAGTAATGCTACGGTTAAAGTGTTTACTTGGCTAGTTAGAGGCTAGCTGGATAGTATACAAACTATCCAAATGTCTGGCTATTTTGATGGAAAATTATATTCCTACTAAAATAGCTATGAATATTGGCTGGTTTGTATACTATCCAGCTAGTTTACGAACTATACAAGATTTATCGCCAAAGTACAAACCACAAGAAAAAATACACAAATAACCGTTGTTTTTGCCTAGTTTACAAACTATCCACAGTATTTGGATAAAGTGTGAACTTAATATTAGTAGTAATGTTACGGTTAAAGTGTTTACTTGGCTAGTTTATAGGCTAACTGGATAGTATACAAAACTATCCAAATGTCTGGCTATTTTGATGGAAAATCATATTCCTACTAAAATAGCTATGAATATTGGCTGGTTTGTATACTATCCAGCTAGTTTACGAACTATACAAGATTTATCGCCAAAGTACAAACCACAAGAAAAATACACAAATTAACCGTTGTTTTTGCCTAGTTTACAAACTATCCACAGTATTTGTGATAAAGTCGTGAACTTAATATTAGTAGTAATGTTACGGTTAAAGTGTTTACTTGGCTAGTTTATAGGCTAGCTGGATAGTATACAAACTATCCAAATGTCTGGCTATTTGATGGAAAATCATATTTTTCTACAGCCGCCAAAAAACGTGACATTTATGCATCGCTATAGATACGCGAAGTTTAACTTTTTTTAACACGTGAAAAAATAATATTTCTTCACGGCTAGCAGTGAAAAAAACGGTTTTGGAACATCATTTCCTTAGTTACAACACATATAAAACGTTACGTAGATAATAATATTACTCTACTTATTTGCTATATACGTATGATTTGTTGCAGAGAATCTTTAATTCTTTTTTTTTACGGCTGTAGAAAAAACGTTGTTTGTATTTCGTGGCAAAATTCGTGATTTTATGGCGCGTTTGAATGACTTTTCTGCCTCGCCCTAACGGTCTCGGCGAAATTGACATTCTCACACACCATAAAAAAAACACTCATTTCGCGCACTTATTACAAAAATTACTATTCTATTAAAATAGCTATGAATATTGGCTGGTTTGTATACTATCCAGCTAGTTTACAAACTATACATGATTTACCGCCAAAGTACTAACCACAAGACAAGTACACATATTAACCGTTGTTTTTGGCTAGTTTTACAAACTATCCACAGTATTTGGATAAAGTGTGTCGTTTGTCTTTCCTTTATGTAATGAGATTGTCTGCGGAGGAGATTTTAATATTAATCTTTTCAATACGGAGGGAGTTGCATGTGTACAGTTTTATTCTGCTTTAGATGCCATGGGGCTAAAACAACTAATAAAGGAGCCTACGCGTGTTACAGCTACTACTGCTACATTAATAGATTTTATTATAGTTGGATTGGATGTTCAGATTAACAATTCTGGAGTTGAAAATATGGATCACATTTCTGATCATTCATTAATTTTTTGTCATTATCCTATAAGTGTTGGTTTGAGTGCTGATCCACATTACTACACGTTTAGAGACTTCAGATCTTTTGATGAACTGGCTTTTGGTAGTGACTTAAAATTAATAGATTGGGGAACTATAGTTAACATTGAGGACATTAACGACAAAGTAAATTTTTTTACCAGTAATATCTTAGATTTATTCAATACTCATGCTCCTATAAAAACTATAAAGATTACTAAGCCTAAAACACCGTGGATAACAACCAATATTAAGTTAATGATGTCTCTTAGAGATAAAGCTTTTCAGCGCTTTAAACGAATAAAAACTAAGGGAGCCTGGGAATATTATAAGTCTTTGCGAAATTATACCACATTTGCAATTAGGAAAGAAAAAAGGCTTATCTTGAATTTCAAGCACGTATTAACGCTCAAACTATGTGGAGGGCAGTAAGGACTTTAGACATACGTAGCAAGGTTAGACGAAACAATATTCCTTCAGAACTTTGTGATGTAGAAAAAATTAATGAAACCTTCTTGGCGGCGGGCAAATCTTCCGTCATAGGCAACTCGGAATTGGAACACTTTTATAACAATAACCTAATTAATAACTTTGAATCATTCTTAATTTTACGCTATCTTCAGAAGATCACATAAATAAAATATTATTTAGTATCAAAACCAATTCTGTAGGTTCTGACGGAATAAGTGTAACCATGCTAAAATTATGTTACCCACATATATCCACCATATGTCACTCATTTGATTAACAGCTGTTTATTGCACTGCATTTTTCCAGATGGTTGGAAACTTGCTAATGTTACTCCTTTACCTAAATCTGGAACTCCCACTACCCTTAATGATTTGCGACCGATTAGTATCTTGCCGATAATGTCAAAGGTCTTGGAAAAAATTATGGCAGAACAAATAGTATCTCACATTACTTTACACGACGTCTTACCAGAAACGCAGTCGGGGTTCCGAAAAGGTTTTAGCTGTGCCACTAGTCTGTTAAATATTACTGATGATGTTCTCTCAGCCACTGATAAAAATAGAATATCTGTAGTGACAATGCTAGACTATTCTAAAGCATTTGATACTATATCTCATAAGATTTTATTAAGTATTTTACGTTTTGTTGGCTTTGATGTCAATGCTTTGGAACTTATGCAATCCTATCTTACTAATCGTAGCCAGAAAGTTATACTCAGAGAAGATTCATCTACACCTCTGCCAGTCCTTGCGGGCGTACCACAAGGTTCTATTCTCGGGCCTCTATTATATTCACTGTACACCTGCCAATTCAAAACTTATGTTCAGTTTTGTAGGTATCATCTGTATGCTGATGATACTCAGTTACATATTGACTTTGACTCGGAAGACGTTGTTTTAGCTAATCATTTAATTAACACAGATATCGCTAAGTTAGTGAAAATTTCTGAACAACATTGCCTTAAACTTAATGCTGACAAATCTTTGATTATGGTGTTTGGCAAAGACAAAGCTAGAAATGCAATTAAAAACAGCCTCGCGGTTAAAGTTGGAGACAAAATTCTGCCCGTAAAGGAAAGTGCTAAGAATCTGGGATTAATCATTGATGAGAGCCTTAGATTTTCACAACATGTATCTTATGCTTTACGTAAAGCATATATCAACCTTAAGCTTATTTTTAATAGTAGATTCTGTCTAAATAAACAACTTAAAATAATGTTGTGCGAATCTTTGGTGTTGTCTCACTTTAATTTCTGTGATGTGGTTTACGGTCCTTGTCTTGATAGTTATAACATCATGAGAATTCAGCGTATGCAAAACTCCTGTCTGAGATTGATATACGGTATAAAAAAATCAGAACATATTCAACATAAACTTATTGATACTAATTGGTTAAATATGATTAATAGAAGAAGGTTACATACCTCAGTTTTATTTCATAAAATTATTACAACTTTTCAACCGGCTTATCTTTTCAATAAAATTAAATTTAGATATAACATGCATAATGTAAATATTAGAAGAAAAAATCTTATCACACCTCCAGTCCACAAGTCGCAATTATTTAAAAGATCATTTTCTTACACTATTAGTAGTCTGTATAATTCACTACCTGATTCTTTAAAATCTCTTTCTATAAATTCTTTCAGACGCACACTAACTCACATTTTGCTTACAGGTCAAAAATAATTTTTCTTTTTATAAATGTATTTCTTTCCACAGCATATGATAAGAATTTTTTTTTTCGAATGCACAATCAAAAATTAGTTTAAAACATTATACTCTGGGCGCCATGGTCTATACTTAAGTTAATTTAATTTAAAAGGGTTAAGTGTTAGAGCAGGCTCCAATTGATAACCCTATCAATTGGAGAACTGAACTTCGCCCTTTTGATGGTTTTCTTTACTATATTTTTTGAATTTTGAATATTACTTGTAATACTATCCATCAATAAATGGCCATTATTATTATTATTATTATTATTATTATTAATATTAGTAGTAATGTTATGGTTAAAGTGTTTACTTGGCTAGTTTATGGGCTAGCTGGATAGTATACAAACTATCCAAATGTCTGGCTGTTTTGATGGAAAATCATATTTTTCTACAGCCGCAAAAAAACGTGACATTTATGCATCGCTATAGATACGCGAAGTTTAACTTTTTTTAACTGAAAAAATAATATTTCTTTACGGCTAGCAGTGAAAAAACGGTTTTGGAACACCATTTCCTTAGTTACAACACATATAAAACGTTACGTAGATAATAATATTACTCTACTTATTTGCTATATACGTATGATTTTGTTGCAGATAATCTTTTATTCTTTTTTTGACGGCTGTAGAAAAAACGTTGTTTGTTTAAAATTTACATTCTCACGCGCCATAAAAAACACTCATTTCGCGCACTTAATACAAAAATTACTATTCTATTAAAATAGATATGAATATTGGCTGGTTTGTATACTATCCAGCTAGTTTACAAACTATACAAGATTTATCGCCAAAGTACTAACCACAAGAAAAGTACACAATTAACAGTTGTTTTTGGCTAGTTTACAAACTATCCACAGTATTTGGATAGTGTGAACTTAATATTAGTAGTAATACATAATAAGCAACTCGTTGGTTGGTATGTAAACTAACCAATTCAATTTGGGTAATTTATTAGAAAAGTGAGGTCATGTTTATGGCAAGTGCTGTGTGTTGTTATTGTTTACTGTCGTGTCTTGTGAAATTTGTTTAAGGATAAGTACATGGTTATTAAAAATGAATCAACAGCAACAATTTGAAATCCTAGTTTTGGAAGTTTACGAGCAAAAGTCGCAGAATTCAAAATTAATGAATGACAGTGATTATACACATGCGAAACTGGATCCAACACTAGTAACAAGAATGATTATTATGTGGCAAATACTTATGATTTACAGAGAATGGAATCATCTTATGTAATCTTACATAAATTAACCCAATGGAATAGGTTAGTTTACATACTAACCAATGAGTTAGTTATTATGTATTACTACGAATATTAAGTTCACACTTGATCCAAATCCTGTGGATAGTTTG
>OW679202.1:44002520-44064619 GCA_940337035.1 Agriotes lineatus | reverse complement strand
ATAAATATAAAAACTTGCTTAGAGAATTTTAAAAATTTGTTAGATTTTTTCTTAGCTCTTCGATCAGATGAAGAATTCAATAATGTTCTTACTGACGCTAATACACTTGCGGATGAACTCGGTATTGAACCTAATTTCCCTGCTGTTCAGTCTGTTAGACCACGAAGAAAACCCAGACAATTTGATTATGAACACAGTGATGAACCAATTATTGATCCAAAAAATTATTATAAAGCTAACGTTTATTTTAATATATTAGATCAAACTTTATCGTCTTTAAGAGACAGATTTGAGGGAATAACAAGATATGATACTATGTTTGGATTTCTCTATAGTATGTTTGATTTAACGAAAACGAGCTATTACAATGTTGTAAAGATTTACATCTTCATCTAACTGATGATTCTAGAAATCAGATGTAGATGGAATAGAATTATTTGAAGAGATAAAATCTTTAAAATTACATCTTAAACCTACTTCAGCTGAAAAGCATCAGTTAGAGCCCCAGTCCATTCTTGAATATATTTTTGAAAATCAGCTCATAGCATCATTTCCAAATATGTCAATAGCTCTTAGAATATTACTCACGTTACCAGTTTCAGTTGCGTCTGGGGAAAGATCTTTCTCCAAACTAAAAATTAATAAAAATATGCGATCCACAATGTCACAAAACAGATTAAATAATCTGTCTATAATAGGTAGCAATAGAAAGCGACACGATGGATTCCATCGATTTAGAATTAGTAATTAAAGAATTTGCGGAGAAAAAAGCTAGGAAAGTTGCTTTTTTATAATTTTCTAAAATTTTGTTGTTTTTTTATTAATTTTATTCCACTATTTTTTTGTAAATTTTATTGTTAATAAAACTTTTTTAAAATTTCTGTTTTTCACTTAAATTAATTTGATTTGTTACAGTTAAACTAGGTATGTACTACATAAAATTTATATTTTACAACAAAAATGTAAATTTTGGGGCGGCAAATTTGGCTCTGCACACAGGCGGCCATTGATGCTGGCGCGGTCCTGCATTTAGGTCTCTCTTTCTTTTAAGTATAGGCTGGAACTGTACTTTTGTTCATGTATTTCAGCTCTAATTGGGGCAGTTACGATAAATTACATTTTGAACTCAAATAAGAATTATGCAACTGATTTAAAAACTATTTTCGAAATTTTACAGATTTTTTTTTATACAGTTTCAAATAATCTGTAAAGGGTTTTACACGGAACTTCCTTCAAAAGTTTCAAATTAAAATTTTTAAAATATTAAAGGACAAAATGTTCTCCCTTTATCTATCATATAAAAAATGTGCCAATTTTGTTCAATAATAAAAGTTGAAGCTATATAAAAAATATAATTTTTCGTTAACAATTTTGAGATAAAGCAAAAATGGAAAGAATTTAATTTTTAATTATCTGTATCTGTCCAAAATACACCTATTTTGGTCAAGGGTGAAAGTCTAAGCTATATATAAAATATTATTTTTCTGTAACCAATAGTTCTAGAGTTAAAGCAGAAAATGCAGAATTATATTTTTTAAGATGTTCACTCTGTATCTGTGGGGGTCCAAAATATGTATATTTTCGTCAAAGATAGAAACCGGAGCTATGTTTCAAAAGTTTCAAATTAAAATTTTTAAAATATTAAAGGACAAAATGTTCTCCCTTTATCTATCATATAAAAAATGTGCCAATTTTGTTCAATAATAAAAGTTGAAGCTATATAAAAAATATAATTTTTCGTTAACAATTTTGAGATAAAGCAAAAATGGAAAGAATTTAATTTTTAATTATCTGTATCTGTCCAAAATACACCTATTTTGGTCAAGGGTGAAAGTCTAAGCTATATATAAAATATTATTTTTCTGTAACCAATAGTTCTAGAGTTAAAGCAGAAAATGCAGAATTATATTTTTTAAGATGTTCACTCTGTATCTGTGGGGGTCCAAAATATGTATATTTTCGTCAAAGATAGAAACCGGAGCTATGTGCAAAATATTACGTTTATCTAACTAATCGTTATTGAGTTAAAGCAAATCCAGACAGAATGTTATTTGCTTGGTCTGTATATGTTTGACGGAAAGCATATCCGGTTTCAAGCAAGCTAGACATCTAATCCCAACAATGAGCGGTAGCGCCAACAGACAGACAGACTGACAGATAGACAGACAGGCCGACGGAAGTGATAAAACATGTTTTTCGTCATCTAAGGACCTTGAAAGGTGAAGATCTGAAGAAGTCTCGGAAGGCGATTGTTTTACATTTACAATATTTCCTTAGAATGAGACGAGGAAAATAAAATTAGAAAAAAAAATATGAAGTTTTCATTTGTTAGGCATTTCTCTTATATTTACCATGCAATGTTCTGGCTATTTTGCTTTCCAATAAAAGTTCTTATCAGCGAAAATAAAGCAATTTATTTTACTATCGTGTGCCACAAATGTGAAAAAAAATATCAGAACTCTTTGTAGAGGGTGCATTTAAAAAAAAATCGAAATTTTATAATTATAATAGACAGTACTAATATAAATTTATATTTACTTGATTATATCGCAACATGGGAAAAGAAGACCAGAAAAAGTCAACTACAAATTTAATTTATAATGAGTTTCATAACTTGATATGTCCAGCTTATAGAATATACAAGTGCACACTGGTTCCGGCAACGAGACGGAAGTGGAAGATATTTGTAAAAGAAAAGTTGTAGATACGAAACTGGTACGTATTAGCAAAATACTTTCGAATATGCAGAGTGGCTTAAAAACATGTGGCGAACGAAATTGCTTTTTTTAAATATAACGTCCCATGTCTAGGTAGCTTAAAAGCTTCACGTTGGAAAGCTAATTAATAAAAATTGTGTTTTTCGTTAATTACCTTTCGTGTAAAATAGTGGCTCTGGGTATTACAGCTATACAGAGTACTCAACATTTACAAATGTAATCATTTGGGTTTTTTGTAATTAGAACGCTGTGTATATCTCTATATTTTTTAAAAGACCTTATAATGACGTTTCTTCTGATATCTTAATGTATACCTCTAAATTCAACCTTTTTCAGATTTAATTTATTCCTGAATTTCTCGTTTTTATGTATTGTAAACACGAAAAAATCACCTTTCGAGATTTCTTCAGATCTTTACGTTTCAGGGTCTCTAGATGACGAAAAACAGATTTTCTCAATTTCGTCTGTCTGTCTGTCGGTCTGTCTGTTGGCGGTATAACTCACCAACTATTTGTTGGAGGATGACAATATTTTGCATGCAGATTAGACGTTTACCTGGCATGAAACCGAGAAAATGTCAGACAAATATATACAGGGTAAGCACCTTAAAAAATTAAGTTTTGTTTATTTTTGGGTTAACTTTGAAATAGAAGTAATACTTTTCACATAGGTCAGGCTTTATACTTACCGAAAATAGGACTCAACAGATACAGGATAATGTCACAAAAGAGTCGAAACGTTTCAACAATAACACCGTTCCGTTAAATAGAAGCGCGCGCCGCATTCATTTCAATAAGGCTGGATGGCGCAGTACGACTTATCGATGCGGTTACGATCGCTACGCAGATGCGGCTGGAGTTCAAACCCCAGCGGAATATAATTTTTTTTAATTTGCAAATTGATCTAACTCGCGCGAGGGAAATTCCGTGTAACCTTTTTACAGATTTTTTGTATCTGTTATTTAGCGTATTAGCAATGACTGGATTTTTATTTTCTTAACCTAGTTTTTTCTTCTGCTCGGAGTGTTTAAGTGTTAAATTGGCATTTTAACGGGGTTTGTTTGGTCCTTTAAACAAAGCATCTTAAGGGCTTAAACTGTTTGTATATGCAATTTTTTAGGGTATGAATCAAGTTATCAAAATAAATCAGGTAGAAAGTCTTTTGAAAAATGCAAAAATGTATAGTTTATTCTGATAAAAAAAATACCAAGTTACTAAATTTGCAAATTTCGAGTACCCTGTATCGCATTAACACCCAGAATCACTACTTTACACTCTCTTTCCCAGTCTCTTTCTTATTTCTCCATTCCTGATTCTACCTCTTTTCGTAACTCTTTCGACTATTCCTTCTCAAGTATTTCATTTCTGTCGCCTCTACTATCTTTTTTGATAATATGGGCATATATATTGTTAGTTTGTTATTTTTGGTGTTTCTCGTGTGTTAATAAAAGGTTTCCTTACTGCCCCATACGCAAGCTTTTGCTACTGCAATTATTCTTACGTTTTACCAGCCTTTGCTATCTATTACGACTCCCACATATTTAAACTCTTGTACTTGTTCAAGCCTTTCTCTATTTATCCTTGTGTATGTCCATTTATCTTTCTTTACTATGAGGGTGAGCGTTATCTTTGACTCGTCGGTGTTTATTTTATTATTTCTTCTGTCCAATGCTTCCTGCCATTATCATGTTTTCATTGAGTCTTTTTTTCTGTGTCCGCGAATATTGAGATGCCGCAAGCGAAACTAGACTATATTACTAACACTTGCTCCATATTTCTGTATCCCACCTTGTATCATTACAATTCTTTCATTGTGTCTCTAATGATCGTGTCCATCGGTATAAGGAACGGTAGGGGGCTTATTGTTCCTTCTTGTATCACTCCTTACTTCGTTATAAATTGTTTTGACTTCTGAATTTGCGTTTTTATATAATTTCTTGTGTTTTGGTACACTGATTTAATTGCTTCTATTAGATTTTTGTCAACACATTTGTCCTGCAAGCTCTTTCATAGTTCTGTTCTGAGTACGTTGTCGAAGGCTTTCACCAAATCCATTGTAGTTTATGGTTTTTTGCGTAATATTCCTTAACGTAGATATATGATTTTTTTTGGTATGTGCTAGTCCAAATCCACTTTGTGTGTATTGATCTAGATCTTTTTCGACTATTTTTCTTAATCTGTTCTCTATTATCCTTTCTTATTTTTTTTCACGGACGCTAAGCACAACTATCCCTCTATAGTTATTGCATTCTCCATGGCCTCCTTTCTTATACATTGGTATAATTATTACAACCTCCCAGTTTCGAGGTGTTATCTTTTGTTGCCATACCAGCCTACATATCTTGAGTATATGCATTGATTGTTCCTCTGTTCTCATATATTTCATCTCTTCTAGCGCAATGACCGCCGCCTTGCCCAATAGAATTTTGTTTATTTCTTCTTTTAGTTATTTTGTCACCAATATGTTTCTCTTCTACTCTTGGTTCATTACTTGCGTTCATTATTTTTCTTCCTGGTTTCCATCTGTACTTTCTCTCTCGGTAGTTTTATTCTCCTCTTTTCATCTGCTTCTCTTCCTAGGAGTTCTTTATAATATTCTGCCTATCGTGCCATTATGTTTTTGTCTTCTGTAAGTATAAACCCTTTTTGTTTCCTGTGATTTTTTTCTTTATTCTTCCTTATTACATTCTTTAAAATTTTGAATAACAGCTTATGCTTGTCTTTACAATCTTGTTCCATTTTATCCCCAAAATCTTCTCAAGTTTTGGCCTTGGCTAACAGAGCTTTTTTTTTCCATTGTTCTTTGCTTTTTATATTCTACGTACATTTGTTGTGTTCCACCGTTTAGGTAGTTTGCCCATAGTTTCTTCTTCGCCTTCAGGGCTTCTCTCATCTGATTGTTCCGCACGATTTTGTTTGTTTTTTTTTTTGTTACTTATTAAGACAACACAAAGCTTCTGATGGAACTACTTTTATTGGTTTTAAGTAGTCCATAGCTATTCTATGTCCATTACCTCCGTTCTTAAATATTTCCAAAACTCACTTTTTTTTAATTCTAGGTATTTGTCCTGGATTTATTCTTCTTTGAATTTAAATGTTCTAATTATTTTTATTCCTTCAGCTTTCTTGTCTTTGTTTTGCGTTACTGCTCACTTCTGTTTTATCTTCATCACTTATACGCCTCCCAATTTTCACTACCATGTGCTATTCGCATCCAGTTAAAACCTGGAATTATCTTGTCATCAAAGCACCTCACTGGGATTTCCGACGAATCTTTTATTTTCCCTGGGACGTCACCTAAGTATACATGCATGCCCACTTAAGTGCTTGACGTTATCCACTCATTTCTTTCGATCTCTCACGGACATTCCCAGTATTTCCTTTTTATCGCTCTCTGATTGTTTCTAAACTGAGAGTTTATTCAACATTGATTTAGTGAAGAAGGTATCTCCCTTTCCATCACGTCGCATATTTCATCATAAGTAGCCCAAGTTAATCTTTCTCTGCCATAAATTTCCAGCTTTTGATTTCCTTTCTCTATTGTTATTGTTTATCCCAAATATTTTGTCTACGTTCCCTATTGACCTATCTTCGATGTTAATTTGTTGTTCCAGGTATTTGTGATTTGTTATGTACTTGGTGTTTTGAAAGTTCAATTCCAGATCAACCCTATTCGTCGCTTTGTCAATGTCATTGATAAGACTACTAACTCGAGTTTGCTTTCAGTGAAAAAGCCTTTCTCTTTCTCCGTTTACATTCATTCTTCGCCCATCCCATTCGATTCATTGGACTGCGTCTTTCAATAACAAAGTAAAAACATTTGACCACATCATGTCTCCTTTACTTACGCTTCTTGATATTTTTATTTATTTTATTTGGTAACGGTAGTCAATTCCAGCTTGTTCTACTGCCCATATCTTCAAAGTATCAAATGTCTTTATATAATCCAAAAATCCCATCCATATGGGTATGTTGTATTCAATTAGTTTCTCTGTTAGAATTCGTACGGTCTCTAAGTATCCTGTAGTACTGTGACATTTTCTAAAAGCAGTCTGCTGATAGATGTCGAGTTTCATTGTCATTCTATTTCCTATTATTTTCCAAAAGAGCTTGTATACTTGCGGCAGAAAACTAATTCGTCGATCGTTTCCAAATTCTCAACATTGCCCTTTTTGTGGATAAGAATTACTAAACAGTCAAAATGGATATCTTCTTGGATTAAGTATTTGTTGTAATATCTAGTTAGTTCTTTCATCAGAGAATTTCTATTAAAGTGTTATCTTCACCGGCCGCTTTCTCGTTTCTCATTTGTTTCAATGCACTATTTATTTCGACAATACCTATTAGTATATTTTATTCACTTTTTTCTTAAAATTTCTTCATCTAGGTCACATTAATGTTTTGTTTGATATAACTTCGCATAGAACCCTTCTACAATTTTAAGTATGTCGTCCTTGTTATTTGTTGATTTCCCATCAATATCATTTCAATTTATGATTTCTTATTTAGTAGCTATTTTACTTGTAATGTATTAAAAGTGAAGCAAATTTCCACATTATAGTGAGCAATAGATTTACCATATTGTATGACACGATTAATTGAAACAATATTTTATACCAAACGATAATGAAACAACAAAATAGTAATTTAAATTTCACAACTTGTTAACAAATTGTTAAAGTAGAAATATGATTATAAATAGCTATAAATGAATTTGTAATTTTTTTTTGGAAAACTGTTTTTCATTAGAACAGAATTTCCGGAAAACGAATCGCATTTGAACTATCCCAAAAATTATTCATATTAAAAAATATTATAACAGTTGGTGCCTTGTTACACGAGGATAATGTATTTTGAAATCATATTTAGAATGTAATTGCGGATATGGATATCCTGTATACTGCCGTCAATTTAGATTTTTTAAATGTCAATCGGCTTGAACGGTCTTTAACATAAAGTAAATCATGATTATTTTATAAGAATTAGTTTAATGAATTTCAGTTGATTAACGAAACATAATTACGTATACATATTTCCATAAACCAAAATACATTTGCTTCAATTTATCCAGTTAGCATTCCTAAAATAAATTCAAATATTAAAATAACAACTGCCAAGACGGTCATCATTTTATCCATGAACTAGTTATTTTTAATAAACAGCAATTTAAAAATACATAAGCTATTTATTTAATGTGACCTTTCAATGGCTTCCGTTTTCCATTGCTAATTACATAGGATTAGTTTGTAAGACCCAAAGTTAAGGTTGCCAATGAAAATATGTATATTTGGAATAATTATGAATTTGGCAAACATTGCTTTAACAAATTCTCGGTTACGGCCCTGATTCTACTGCTTAAAATATGTTAAGTTGAAATGAAGAACCGCTTTGCTGCTGCAAGACAAGTATTTAATAGAGAATTTCACCCGCTTAATAGTTCTTGTTATAATGACGAAGAACAGTTACAATTCTTTATGGCATTAAATAAAAACAACAAAAATGGAACATATAAATAGACCGCTTTATTGTAGTCTTTCTAGTACCGCTGACGATAGCACTTTGCCATATAGTATTTTATAAACAGGAATTGCTAATGCGTGCTAAAGCTCTGATTAGTGCATCCGAGTTTATCTTGTTTTCTTGAAAACTATATCTAATTATAAATAACACGTCCTTACATAAATGTCACAATCCAAAGTTGAAAAGTCATTCATGAAATAAGAAACTGGCTTTAAAAAGCTGGCCGACCGTAGATTCGGAATATCGAATTTTATGAACGGAGTATTTTGATTATTTTCTTGACGTGTAGGAGTCACGTCGCCTTGGCCAACCCACCACACCTTCCCTTGGTTATGTCATAGAATGCTGCAAGTACATTTTGAGTACCTGTTTAAGTGTTTACCTTCAAGGTCTTCTGAGCGTCGTCGTTTAAGCTGCATTAGATGACGTGCCGCTTTGTTTACTATATATGTCGACACGGTACTGTGCTAAAATTCTGTGGTTTGAACTATAGTACCAAATCTATTGAATTGTAAAATGCAGATTTTTATATTTCTGGAATCTGCATATCCGAAATTCGTCGTGGTTCAGGTTTATTCTAAAAATTCCTTATTTGGGTTTGTCTGAAAAATCCGTTATCCATATTTATGTGAAAAATCCGTTATTCCTTGCTAAGAAATCCGCTGACCCGATTTTTATTTTAAATTCAAGAAGAAGAAATTCAAGCGATAAATAAGTGGCTTTATAGATCGCTTATTTTCTTGTAACAAAATTAATAAATAATCTGGGGACACAAGTATTATATTCCAGTGTATGGCATTACTACTAGTATTAGTGTTATTGTGTGTGTCATAAGTTTATTTTTGAGTTATCAGTGACGTCCAAGAAAACCAAAGTCGTTCACTTTAATCAATTTTCAACTTTACTTAATTATTTTTTAACAAAATGAAATTTTTGATTTGGCTGAGTGCACAAATATTGTTTGTGAAGGAACTCCTTGCATCTTACATTTTTTAAGTAATTTATGTCACAGAAAAACCCAATGATTTTGGAAATTGATTACATTTTTCTGAATATGCTATTAATAAACATAGAGAACAAGGAAAACTTTTTTTTGATTTTGTGTTATTTATGAATGAAGCGACATTTACAAGAACGGATATGTAAACCGACATATATTGCTACAGAGAATTATCATTTTATTAGACCATGATGCATGGGGAGGAGTAGTAGACATCATTTGATTCATTTCAACTTTTTCTATAGGACTATTAATGGACAAAACTCATTACCTCTATTCCACAGCCTTCTTTTAGGTGATGTGATAAGTTCTTAAATTGTTTACTTTTTAAATAGCTTACTAAATATTCCGAAAAATACAAACTATATAGGTATACCGGGTGACAATGAGACTAGGGCCATGCTTCTATCTCCGTTACATATGAATGAATTTGAATGAAATTTGATACAAGAATACTAGACATAATTTCGGATGGACATACAAGTATAATCACAATAGCCGACTTCCGGAAATAACACTAACTTTGATTTTTTAAATGTTTTTCACAATGTACGACTCAAATTACATACAATAGTGCTGCCGAATTTGCTTAGGTATTACGCAGAAATATTAAAAAACATAATTAGTTAATTATTCTTCAATTTTAGATAAAGATAAATTAGTGCATGATGCATATCGTTAAATTAGTAATTAAATTTGCTGTTTAATGGCAAGATGGCCTTTGGTAGGTGCCATTTAAAAAAGTGACTTTTTCTTTAAAAACGTGTTTAGCAAATTTTGTTCTTTTATTAAGGGTTTGTTATTGACTTCATTGATAAAATAGCTATTATTATTATTATTATTAGTTGCTAAAGTCAATTATAACATATTTTTTCAAGTCACAGCTTTCTATCGTAAAAAATAAAAGTTTTTTGAAAAAATGAAAATATGGCGAGACGGGTTTATATAATTTGACTTGTAGATTCCGAAAAACATAAAATATACAGTCTCATCCATTTAAAAAATCAAAGTTGGTATCATTTCCGGTGAAAACGGAGGCCGGCCATTTTGACTATATTTATCGGTCAATCAGAAGTTATGTCTAGTATCTTCATATAAAATTTTATCTAAATCGATAAATAAAGAAGATATAAGCATGGCCCTGTTCTTATAGTCACCCGGTATAACACCCTTAATAAACATTATAGGCAATTAACTAAGCAATACAAATATGCCAAAAGTTTTCGGGTGTTCCTTTAAAAAAATTATTGGATTATTTTAATAATGTCTGGATTTTTTAAAAAGACGTGTGTAGTCAACTATTTAAAAAACTAAATATAATCAAAAATTTATAGAGAATGACAATATCTGAACATATACCGAGAGCTCTATTAAAAACAAATAACTTGTGTGCTGCTTACAAAGTTAGAAAACGTTTATATGCAAATATTTGTTGCATTGTTAATGATAAATATTATACGCACAAACGACGCACTACTGACTCATCTGGTATATTATATGCTTTAATAGAAAAGCAATATTTAAAATTTACTAAAATATTAATACAAGTGTATCATCATAACGGAAATTAATCAAAATTGTGCAAATAGAAAAATCATGGTCTCCGCTATTGAAGAAGCGGTAATTTATTTTCATCAGGTGACTTACAGACTTTCTTGCAGTTGATTTTTTTTGTGTACACGCACGATGCACTGCTGATAAAAATCCTAAATTCATATACAGTGTGCCCCTCTTTCGGACTCAACACCTTCTATACCTTTAAGAATGATGATTTAAATTTTCTTGGTCTGTACAAACTCTCAGGGAAACTTAAGATACCTATTTGAATTATCTCCACCTTCGAATACCCTAACGATCAAGGTTGACAGAGTTTAATTTGACAATCGTCTTTCTATTTAGTTATTTTGCTCTACAGACTATCAAGGCATACGGCATCCTCAAAAATTTCCACATACGAATTGTAGTTGCAAAATAATGAATAGAACATTTTTTGAGAAGCAATAATAGTCTAAATAAATTTGAAACATAAATTGACATAAAAAATAGCATGTTTTGAGACAAGCCTTGGTAGGCCAATGTTTCTGTTGATTGCAGTCGAGGCTACAATATAAACTCCAGAGTTCGACTCGCGGCCCGGGCGTTTAGATTTTCATTTAGTTATGGCATGATAGTTTGCGTGACGCCCCCACCACTGAAGTAATGTGAAAGCTGTTCCAGGGGGTAACGATAGAAGAGCTTAGGAATAAAAGAAAGCCTTTCTTCATTTTTATGTTTTACAAAAACTTTCTAAGGTGCTTAAGTCATTTAAGGTTAAACATGCATAAAATAAAACTAGGTCGTAAATGTTAATAGGGAAGTAATTGGGTTTTCCTTAAAAATTAAACATATAGTTTGATTTTAGGATCTTTTCATGGTGTTGTGGCTGAATTCAGTTGCTTAAATTTCACTTTTTATTTAAACTTTGCTAATATTTTGTAATAAATGCTCATAAAATATTCTTGTTTTATTTTTTACAACATATAGTATTGTGTTTGAAAATGTTTCAGAATGCAGAAGATTTTGAAATCGAATTTTCAACTTTTCCTTACATGCCCTTGATGATTTCTTGGCCGATTCGGTCACGGCGATATTGCATGACATTACATACATGACATATGAATTTAAGATATAGAGATTTTCTTTTTTGTACAATTTTTGAAAGATAAATCAGCAGTGTACAAACACAAAATTCTATACGAACCTATCAAACCTTTGTAGAACATACAAATTAAAAGACATTTTTAATGTTACTCCAAAACAGTATTACATTTTGGTTTAGTCATTTTGCGTTTTGACTAGATTTCAACTAGCAGGTTAGATTTTGCCTCAGTCTGTGACAGACTGACGCAAAACCTAACCTGCTAACCTCGAATTTGACATAGGCTACAGTGCCAGCAACATACTATTCATACGTTTGAATTTCCACCGCCGCCCTTATGGACTTTTATAATGAACATGTTGTATTACTGATTCTAAAAATTTGGGTTAGAACACACTGTATGTATAATGTAATAAAAGAAAGTATTTGAATAAATAAAACGCAAGCACTTCAACTAAACTACTTTATTTTGAGATACATCTATAGTTGACAAAGAATTTGAACATTTAGCTGAGGGTGGGAGCGAGTTGAACGACAATATAATATAATTGTAAACTAAACAATTACCTTTAGAATATTTATTTATTACCGCTTATATATCTCTTAATACAGATATTTACAATACATACAAATTGAGATAAGATTTTGAAATGAGTTGTAGGCGCAGGGACGAATTTATTTCTTTGAGGTGTTAATTGAAAAGTGGAAAAGGTTACTTTTTCAAGTTGCGGACGTACAAGCAATGGTTAACGAAACCCTTATCTACTAATAATGACTGCAAAAGAAATAAATACTCGAGAGACTGCTGCTATACATAAAACGTGGACTATACTTGCCTTATCTAACTGTAAATGCTCAGAAAAAGAATGTTGGACGAAGCTTTGTTAATAAAGATATCACAAGCACATCTTATTTACGTTACAACTTTATGATGGTCCAGCAGAACACTAAATAAGTAAATCATTGTATCTCAAGATTCATAAAAAATTTAATAAAAATTGTTTGAATTTTCTAATCACTAACAACAATATTGTTTTTATTCCGTGAGTAACTAGGGGTTTACAAAGAAAGATCAAAGGACTGACTTCTCACGTTAATTACAATAAATTTGGGGTCTTCAAAGAAGTCATCAACAATTTTTGACCACAAACACTTCACAATTCGGCGAGGTAATTGAATGAGATAAAGAAAACATGTTTCGCCTACCGTGTGTTATGTCACTGCCAAACACACGCCGTTGCTGGTAGCTGTGGAACCCGTTACTCAGCCTTGGATCTGCATCTGTCGGTGCTGGTGATTTGAATTTAGCAGCGCCTAAAATCGTTTTTTAATTGTTTCATAAACTGGCTGCCATTCACGTTGACCTAAATGACAGTTATAAACAAAAGCGAAGCGGGTCACGCAACATGGCTCCACTAAAAAAATCAATACTCGCGAAATCATACACAAAAGACTGCAAAATGCATAAAAAAGTTGTAAACACAGAACTTAATTAACTATTACACTAATTGTCCATGTAAACTTAAAGTTAATGTACATTTTCTTTGAGTCACTAAACGACGGAGCTGGAATCTACCCTTCAAGGAAATCCCTCGGATGGTTATAATGGAAATCAACATGCACATCAGAGTTGATCCGGTTTCAGCCATGCAATGTACAATTTAGCAATCACCTCATTTTTTCGCTTCTTATGGGTTTATTTGTTTACAGGGTTACATACAGGGAATTTATTTTAATAGTTAACATAAGCGTTTTGTTTCTATGCCACCATTTAATCATACAGGTGTATTTAGTTATTTTGCTCTACAGACTATCAAGGCATACGCATCCTCAAAAATTTCCACATACGAATTGTAGTTGCAAAATAATGAATAGAACATTTTTTGAGAAGCAATAATCCATAGTTACAAATGAGCCCAATAGATTAGAGCGTGTATTTTACGAGTTAACAAAGGAATTATTACTTGTCAAAAAGACAATTAAAAGTTATCCTAATGTATACCACTGAAGAAAAGATACAACACACAAGTTGTTCCTACGTATCTAATTTTTAGTTGCATACCTACATTCCGGTAACAAAATTAAAGTTTCTTATTAGCAAGTACCTAATTCAAATTCGTATGCTAACTCGTAAAATAAACGCTCTAATTTATTGATTTTATTGGTAACTATGGAAGTGACCTGTATGATTAAATGCTGGCATAGAAACGAAACTGCTATGTTAACCATTAAAATAAATTCACTGCATACACCTTCACCATGGCTTTGTTTGTGTTGGCTGTTCCCTTGCCACTTTGAAAAGATGCCATCGTCATCTCCAGGTATTCTGTGATCGTGCTTCAACGGTGTCGTGTAGACCCTTCATATGCTTTACCAACTGTTCCTGCTGCTCAACCAACATATGCGCAGCACTATGGTTAATTTGCCCACTATTGTTTATACTCTTACATAATATAATCTTATGTCATTCGTATTTGTTGTGCGTGGGCTCCATTTAAGAGTACAGCTCAGATTGTTGCTTTTGCTCCAAATATTTTTAAATTAATATTAACTAAGTTGCAAGTTTTTACCCTTTGAATTTTGTGTTAGATGCATAATTTTTGTATTTTTCTAATATGATAACATTTTATTTTATATTCAAATTTTTAAAATAAACTTTCTGCTAGTTTTAAGTAATTTATTGTTTTTATGAATTTCAAGACATGCTTTCCCAACATCGCCCTTATTTCTTCAAAAATTAACTTATTTAACTTCAAAGGTCAAGTGTTCCTTAGTTGTAACGATAGCAATATATGTAATATTCAATATATTTACATGTACGAAAGTGTTAAAATATACAAATTAAAAATAGTGTTACTCAATTTCCTTCGGAGCATTTAAAGGCAAACAAATATTTTAGAATATGTATTTGCTTGCAATCCATGCTTTGGTTATAAGACACTTGCACATCCATGTGTGTGAAATTAATACAACAACCGTGTGTTTTAATTTTATATTACTTTCAAATTAACTGATGCCGAATTTGGGAACTTAATATTCAATATCCGAACTCAGTTTTAGAAATCAAACCTTTCAGCGAACTGGAAGAGTAAATTCTAAACTATATTTTCAAAATCGGAGCGCATTTTAAAATTCAAATTCCAACAAAATTTTCATATCTGTAGTCGAAGTCGAAATTCTTTATTTCTGATTCGGTTGCGAACTCTAGTTCGAATACCACCGAGTAAAAACAAACAAGAACAACGTAGATAGATATAACATTTAGTGGATTGTTGGATACCAATACAATACAGGATGCTCATGGCGGAGAAAGTTTTTTAAAACTGATTCTAGACCCAAAAACAAATAAAAAAGATCATATGTGTCCCCGGAAATGATTTGTTTCCGAGTTATATCTACTAAAAATTACGAATTAATTATAAAAATGCTATACGGGTTCTCCAAAAATGTTAATATAAAAGTTTAACGGTTTGTTAAAATGCTGCAATAATTTTTAAAAGTAAACAAAGATTAGCTAATTGTCTAATTTTTATCTCTCTTGTTTAACTCTAACACCTTCAACAGTTTACGCATAAAAATAAAAGACAAACTAATGCGCGGGAAAGTGAGCACAGAGTGAAGGTCTACCACCTTTATTAATCAATAGTCTTCCATTTTGAACACAAATGAATATTACTGAACGATAATGCAATCAAGTCAATGTGAAGTAAATTAACTAAATATTTTAATTCTAAGCCAAGTCGCTTCCCTAACCAAACGAATTTGGTCTCTTCATAACTATAGTTAGTAATCTTTAAACTGCTGTAACTTGAAACAGTCATTGACTTATTTTTAAGGTATAGAACCATTCTTTTAAAAAAAAATTCGCGACTTTCATGAACATTCTGTATACATAGTGCCCCATTTAACTATTCTCACTGTAGGAATCTTGGAAACCATAAAAGATATGAGTAACTGATTTTGAAAAAGAAAGAGGAGAATGACTATCTTGCAAGCAAACGAATTAAACTCAAATGTTAAAAATTATTGTTATAATTGGAAAGCCATGCATTTTCTCTGATATCTGAAAATGGATCTGAGATTGCCACTATATAACACAACCTTTGTTCCATTTAACCAATTTTATAGCTCTTAGAAATTCCAATATTCTCAAGGTAGGAACAGTTAAGTGGGACACTCTGTATATAAGATCTTGAAGTACCAACAAATTGTAATATTTTACATGACACAATGCTGCGGAAGCCATAACTTTACTTCTTTACATGTTTAATATTTTGCCTCAAGGCCTCTCGGTTAATTTCGCTTCCCCAGAAAGGGGCAAATCGCAGTTTTTCCAGTCGCAAAGCGTCTTCGTAGGTGTGAGAGTACGTGTTTAAAATAATATCTTTCATGGCTCGAGTGACAGTATGATGGTGTTGCAATCGCGGGGTCAACCACTCCATGGTCTTGGCAAGGGCCCCTTCGGAAGGCACGACGGTGTCAACCAGACCCATATCGAGACATTCCTGGGCGGTCAATATTTTCGCTGTAAGAAGCACGTCCAACGCTTTGCGCTGTCCTATTTTGCTTATTAATCTGTAACGGTAAAGAAACGGGCACACAAGCGTTTATTACCACCAGTTCCCCCCACCTTACACCGCCGCCAAATGCTGGTATGATCCCCATTTTTCCATGAACGAAACCATATTTAACACAGTCAGCAGCAACGATGAAGTCACAGAAGACCGCCAGCTCTGCGCCGCCCCCCAGCGTGGGGCCATGTATGAGACAAACGCTGATTAAGGGTAGCTTATGTAGCTTGTCCAAGGTATCCTGCATCCATTTACACATATTCAGTCCGGCTTCGGGGTTTACATTCGCCTTCACGAAGTCCAGATCTGCGCCGGAGCAAAAGTTGTTCCCTCTTCCAGTTAAGATCACAGCCTTGCCTTCTTTCCACTCCTTTAGAGTTTCTACGCAGTCTCTCAGTTCCACCATCATTTTACCTGAAAGTGAAGGGTTGAGGACACGTAGTATATTAAACAGATGTTGACATTACCGCTCATAGCGTTGCGCTTTTCGGGATGATCCAGGAAAATAGTAGCAACACCTGTTTCCTCGTCCTTGGCAAGGCATATGCTGCCTCCGCCAAACTTCGATAAATGTGTTCTAATGTTCTCTAAACTATCCTCGATTAATCTAATTGAATTGTTTGCCATTGTGTTTGCGTGCACGATTCTGTGTTTGCCGAGAAGGGACCAAAATTTCCAAGTCTGAATGCAAATGAACAGTACATTATTCATGGTTGATACTAAGCAAGTCTGACACTCCTACTTCAAATAAATATTTATGTAGATTTATTGTAGTGAGTGTATTTATAAAAATTATGATAGAAACTGTTACAACGAATGCCAATGAGTGTTAGATTGCCACTAATTCTCAAATCTGGAATTAATTTTTAAATTAAAAATAATTGTATGCGACAATATAATTCAATTAAATTTTTCGTTGGATATATCTTTACCTTTATAGTGATTTAAATAAAGAACATGTGAAAAATAAACACTTCACCTTGTATATATTGCGAAATGAGTTCATGACAAAGTAATTCTATATGTATTCGCAATACCAGAAAACTTAACAATAATTACTCAGATATCTAAAAGTGTTCTAATTTTTTCTAAATAGTATATAATTGTATCCTTTTGACGATTGCAAAGTATATCAAAAAAAAAATTGTGATCAACAATAGTATATTATTATACTAGTTTAATAAGAGGGCCTATTGTAGCACGAGTGGGTTTGGGACATGACGAGCGCAGCTAGGAGTGCTCCAATGGAACGAGTGCTACAATGTCTCTTACTAAACGAGTATAATATACTATTTTATCTATTTTGCATAATCATTATTAAAAACTTTGAATTTTGACATTTCATAAATGTGACAATCTGTCAGTTTTCTGAAACTAGGTAGGATGTGTCAATGTTTTTCATATGAAAATAACAATGCAACAACGGTACTATATGGACTCTATTGTAGCACTGTTTTCGACGTTGTAATAACCATATTATGACATCAAAGTAGATAAATGTAATTTCTACAACTAGTTAACCATTCCACTATTCCCAGCGTAACACACCTGGAACCGGAAAATTCGATTCGTGCATTTTGAAATAGGTTGTATTACAGTAATGCACTAAAATAAGGCCTCAACTAAGTGTCTATATAACGAAATATTTATCACCATAGTATGACACAATTGTAGATAAATAATTAAAGCATTCTAGTAGATAACTTTTTAAATGTATCTACATGATCTTCGATAGTGCATAATGTGTACGTAAAATAGTGTACACACGTTTGATTAATATTCTAGGGTATAGTTATGATGCCCATTATTATAAACATAAAATCGTCATGAAAAGAAAATTTAAAGTTCCTTCAAAAGCAATTTTTAATGGGGTCTATTAGTAAAAGTAAATCAGTATTGGAAACTGTTTAAAAAATATAAATATGACTTACTGCAATAATTCAGAATTGACAGAAATAGATTACAATCTATAACAAGCTATTACAGGAAACGCTCTGCATATCGATATATAATACTCATCATAAAAATATGTTAAACTTACAACACACGTACGCACTACTCACCGATGTGATTAATTTCTCGTATACGTCTGCTTGTGCATAGCCTTATGTCTAATAATAAATGTACAACGATCATCAAATTTTAATTATCGGCATTTTAATTACAATTACAAGCTTTGTAATAACACTCAAGTGCTTTTACTAATTTAGAGTTAACCTCAAATAAAAAACAAACCCAGTGACCTAATTACGAATTTTAAGCTTACCCACAAGATCATTAAATTTTTGTTATTTATCAAACTTACATCTTTTAAATAAAGCATCATTGAGAAATTTAATGAAAAAATATCGTAATCAAATTATTTAAAAATTCCAATATCTAAATTTGTTTAATTTTACTGGAGTTGTGATGTGGCAATTTATACTATTGAAAAAATTATTTGCCTTCTCAGAGTTTTGAAGTTTTCATAAGAATTCCTAATATCTGTATGTGGACACTATTATTCATTTGTTTGTATCAAATGCCTGAAAATTACCTGAAGCTGTATACACATCGAAGTAGGTTCATTTAATTTTGATATACTTTCTGAGTATCATTTCGAAAAACTAACACACCTTGTCTACGGAGACTAGAATTTTTCTAAAATCAGGTTAGATTTATCATTTTTTGAATCTTTTGTGACGTCAATGAGTGGCCTCTATATTTGTCCTCTATGCGAGGGCCATTTATTTGTGCAACTAATACAAATACCTCCAAAAGACAAGTATAATTTCAAAAAATAACATTATCATTCCATATCACGGTTTAAATTTTCAAATAATAAGGGAATGAAGCAAAAAGTATCGATTTATCGTTCGCCGGAAAAAACTTTAGTTTCATTTTTACAGGTAATTTTTTCCTAAAAAAGTTGGAATTTTAATTTGAAATGTGGTTATTCTCTAATTAGATATGTGCTTTAAAAGAAAATCACGTTCCGATAATCAACATTTAATTGGAATGCATGATTTGATCGTTTAAAAATAGACGTGCATTTTTCGCCTGCTGCCATCTATAAGTGAATATATCGCAGCGGTTGCGCTCTTAAGCCTCAACACTTCAACCTAGCCGTTCCTTCCTCCTAGTCGATATAAAATACAAATTGCTTCACGTATCCAATCCTTTCGTACAATAAACATGTTCGTTAAAAAGCATCTGCCTCTAATATATCTAACAAATAAAACTACAAAAGCATAAAAGAACGAGTCACAGCTATAAATTCCAAATCAAATACCACTGCTTAGTCTATATCTCTCTCATATCTCATAATGAATTTAAGTAATTTTAGTATTATCGGAGCAATTGACAGTGTAACCTACGGCGTCTATTCTAATGCGTAAATTCCGCCAATTCTAACTTGAACCAACGGCGGAACTTCTGTCACGATGCTAAACCCATTCAGTGGTTTTGAAATATGCTTGGCATTGGCATTTCAGTGCAAATAAATGGCACGTTGGAAATTGCTGATACGTATGCATCACGCTTTATGCTCATAGCATCCACTCTTACTGTAGTATAAAGGCTATAATATAACCAAATGCTTTTTATTGAAATTCCTAACATATGTAAATAAATTGCCTCTTTTCCAATGTTCGAACTATTATTGCAAATTCCTTATATAAATACGGTAAGAAATGAATTTACCATTACCCTTTGTTGCTTTCCATCTCGTGTTGTACAATTAATTTCCAACTTATATGGGAAAATAGTTACTGCGTTTATTTCTGTTTCAGATAATAGATAAAATAGTAACTAAATAATATATTTGAAAAATCTATTTACACGAGATGATTTTTAAAGCAACAAAAATCATTGAAGAGAAATACTGCAACCCCAATGTTAAAATTAAATTAACGATTTTTTATTGAAAAAACCTCTAATAACTATAAAGAATGAAGGGGATCACTGTCCATCAGTTTATGTTAATGACAACAGCTAAGTGTTTATGTTTTCACCTAGACAGCTAACTAACCTGGAGAGAACATATTTAAACAAAAAAGCGAAAACAGATGGACTTGAAAATAAAAGATAATTATGTACTGGCTATTTGGAAGGAAGTCAAACCTATCATTAGAGAATAAAAGACTACTGTAAAATACTGTCATCAAACCTATATGGATGTATGGAGCAGAGCTTTGAAAGTGTGCGAGTACGAGTATAGCAATAATACAAAGATGCCAATCAAAAATACTACGAATCGCCATGCACCATTGTACGTCGCTAATCAAACCCTACACGATAACCTGAAAGTGTCCTATGTTAAGGACATCACTAAGGAACGAATTGTTAACCATCATGAAACACTGGAAAAGTCACAACAACATTCTCCTACATCCACTACTAGAAGAACGTAATGACAGACGATTAAAGAAACACTGGCCAACTGACCTAATAAATGGTTGAAGAGGACACCTTCCATGGCAGCAATCTCATCATGTCATAGTTAGTACTGTATTTAGTACCTACTTAAGTTAGCATATTAGCTCATAAAATGACTCAGGAGTCAACAGAGTACCTTCTTTAAGGCAAATGGCGAGGCAGTACTTCTCCACCTTTTAATGAACCTTTACCTTTTTACCTTATTTCATAGAATACAAGTTCTGATTGCTAATAAATCTGTAATTTAAAAAATATCCAGAATTACAGTGCGCAAAATCAAATCCTGGAACAAGTTCTACTTCGATTACTTAGATTGCCATATTAGTTAGAACTATGACCAACAACATTTGAGTAAAGTAAAAAGGCAAACAAATCCAGAAACAAGAACAAAATTGTATTAAGCCGTACTAGCTGCTCTGATCCTTCATTAATAATTAGAAATTAGAAACTTTACTATTGAGAAGTAAAGATAACCAGCCAATAAACAACAGTACAATTCCTAAAGCCTATGATGTAGAAGAACAGGCCATCTGGTAATCTGGTAACGAGGACCTAAGAAGAGAACAAGCCGCTTACAAGGTAAAGTAGCATCTACGGAAAACGGCCGAAGAAACGTTTTCTTGTAAAATACTGGAATATACAAAGGGAAAACGAAGTATAAAAAAAATTTAATTAGGTGTCTAATCCGGAAAGAGAGATCCCCACAACGACGACGAGAACAAGTTAACAAATACAGATTACTTTCCATTTTCCTTATTTGAACCATTTATATGCTCTATAATATAATAATACATGCATTTTCTAAGAAAACATCTTACCATTTTCTTGCAGACTGTTTAAACTTAAATCAAATCATTTTATCTTTTTACTTTTGAATATCTTTAAACTTTTAAAACGTTTCACCCTCAAGCAGGCCCCTTCATCATTTTACACGTGGTTAAGTTAACCAACATTTAAAGACTATGAATTGCAAGCAATTTCAAACTAACAAAATATTTTGGAAAACTGGTCATATGCTTTTTTAAAGCCGCAATGCACATATAGATGACTATTCGATCACCTAAATAAAATTCTTCCCCATTCTGCAACTATTAAGAGTTTCTAGGTTCTAAAACAATTAGTAAATAGTGCATTATCACTCTACCAAGGTAGAGACCCTAGAAATGAGAGACTGGCCATTGGCCGCCGCTGGCCTGATTGGTTGACGCGAACCTTGTCCCTAAAATGGCGGCGCCAATGGTGTGCTCTCAAATATGGCGGGAATTTCAAACTTAAATGTATAAAGGAAGTGACTCTTAAAATAGTATATTATGTTATTAGGAGCAAAAGTTATACTTTATGTGGCGAAGCTGGACGGGTTATCTGCCGAGCTTTCGAGGCAGATAAGTACATATTATCAAATGGTCGAAATTTGGTAGATTTACATGAATTTTTTCATAAATTGAGACATCACGCTTGCAAAGTTACATAGACAAAATTTGTATTGACTAAACAAAATTTTATATTTAACAAAAATACTTTACTTGTGTGTAGGCTGTAGAAACTTGAAATTTCCGACAACCGAATTTAGAGGTTAAATACACTTGCAAAATTAGGTTAAAATTGTACGTAGTTTACATAATTCGAGATGGAAGGTTTGGAACAATTCTTAGCTCTACAGATGCAAAAAATGCAGTTGGTAACCAGCCAAATACAAGAATTGCAGAAGAAAGCAGCAGAAAGTACCGCATGTAGTTCTTCGAATGTGCCATGGCCAAAGCCATTGCAGGTGGATTCAGGTGAGATTCGCCAAAGTTTTGAGCTGTTTAAGTCCAACTGGGAAGCCTACGTTGTTGCTACTGGAATGGACAGTTTGTAACACGTTTTTTCCTTTTACACCATATATCTGTTTTCCACTTGAGACCTTGAGTCCTTGTTGAACTTTATATCGAGATATTTAACTTTTTCCACTTCTGACAATGATACATTATTGATAAAAGCTAAAGCTGTGTTTTCTTTGCAGTTGATCGTGTTTCATATGGAAGTGCGGTTCTTCTAGGTATGATTTGAGAGGAATGTAGTATGGGAGACTATCATGCCACACTTTATTATATCCCTGGTTGTCATCAAACAACGCTATTATGGAGTAAAGTTTCTCCTCAAAGGATTAGTTGATTATAGTCGACTACAGCAAGGACCTGCTATATGGTGGGATGCCATCTCATGGTGCTTGCTCATTGTCTATCTTCGTAGTTACATCAGCAGTGAGATACTTCCACATACTTTGGTTTTATCAATCAGAGCAGACTCGTACACTTCATTTTCTGTTTACTACTATGGCATTTCTTAATACCTATCTATAAGGTATGCAGGGCCTCTAATTTTAAATATAATTTTGTAAGATATGCCGTAAAGGTCACGGTTCACTCAACCGCAACCGTTGTGAGCCATTGACCTAAGAGTACAAATAGTCCAGTAGTATCAACGGCAATCATTCTACATTGAATAATTATTCAAAATGCTTCAATTCTCTGTACCAACGCTGTTATTGCTTTTGAGGGGGATACTGTGCACGGTATTGGGGTAACTTGACTACAAATTAATATTGTTATAGCTCTACGTTGCGGCGTCTTTTTATTTAACATGCTATATCTCCCTTTAGACTGCTGTTTTTATTTATGCTATCTAATTTATTTAATTTAACCAGCTTAGTAGCAAGGTGGCATTTTCTAAAATACAAACGTGAATTATTGATTACTTTCACATTATAGATTTACTGTTATTTACAATTTTCCAATTAAATATGAGTACTAACTTGTTTATTTACTATTTGGAGTAAGGTTAGGAAATCTGTAATTTTTAATATATCTTCTATTAGGCCCCTTTCAAACGTGAATACTGTATGCGAGACTCAGTATGTAGGAGCGGGATACAGAATCGCGGTGAAAAATTCCAAAGGGGTGCAGGAAAGCTGGTGAGCTATAAAAAAAGAACTAGTTCATTCTAGTGAGCGAGCGGTTCTTAGAAATGAACCATGTTGTCCATATCCAGTACAAATACAAATTATTATTATTTAGTAAGTAGTTACTCACATAACTTACATTGATTGAAATCACAAAACAATACCTATAGTCCATTTACTTGACATCTGCACTGTCAGTGTCAAAATTTAAAAAAAATTCTTGACTATACCTCAAAAATAATGTGTTTTTTATTAGACTGTACAGTAATTTAATTGTTAAAATGTGAAAAATAGCAGTGGTGCCAACATAATGTCAGTTTGACAGTGCAGATGTCAAGTAAATGGACTATAATTGAAACGCTCAAATCTTGTAAAACAGCTGAGTTGACACGGTCGCCATTTTCGGGACCACTGCCGCCAACATTTCGCTAGGGGAATCTAGTTACTTCCGGTAAATGGCCAGTCTCTCATTTCTAGGGTCTCTATACCAAGGCAATACAATCTAAATCAATTCGTTGGAAATTTTGAATGACCATTCTTTGTGATCAGATTTTGTAAAATTGTAGTGGTTTCGATCTGTCGACTGTAATTATTAAGAATATTTCTACATATAATGCTTGCTGAACAACAGAAGAAATTAAAAGTATGGGCAAGGGTAATATACAGGGTGTTTGTAAATAGCTAGAGAGCTCGTAACTGCGTTAATAATAAAGATATCGAAAAAACATTGTTGTTGTTTTAAATGCCAGTATAGAGCCTACAAATTGTCATAAACAATTTAAGTCACAGTCTCCTATTCTGAGGTAGTGATACGTGACTTTTTTAAGTGAAACACCCCGTATATTTCTAGATATTTGAAATCAGTGCTAAGAGTGCGTTATAATAACATGCTTAAACTAAAATTTTGGGTCTTATTACTTTTAATTTAGCTAAGGTAAGCTATGACTTACGTAAAATCACTAACAATCGAACAAGAAATACAAAACTAACTCCGCTAAAAATTTCTCATGACCGAATTATGGCACTAAAGGTACTAAAACAATTGAAAACTGTGTTTTACTTCGCTCGTCTAATAGACGAAGGAGGTTTTAAAATCGCAAAAATCACCTTCCGACATTTCTTCAAATCTTCACGTTTCAGGGTCCCTAGATGACGAAAAACAGGTTTTCTCAATTCCATCTGTCTGTCTGTATGCCTGTCTATTGACGGTATAACTCAAAAACTAGTTCTTGGCTGAAGACAGCATTTTGTATGCGTATTATATGCCTACCTGTCATGAAACCGAGAAAATTTCAGACAAATATATACAGGGTGAGCACCTTAACAAATTTATTTATTTTTGCTTTAACTGAGAAATAGATAAAAGTATTAATTTGACATAGTTCAGGTTTTTAGTGGTATTATCGACTTCTTGCTCCCCCATATTTCTTGTTTCAGACTGACAGTTTCTTGTCAGTGTGGGATTCTGAGCTAGCTCGACCCACCTGGGGATTCTTTTTGGAAATCGACATTTTCATTTTGGAACGGGTTTTGGCCATACTCTATCACAGGGATAACCAAACCTGCGAACTCCTGAGACGAATTAATGCAGGCTGGACGGCATACGACAAACTCAGATACATCTTTAAAGATAGCATCCCTGTGAGTTTAAAGAGGAAAATTTTCACTACATGTATTCTGCCAGTGCTTACCTACGTGGCAGACACTCTAACCCTGACAAAAACATCAACAAGAAAACTGAGTATTGCACAACGAAAAATGGAAAGATCGATGTTGGGAATAACGCTGAAAGATAAAATAAAAAATGAAGAGATACGTAGAAGAACGGAAGTAAAGGACGTACTAGAAAAGATAACCAAATCGAAGTGGCGATGGGCTGGCCATGTGGCGAGGCAGACAGATGGAAGATGGAGACAAAATATTACTGAGTGGAGGCCGAGGGTTGACAAGCGAAGTCGAGGGAGACCACTCCACCCCCTAAACTGGGTTGCAACTGCACAAGATGGAGGAATTTGGAAAAATCTGGAAGCGGCCTATATCCGACAGCGGACAATACTGGCTGGATGATGATGATGATGATGATGATGTTCACGCTTTATCCTTGACGAGAATGGAACCCAACAAATTTAGCATAAATGCTGTAAATCAGAATAAGGAGTCAACGAAAAATGCGTTCTATTTAAGGCAGACACGACGCAAGCACACTTAAGAGTGTTCCGTGGTGCATGTCGAGAATGGGTGATGTGCTTGCGGAATATTGCCAAACGTTGGAATTGCATTACCAAGTATTTCCTTCTCTTGTTTCAGTATTATTAAAAACGTGAAGTTATTTTTACCTTTAGTTTCCTTTCATTTTTAAAATTATTTACTGTCACAACGTCCACTTGCGAGGGAAGTCCTGAGTAAAGCCATTTACAGATTTTTTAAATGTAACAATATGAGCTTCCTTAAGCACTTCAAAACAATAAAAGAGCTTTTCAACCATGGACCATATTTGCCATTTTGTTTAAAAGTAGCTGTTAAAATATCAAACATTCGTAAAATATAATCCAAAAATAATTTAAAAAACAGTTTCCAATTGTTTTAGTATGTGCCGTGTGATAACTCGGCCACGGGGAACTTACAGGCAAGAGAATTTCTTTGGCATTTCTTGTTTGATTGTTAGTGATCTTGCGTAAGGTAAGTCATGACCAACTTCAGGCACTTTTTTTCATTAAAAAAAAGTAAGAAGTTCAAACAATTTGTTTAAGCATGCTATAATAAAGTATTTTTAGCATTGATTTTAAATATTTAAAAATATACGGGGTGTTCCATTAAAAAACAAAGTTGTGTATCACTACGCAAAAATAGAAAGCCATGATTTAGGTAGTACTTATTATGAAAATTTGTGGGCTGGACATTGGCATTTAAAACACAAAAAAAAGTTATTTTCGATATCTTCATTATTAATGAAGTAATGAGCTGTCTATCGACTTATAAACGCCCTGAAGAGCCACCACAAAGTAGAATAATATCTGTGTATTGTTTCTTAAATCATAATTATACAAAGTGTGTATAAATTAGATTGACGTAGTGTATTTTTTTAAAGAGTTTTGAGACGAAAATGTTAATACAAAATGTTGAACTGATCTTCATGGGCCCTAAAGCGACATTTCACAAGCACGTGGATGTAATTCGACGTAATCTCTATACAAAGAATCCTCATTTTAGTAGAGCGTTAGATCACCAACATAGATGGTCGATAAATTTATGGGCAGAAATAGTGGGAGATCATTTGATTAAAACTTATTTTTTAAAGGAGTATTAATGGGCAAAAATATGGTTAATTATAGTTCCAACATGATGGTACTCCAGGGAACTATAGCCTTGAAGTTCGAAATGATCTTAGCAACGAATTTCCGAACAAGTGAATTGGAGGAGAAGGTCCAGCAAGGTGGCCCACAAGACCTCCATGTCTTAATAAATTAAGACATTTTCTTGTCGGGAATTTTCAAAGAGTTGGCCTATCACACGGAACCCACTACCAAAGAAGACATGAAAACGCGTATTCGGAATGTCTTTCGAATAGGGGACGTAAACATGTTACGAAATGGAAATGATTAATTTTTACTCAGATTGCAAAATCTGCAAAATCAGAATGGTGCTCATATTGAGCATACTTTGCAAAATTTTTATGTATTATTACATATTGTTTATTGTTTGTTCTTTAAGTTTTAATTTATTGTTATTCAATATATCAGTTTCTGTTGATTTTTGGTATTTTGAAAATGCGTGTATATTTTATTGTTCTGCTTTTCTACTTGCCGCTTCCTAAATATATTTTGCGTGCAGATTATATGCTTTTCTGGCATAAAACCGACAAAATTTCGGCAAAATATATACAGGGTGAGCACCTTAAAAAAAATAAATTCTTCCTATTTTCGATTTAACTTAAGACCTATAACTTAAATAAAATTAATATTTTGCTCATAGCTCAGATTTCTACCCTTGGAGAAAAAGAGCACCTTAAAGAATTCATTTTTGTTCATTTTTGCTTTAACTTAGAAATAGATAAAAATAATCATTTGTACCTAGTGCAGGCTTTACACTTGAAGAAAATGGAACCCAACAGATACAGGTAAATGTAAAAAGAGTCAAAAAGGGGCAACAATAAGTATGTTGTGTTTAATATAGCCGCTCAGGGGAACCCACGGGTGGAACTAAAATCGCATTCGCAGACGCTGTAGTTCGAATCCGACCACCGGTAATGTTTTTTTATTTGAAAATTGATGTAATCCGCATTAGCAAGTGTTTCCTTTTATTGTTTCAGTATTATTAGGAACGCTAAGATATTTTTATCCCTAGATTTCTTTGATTTTTTAAAATTGTTTAGTGTCACAATGTCCACTTGTGAGAGAAGTTCTGAGTAAAGCCCTTACAAATTTCTTTCTTTAAAGTAACAAAAAGGGTGTTCTTTAACCTATGTATTCCCTTTTCAATAATATGGTAAGTATTTTAAAAATTACGAAAACGCCCTTAATTAAAATGGTAGATAATTAATTAAGTAATATAAATATGCCGAAATATAATGGGCGTTTCATTAAAAAATATGGAATAAAATTGTAACAATGCCTCGTTGTTTATAACCACATGATAAAGGTTTACTACAACCACTCAATTTACGTTAACAAATCTAGCTAGCTCTTTTGTTACAAGTTATCAAGTTGGCAACGGCGCATGAGAATTAAAAAAACTAAATATCATCAGAAAGGAGAATAGATAGTGGATTATATTAAATGTTATATTAAACATATACAAGAAGTTCTATTTAAAAAAAAATAAGTTGTATGCTGTTCAGTAAAAACGGAATACCTGTAGTGTTGGAAATAATTGCCCAAGTGAAGCGGGGGTTTACGAAACGACTGGGCGAAGATTCATTTCCCCCTGTGTACCTATGTACTTATGTCCACACATAGTGGCGAAAGTTACAAATGGATTTTTATGAAAATTTACAGAGATGTTGTATAAAGCTTTCGAACGGTGGTAACACACTTTGGTTTCACTGCGTTGGTGCGTTCGTTGTCAGCAGGCCTAAATACCCCAAAAAAAATTTAAAAAACGATAAAAAATATTCTTTCTAAAAAATGGCTCTAACGATTTTCATAATTTTCACAGACAACATTTTCCTCTTATTCATAAATGATACGCCATAGTCACTATCTACCCAAAAATTCCAGGGAGGAAGATATTTGGGGGGAGTGGCGAGGTGGGGTACATTATTTCAGACAGACGAATTTTCATGAAAATTTACGGAGGTGGTCTATGAAGCTTTAGAACGATCGTACCAGACTTTGGTTTCACTGCGATGCACCATTCGGTATGAGGAGGCCCAAATACCCAAAAACGATTCTAAAAAATTACAAAAAAATCTTAAAAATTATTCTAACAATTTTTATGATATTTACAGATGACATTCCTCTATTATTCATAAGTGATACCCCATAGCGAATATTTACTCAAAAATTGTAGGGAGGGAGATCTTGGAGGGGAGCAGATTTCACACAGACGAATTTCTATGTAAATTTATGGAGATGTTTTCTGCAGCTTTGGAACAATGGTACCAAACTTTGGTTTAACTGCGATGTATCGTTCGGTGTGAGGAGGTTCAAATACCCCAAAAAATATCGAAAACACGAGAAAGACTTTTTTTCTCAAAAATGACTAACGATCTTGATTATCTTCACGGACTACATTTCCCTCTTACTCATCAATGATGCCCCAAATTTTTAGACTTTGGTTTCACTAGGATGAACCCTTCGCTGTGGGGATTCTCAAATACCCCCAAAAATTTCGCAAAAACGAGATTTTTTTTCTCAAAAATGGCTCTAAAGATTTTGATCAGTTTCACAGACGACAGTTTCCTATTACTCATAAGTGTTAACCCAATAATCAATATCTACCCAAAAATTCCAGGTAGGGATATATCTGGAGCTTATGGGGTATCAAAATTGGAGTTGCGCAGAAATACTATGATGCCTAAAAAGCTATGAACTTGTTATACATACATATTTGTTGTATTTTAAACGATAAATAAGATGCTAAGATAAATAAAAACCAAAGATTCACTAATGACTCACTTTGTATACTATGCAATGGTAAACAGATACATACGTCAAACTGTAAATCTACCTTATTTGCACCTTATGATGTAAACATAATCTTAGTAAGTCATAGAACCGACGCGAAATTATGTAAAAACCTAACTTTTATGTTATAAATCATAGTCAGTCCATATTGCCTGTTACTGACGCGTAACCAATACTGATAATTATAGTGTAACATCCCCTGAAGAGGCTATTGTTAATAATTTCAAAATCCAGGCGATTTAGAAAAAATGCAGATTTAACGTACTGTTTTGTTTTGTTATTTACATTTACTTTGTTGTCTTCTAGACATGATGAAAAAAAAAAACTTACAATAAAAACAATAACACAAAATCCAAAATCACAAAAGAAACGAAGGATCTTATCAATAAAAGAGTTGAAATGGCAAGTAAAGGAAAAAGAGGTACAGTAGAATATACAGAACTAAATAAGACTATACGCAAGAAAATAAAACAAGATGTACTAAAATTTAACAACGAAATGATACAAACAACAATAGAAGAGAACAAAAGTCTTAAGGTGTTAAGAAGGAAAATGGCCCCAAACATAGGAGATATAAATCAACTGAGAAATGAGGAAGGAAATATAGAATTAGATGAGATAAGAGAGGCGATAAAGAAAATGAAGAATAACCGAGCACCTGGTGAAGATGAAGTGATCCCTGAGCTACTAAAATATGGGGGTGAACAACTGCTAAGAAAACTAAAACTACTTTTCGACAAATGTATAGAACAGAAAAGAATACCAGATGATTGGAGAAACGCTTTGATGGTGTTAATACACAAGAAAGGAAGCAGAATAGATCTAGATAACTACAGGCCAATAAGCCTGCTGTGCCAAACATATAAGCTGCTGACTAGAATATTGGTAAACAGATTCTCCAACAAGCTGGAACTCTATCAAACACCAGAACAGGCTGGCGTTAGGAAAAACTACAGCACAATGGACCACCTACACTCACTAAAAAACCTAATACAAAAAACACTGGAATACAATATGGATATACATCTGGCCTTTATTGACTATAATAAGGCATTCGATTCAATAGAGTTCTGGGCAGTACTAGATGGCCTTAATAAAAGCAGAATAGACTCAAGGTATACAGACCTCATAAAGAACATGTATATACAAGCGACATGCACTATAAAACTACACTCTACAACGGAACCCGTACACATGGAAAAGGGAGTCAGACAGGGAGACACGATGTCTCCACAGTTATTCATACTCGCCATGGAGAACATATTTAAGCAACTCGAATGGGAGAAAAAAGGAATATGCATTGAGGGAAAATACCTGAACAATTTAAGATACGCGGACGATGTAATATTAATTGCAAAAACATCACAAGAGCTACAAGATATGCTAACAGAGCTAAATGAAAAATCGAAAGAGGTAGGACTAACGCTGAACCTGAAAAAAACAAAAACCATGCAAAGATCACAAGAGGAGATTATACAGAACATAACTATAGATGGTAAAGTAATACAGGAAGTGGATAACATAATCTACCTAGGACAAACAATCAAAATTAACAAAGAATTACATACTGCAGACATCCAAAGAAGACTAAGACTTGCATGGTCGGCTTTCGGCAAGCTGAAACACATATTACTAAGCAAAAACAGAAACATAACCACCAAAATGAAAGTTAAAGTCTTACAACAGTGCGTCTTCCCAGTATTAATATATGGAACGGAAACGTGGCAATTCACAGTTAAAACAATGAAGAGGTTTAGCGTTACACAGCATCATATGGAAAGGGCGATCCTAGGCTTCACCCTACGAGACAGGAAAACACTACAATGGATAAGGCAGAGAACAAAAATGGAAGAAATAGTTAGCATTATCGCTAGACGTAAATGGAGATGGGCAGGACACGTGGCCCGAATGGAACACGAAAGATGGACACGCATAACAACGGAATGGCGGCCATGGGAGAAAGACGAAGTGTGGGTAGACCAATCACGAGGTGGACTGATGATATCGTAAAAGTCGCGGGGAAAAACTGGATAATGTTAGCTCAGGATAGAAACAACTGGAAAGAAACAGGGGAGGCGTATGTCAGAATGTGGACAGAAAATGCTGCTTAGAGAGAGAGACATGATGAAAGTGTCGCAGACTATAAAAGAAGTTTGACATGTGATCAGAGATACTAACACTTAGTAGCAGCTTTTGGCAAACGGCCCTTCATTATTTACAGTTAGTTACTGGTTCCTTGAATTTAAACGTGGCCAGTGTACGTTAGAAGATGAACCGATACCTGGACGACTTCCAATAGCTGTTTGTACCGAAACCGTTGGAAGAAGAATAGTAAGACGGCTTTCAAAGATGTGAAAAGAGCGCCGTCCGCAGAGTAAACAGAAAAAATCCTAGGAATAGAAGAAAAAGAAGAAGAAGAAGAGATTATTCGCTCATCTTTGTATCAGGAATAAACTTCGCCCTGGGTATTAAAGGTCCAAATAAATATAAAACTGCTTAATGAATTCTTTTGATTAAATTCTTTTTAAGTTAATATACATACATTCACTAAAAATCAATCTGTTAAAAACCGCTTGTTCAAAATTGGCATTAAAATTAAAACAAATATTTAGAACTACTTGACAAAACCATTTTGCTACCAATCATTTTAAAATGTCTGCTATATAAGAGCAACACACGAGAAAACACAAAGATGCCGGCCCTGGTTGCGCCATCGAGAAGCTACTTTAAGAGGATCGGAACATAACCCATATAGAGATGCAACAAGAAGTAGGTATTGAATCATGAGCAGTAGATAATATTTTACACCAATTTTACACAATGGCAGACACTTTAAAAAATATTTTAAGCAAAATGTTAAATGCTGACTAGGAGTTCGTCTGTCACTGTTAGGCTTAGCATTTTCAACTGGTTTGAACTATAATGAACTTGATTATGCAATTTAATGTAATGCAATGATTTTGACACGAAATTAATAAATACTGAATGATTATGATTAAATTTCAACAAAAGTCTTCTACTTTACGGGATTTATATTAGGAAAAAATTAAAGGAAAATGGAAAAGTACTTTGAATATCGTTTGAAAGGCCTAGACCAGAGTTCCTCAACCTGGGGGTGGAGATGGATGTGTCAAGGAGTGGCGAAGAGCATCACGAATGTTGTAATAGTAGTAGTTTGACTACAGCAATGAACACTTTAATTAAATACGTACATAAAATGCATGCCACAGAAAGTATAGAAAATATTGAACATGAATCAAAGAAAAACTAAACACAAGTAACATTTTTAGGTGTGAAAAAATAAAAATCAGTGCGAAACTTAAGAATGCAGAGGCGCTCCAATGTTTTAACCTGAAATTTCCATTCTTCAGCTTTGTTTAGACATAGGGGTCGCCAAGTTACAGCTAATGAAATAAGGGTGGCCTGTACAAAAAAGTTGAGAAATACTGACCTAGAGGTTCTATATTAAAACTGAGAACAATTACATGCACAATTTAAGTAAAAATTTAAAAATGTGTGTTAAATTCAACAATTTAAAAAATAATTAAAGAGAAATCGAATTTTCCTTTTCTTTTTAAATATTAAACTTCTTTTTAGTCATCCAGGGCGTCGAGTATGAAGTTACGATTGTATAAAACAGCAATTCCCTGGGTATAAAAAAGTTATGAAGATAAAAACCAAATGTAGGTATTATTAGTTAACAACTGCATCTGTTTCCAACAAATTCACGCTCAAAGGGGAGGGCGAACTGAACAATCAAACATATTTTATCTAATATCTACGTACACACGTGCACTTTTCTCTATCGTTTTATGCATATAAATGTCATTTCCAAGTTTAGTACTCTCGTTACGTTTTTAAGTGTTAATTAACTTTGTAATTCTTAAGTACATAGTTTTGTCAAAGACCCTTTATATTAAGGATATTGCCACCACTTTGTAAGAAATTATGACATTCAACTGACACATTGCGTTAGACATTCCCAACCTCTAACTGCTGATAACATGAGGAAAATGTGCATTATCTAACCAATAAAAAGTATAACGATGGTTTTGTTAATCTTAATATTTTTAATCGCTGCTGCAAGCACTGTTATTAATTTATAATTCACTCCATTATACAAGCCGTCTCAAGAGATTTCTGTAGTGGAACCTTATGAATAGCTACACTTATCTTAAGAAAAATCTAACAAATACGTAACGCAGGGGCGCCGACCTTTCAAACGTCGACGATAATTTATTCCAGGTTGCGGCAGCTTCTTATCCAAATTACAACTGTACGACTGGTACATTAAGTTTCAGTTTATTTTATATTAAAAATCCGAATAACCCTAATATTTTGTAAAGACATGCAGTAGGTTGAAAATTATAGATTAAGCAACATTCAACTACTCAAGAGCCCAAACATTTATTTCGCCCAAAAACACTAGCAAAGAATTTGAAATTTTAACTCATATAACTTGATTATTACATAGTAACTTCAAAAAGAATTTGGCAAGGTGATTTTCAAGGATTATCTAATTTAACATAATTTAGGTAGATATCTACAGAACGATAAATAATAATTACCTAATACAAACGCCAGCAACTTTCTAAAATGATAAACTCCCAACTCACAATTCAGTGATTTATATAGACGTCATTCGAAATTACTAAAAGCAATATAATTAAAATCAAAGCTTATCACTTGCACAAGTTTGTAGAAAACAAAAGCATCATTATATACTGTATATATCGAAAACATAATAATAACAATCGCTGATTTGCTATAAATAAGAAAAATATGCGTTAATCTTATAAAAGTTGCAAGAAGAGTGGAAGACACACTGATGTTTTATTTTTCGAAATAATGCCAGTTGGTGGAAAACATAAAAATATATGTTTTTATTAATAAACATTTTTTTTCCATCAACGAAGAGCGATTAGCACAAGTTACTACCAGTAGAATTATCAGTTATGGTTGGTTATACACTAGCCAATGTGAGACTCCATATGATTTATAATATAAAAATTGGCTTTTTAAATAATTTTACGTTTGATTCATGTTTTCTTCAAGTTGCTGTTTTGTATTATAAAGAAAACACTGTCTCGCACATCTATATTGACCAATGCATAATATATAACTTAGAACAGTTCTTTAATTGGTTTGATTACAACTGACCTAATTAATATTTAATTAAACCAGTTTTTAATATTTTTCATTAATAAATAAGTAATACTATATTTTCTACCTTAGTCTTATACTCGTACTATTTTCATCCTAATATTTAAACACGAACTTTATCATAACACATGAAATAAATAGTAAACTTACTATGTAAAGACCTAGAGAACCTTAACTTTTAAAGCACAAACGATAAAACTTCACGTTGATTATTCTTCGGGTAAAAATGGTTGATAACTGATTTTCGTTAATGTTACAAATATTTTTTATACACACCGACTGTATCACGTTACCTTAAAATAAAAATAAAAGACAGTAGGTACTGTTATTGGAAATAGAGACTTTTTGCCTACACCAAATCTGTTCAAGTACCATAAACCAATATTATAAAATCAAACTCTTGAATTTAACTATTTTTGTAATTTTGGACGAAAATTATATTTAACGATAATTTTTTTTTATATTATTGTTAATCTTTCCAATTAAATATATTTTTGTAAATAAATGCCATTTACTGCAAAATTATTAATTAGAAAACTGTTAATGACATTGTATCTGTTGATCATTATGAATTTTAAAGCAATTAAAAATTTATTTCCTCAATTTTCTGTTAATACTAAATCTTGGACTTGTATTAATGTTCAAACAGTAAGAACTATAGCAAATAATCAGGACTATTTTCTTTTTTATTATGTCGTACAATTAGATTATACAGGGTGCATGCTGAAAGTTAAAGATGTGATTATTGAATTATTTCGTGAAAAAAATTTAGTTGAATCTTAATAGGCGTAAACGGCGTAAGTTTCCGAAATACAGTGTGCTCAAGTTCAATTTACAACTTTCAGACGGAATGCTCCCACTTACGATTTAGTAACAGGACATCTACTTAAAAGTACATTTACAGTAATATAATGGCGTGAATATCCCTCTCAGACTCTTATTATCACCCAATAATTAACGAAATTCTTATCTACTGATAATGACTGCGCATAAATAAATACTGGAGAGCTCGCTGCTATACATAATATACAGTGCGAGTGAAAAGTAAGAAATAAATTCGATAAAAGGGAAAGTATTGATTGTTGGAAAAACTCCAAAAACAGGTCAATTTTGTTTTTAAATTTCACACTTTGTGACACAATATTTAGATATACAGGGTGAAGCGTTTAAACGTGGTGACGCTTAAATAGCAACCCCCATTTCTTATTCCACATTCTGTCACTCGATCCAATTGCCAACATAGTAATGTAATAAATTTGTTACAGTACATAAGGAAATTTTTGAGAAAATTAATTATGAAGACGGGAAAGTGCATTTTATTATTATGTTAAACAAGGAAAATGTTATCTTGAACAAGTGGGCTGATAAAATTCTAAATTGGTATCACTGTATTTAGTTTTGTCTGGCAGTTCTAGAGTATTTCTGCAAGCACGTTTTAAATATTTTGTTGATTCACAATCATGGCTAAATTAAGCGAAAGAGAAAGAATTCAAATATTGATTATGATTGGATATGGTAACAGAACAAGAAGTCAAGAGGAAGTTTGTCAGTTATTTGACGATAAGTACCCAGAAAGGAATCCAATAACTCAGTCAACTGTGAGTAAAATAGAAAAGTTCGGAACTTTCCCGTCTTCGTAATTTTTTTTTTCTCAAAAACTTCGTTATGTAATGAAACAAACTTATTACATTACCATGTTATTAAATGGATGGAGTGACAGAATATGGACTAAAAAATAGGGTTGGTATTTTAAAAAAATCCGATGGCGTCACCACGCTTAAACGCTTCACCCTGTATGTCCGAAAATTGCGTCAAAAAGTGCGAAATTTAAAAAGAAAATTGACCTGTTTTAGGAATTTTTCGAAAAATCCATAATTTCTCTTTTATCGAATTTATTCCTTATTTTTCACTCGTACTGTATAGATGTATATATACTTGCTATACTTGCTACACTTGCTTTACCTGATTGTAAATGCCAACTAAATGCAGCGTGATGTTTTGTTAATCAAGATATCACAAGCACATCTTATTTACTTTACAACAACTCTATGATGGTTTAGCATGACACTCAATAAGTAAAACTTTGTATCTCAGGGTTCATAAATAACAAATTTTATTAAAATTGTTTCAATTCTCTAATCACAAACAAAAATTTTGTCTTTATATCATGGGTATTTAAGGGTTTAAAAGAAAAGAACAAATGACTTACTTCTTAGGTTAATTACTATGAAGTTTGCGTCTTAAATGGGGTCATTAACAATTTTTGACAACAAACACTTCACAATTCCGCGACATAATTGAATGACATATTTCGTCTACCATATTTTACGCTACTGTCCAAACGCACGCCGCTACTGGTAGTTGCAGATCCCATTTCTCAGCTTTGAATCTGGATCGTTCGATAAGATGTCGTGTAATCGTGATCTGAGTTCCTTTTTATCCTCTATCTTCTGCTGGTACCACTTCTACCATGTCCAGAAACCGCCAAATCTCGCTTACAATTCGTTCCAGGTAATTAGCTTCCGTTGTCTTTCACTTACACACCCGCACATTTACAAATTCTTGAAATAAGCATAGTAATGCTTTTCGAACTTGTTTAATTGACACAAAAACATTTTTTTATTATTACACACTGTCAAACCTTAAACCGACATAGTTTCTGAACTATTAAATTTGGAAGTCCGACATAGTCTTTACACTATTAAATTCGAAGTGTGTTTTGAAGTCAAACCGACATAGTTGCTATACTAATTTGTTTCGAAATGAAGCTAGAATCCCCCAATTTGTTTTTATAGTTGAATTTTAGTCGTGCTCAAAACGTGTTTCAATTGTTTTTTAAACCAGCCTTCTTTCGCTATAAATTTGTCACGTTGACATAAATGACGGTTATAAATAAAAGCAAATCGAGTTGCACCACCTGCTTTTCCTGAGAAATCAATACTTTTGCCCGCGAACTCATACACTAGACCTCGAAATACATAGAAAAACGCCAAAAACCTACAACTTAAAACTATTACGCTAATTTATGTACGTTTTAGCAGCATCAGTAAACGGCAGGACTGATATCTACCTTTCAGGCAAATCCCTCGGATGGTTTTAACGAAAATACACCTGCATTGTTGGAATTTGATCCGGTTACAGCTATTCAAGGTATAATTCAGCAATCACCTCATCTTCTCGCTTCTTATGGGTTTTTTCACCATGTCTTTGTTTTTGTTGGCTGCTCCCTTTATCATTTCGGAAGATGCTGGAAAACTAGTCTGAGGCTGACGACCAACTCTTACGGATGTGGAGGTACTTTTTAAAGATGCCATCGTGATCTCCAGATATTCTGTGCCTCTGATCGTGCTTTAACGGTGTCGTGTAGACCCTAAATCTGCTTCATAGGCTGTTCATGCCATTGGACCAACATATGCGCAGCACTACACTACCGTTAATTCACACACTAATTGTTTATACTCGCACATAAATATAAGTAATACTATGCCATTCGACCGCATATAAAACTTTCTATTACGAGTGTTTGTTGCACGTGTGCTCGATATAAGACTGCAGCTCTAATTGCTGCTTTTGCTCCAGATATTTTTGTATTGATATTAACCAAGTTTTTACCCTATGAATTTCGTTTAAAATTCATTATTTTATTTTATATATTAGTTTTTAATATCAAGCTTTCTGCTAGTTTTTAAACCACTTATTAATTGTTTTTATAAATTTGAAGACATGCTTTCTCAGTATCGCACTTATTTCTTCAAAATTAACTTATTTGACTTGAAGGCCCTATTGTCGATTGTTCCCTATTTGTAAATGCAGAAATAGTTTCCTGTATAAAAGAAGTCGACTTCAACTTTTTATGCAAAATTAAACCAAAGGTCTTGTTCTATTTTCTAAAAAATACTTTATGAGTCAATGACAAGAGTAGTCCCTTCTTTAAAACGGCAAGCTGCGAACACATACATAAGACTATTATTTACAAGCATAGAAGCTCAATTACAATCAAAATCCGTATATAGCAAGTTTCTTGCTCAATCACTGCAGACTATCGAAGAAATATGTTCATTTACTAAGAAGTATGTACGAGGAAGGCTAGAAGAATTCTAATATGTGAATAGTTCGAGGAATTAAAAATCAGGAAATACTGAAAGCCGTCTATGCAGATCTGTCTAAAAATATTTTTGTTACAATAAGAAAAAATAATTGCAATAAGGAAGTGCCAAAAGCGACGCTGCTAGTTCTAAATTGCGTTTTTCGAGGAATGTTGTCGGTTGAGAAATATTACATTTTGCCATTTCTACTTTTATTTGGGTCTAAAATTAAATGTCTCGTGAAATGCCCTGTTTTTGGCCTAAAAAGATCCATTATGGTGCTTGCTGCAATAATAGTAGCATATAAAAATACCAATACCGATAGCCCATATTCAATACGACAGAAAACTTGCTAGTCTTCTAGTATGATGGAATGTAATTTTGGAGATCTTGAACTGGTAAAGTGTGGACACTGATAAAATTTTGCAGTTCTTATTGCCTGCAAGGTTTATACTTATTATTTTATGTAATTGTCGGAATTTGTTACTAACTTTTAAATATCTGTAATTTCTAAACGGTATTCTATGATTTAATAAAATAGAATTGATATGACATTCTGAATAAGGTACTTAAGATGTTTTAATCTAGTAGCAGAGAAGTGGATGTTCAAGGCGGACTCGTTACACCGATAAAAAATTAATTTCTTGCAATTAGAAGCATTTTCACAATTAATATTTTGTTACTGCCTACAGGAGTACACATAATGTATATATATATTTAAAATATTGAAAATTTAAAAAAGCCAAACTATTTACATATGAAATTATAAAAACATGATACCATCTTAGTTGCTCCATACGCGGAGTGCAACCATAAATACATTGCGGAAGTCAAAGGCTACAAAAATTATAGGTTAGCGTAAACATGATGTGACTAAAAATAAACTGGCTTTCGTTTTAGCTGACGCTAAAAAGCTATCGAATGATGAAACCATTTTAAAAATATACAATGTCTGTCTGATATTTTTAATAGCAAATGATATGGAGTTATAGCAATACTTATCTGCTCTAAACTGACTGTTTCATAAATTCAACCATCAAATTAACTGCGTTTAAGCAACTGTAAAAATTAAAAATATATACCGGGTCTCCTTAGGTCCGAAATACTTGAGCAGGATGTCGGGGTAAAACAAAATCAAAGTTGACTAACGCGTGCAGGGGCTATTTTTGATCAGCGATCATAGCTACCGACAGTCCCAACTAACTAAAAGGTGAATTAAAATTCTCAGTTTAAAATAGAACAAATTCTAGTTTATTAATGAACTTTGCACAGCACACATTATTACGTCATTTTGGGAAACCAGTCGCAGATTTGGCTATAATAGTGTTTGTGTAGTGTCAAAATACAAATTGTGATCTTTGTAGAGTTCATTTGCGAAGTTTACTGCACTGATTTTGTTTTAATTGAAGCTATTAAAGAGAACATTTACTATCGCACATTATTTCTTTCATTTCATTGGCCAAGCTGTGGGAAATGAAAACAATAGTTCCGAATATTAAATTCTCGTCTCCATGGTCGACAATTACCATGGTGGAGAAATTACGATTCGCCGACTTTTTATTAAAATCTACCCTAATATCCTTCACAAGTGGCTATATAATCACTATTACTAGTTTTATTAGTTGCGAAGTAATCGCAGTGGGTCGGCTAGGTTATTTTTATGAGATTAGAAGTAATACCATGTGATCTTCAAGGTGATTTCGGGACGTACTGAAGCATTACATTCTTTAATATATTTAATTGCGTTCGGCTCCACTGTAGGTATCCATTACAGGGTATTGTTCGCGGAATCTCTTCAAAACACCTCAGAAATGTTCAAGATCACTATAGCACGGTACAAACTTAACTTGTTTACACTAGCAATCACCGAAACGTAACTGGAACGACATACAATCTCTCACAAGGTTAAAACTGAACTGATAATTTTTGTTTAGAATTCACGCGTCACGCAATTATCGAGTGAATCTTCACTTGATTTGGCCCTGCTTTAAACAGACGCAAATGTTTACACGCCCCGGATACAAAAGTCAAAATTGTTATTAACAATGATTCATCTCGGAAATAATTGTAGGCAATTATACACCTAACAGCAAGTAATATAAACCCTCAGTTAATTTGTTTTTGTTGTTGTACACGAACAGCTTTATTTTGAAATTGCAAATACTAAAAATAGTTGAAGTCAGTAACCTATGACCAACGAGCGCTGTGATTTAAGCTACTCCTGTGTGCGGAGGTGTTAGTTTGTAGAAAAACTAACAAAAAATATCTATTATAATATAGCTTACATGGTAGACGAAATAAGCTTCTCTGATTCAGATGTCAATTTAAAAACAACTAAATGATACATGAAGATGTATGAAGAGCAATTCCAAAACTTATGACTTCAATTTTCCCCATACTAGACCAAACTTTTCGAAGATAAGGGACGGTTATTTTAAAATCAACTAATTTTGCAGATTCTTTTATAAATGTGTAACCTAAAACCTAGTTTCAATTGTATATGTCCAAAATATAGTCAGGTGGACAAACATAGAATCGAGTACTTTACGTGAAGGAACTGTATATCGGTCTACAGGAATATAAAAATGTGAGTTTCCATTAACAAAGGTGTCGATGACTTCATGCTTTTTTGCAGAGACAAAAAATTAAAAAGTGTATTTAAGTCAGTTTAATTTTCGACGTCATTTTGGAAAAATTGTTATTTACTGTTGCACTTATTTCATTCTTTCCTGCTTCCCTGTATACTCATTTCTCACAATGTGATTCTACAAAGAAACACGAGTTTGCAGAGGCGTCAGAAAAATGTGGATCAAAACTGACGCTGCAGGTATACAATGGACAGATTTAAATATAGACGAAGATTGATTGTAAATGTAAATTCAGACAGTTGCCCCGAAGCTTTATAGCTAATTTCGGAGTGGTTAATTCCGTCGAGTTTAAACGTTCAGGCTATAAATTTCCACGAAGTAAGGCACAGGCTGAGCGCAGTAATTGATTAACCAATAAATGACATAAATAATGTAGGCAGATCAAAACTGAAACTGCAGGTAATCAATGAGCAGATTTAAATTGAAAAGCAAACTGGTTTGAAAATACATAGAAAGCAATTGTTGAGAGCTTAACAACTAATTTTGGAGTACGTATTTGCTTCAAATTTAAATTTCCGCGAACTAAGACTGGGCAATTGGGCATAGTAATTCATAAACCAATAAATGATCTAAGATACGTTCTGCTGTTACAAAATATACAAAATAGAAAATTAACTTACCTCAATGAATGAATTAGTTGCCTTTGTACTTCTATTTTCCTCGATGTTTTTCTTCTACTTTTGTCCATTCTTTCAATTTGCTCTTTCCATTTTGTTTCTTTTTTTTATAATTCTGTTTTGGTATTCGCTTGTTTTTTATTCTACTAGTATGTCTGTACAATTTTAACTGCCGTCTTTCTAAGGTTGTATCTGTAGTTTCCCTCTAATTGTATTATTTTATACTATATGTCTTCGCATCTTCTCCATGATCTTTCACAGATATTTCATTTCCATGGCTGTCATTTTGCTTTAATGCTAGCATTTGCAAAGCTAAACTTTGTAAACAGTAGATTCACGATTTACGGGTATTAAAATCTTGTTATCCTAGGCCGCATTCCTTAAATAAAACAAAATTGCTTTACCATAACAATAAACTATGACTTATTAAAAATGTCACTGTAATGTTTTATTTCAAAAAGTTACAATATTGCAGTGCAATAAAATTTCAAAAAAAGCATGTTTACCGTAATTGAGAAAATCGATAAATTGGAGTACCGGGCAATCATTAAATATCTGTGTTTAAAGGGGTTAGTTGGGTAAGCAGATTTATTTTTAATACACTTCATGATCAATAGTGATCAATGCACATCTTCTTCTTGTAGACTTTCACCGTTTTCACAGATTGGTTATCACTTGGTTAAACAGATCTAGATCTTCAGTTACTCGAAACAGTTGTAATTCCGTCATTCCTGTCCAATTTCGTATGTTGCGGAGACAGAATAATCTTTTTCTTCCCACACTTCTCTTTCCATGTATTCTTTCTTTAATTATCTTGTGCAGTAATTTATATTTTTCGTTTCTGAGCATATATTCGAAGTAGGCTGTTTTTCTTATTTGGTACTCTTTACCTTTCTACTTAATACTTCTTCATTCGCTATTCGCTCTACCCAGGAAAGTTTCAGGATTCGCCTGTATAACCACATTTCAGAGGCATCGATCATATTCATGATTGATTTTTACAGCGTCCAAGCCTTCATACCATACAGTGACGTCGACCAAACGTACCACTTAACAATTTTTATTTTTAAAGCGAGTTGCAGGTAATTATTGCAAAGCATATATTTATACTTGCGGAATGTGTTTCTTGCCATCCCTATTCGCTAATTTTAATGTCTTCATCAGTATTTAGATCGGTATTTAGCCAGCAGCCTATGTACTTAAATCCTGTGACTTGGTTCTATTGCTGTTTGGTAAGGACAAGACACATCCCTGTCTAACATCTCTTTTTATTGGCCATTCTTGCATTTGTTCGTCACCTATTTGTACCACAGCTGTTTGATTCCAATATACATTCTTTATAAGCCTAATATACTTTCCATCTAGTCCAATGTTTTCACGAGCCGTCAGTAATTTTTCGTCTTGTACCTTGTCGAATGCCTTTTTAAGGTCTATAAAGCAGACACACGCCGATATTTGAAACCTTCTACACTTCTGTAACAAAAGATTCATGTCTCCAAATTACTTAGAAAACCAAATTGTGAGTTGTTATAAATTCACATTTATTGTAAATTCTGTTCTGTATAACTCTTAACATGTTTTTGCGTTATTTTCCTTAAGAAGTGGAATAAATAGAGATTCATACAAATATCAGGAAATTTCTCATGGCCATATACAGTATGTCCCCGGATTGGATTACAAAGAGGGAAAAAAAAGTTTATTTTTGACTTCTCAAAAAAAATACTCTTTGTAAAAAACCCTGCCTGTTCTCAAACTAAAAATGCACTTGCCAAAATGTAAATATCTCCTTTCGTATACGGAAAAGGTTCGAAAATATGAAAATGACTCAAGAATAAAGCACCCTTATTTTTCAAAATAGACTAAAATGTTATTTGAAAAAGTTGCTTAGAATTAAAAGTAGGTGTTAAATAGTCACAGCCACCTGCTCTAAAAAACGATTTTCACTGGCTTTTCTTATTCTTCCACTACCCTGCGAATTACCAAACGCGATACTTCAAAGTTAATTTATTAATGGATACGATAAGAATGTATTGTCGAATTTCAGTTTCATTCTGAAATTTATGTGACCCGAAGTTGATGCTAAAAATCTCATATTTGTGTCAACAAAAACACAGGTATTTTAAAAAAATTAATAATACGCCATCCAAATATCATTAGCAATTGAAAGCAATTATAATTTTTAATAGAAATGTTATAACAAATATTTCCAATTATCATTATTGTATATTTTGAAAAATCAGGGTACCTTATTCTTGAGCCATTTCCATATTTTCGAATCTCCCCCGTATACGAAAGGGGATATTTAAATTTTGGCAAGTGCATTTTTAGTTTGAGAACAAACAGGGTTTTTTATAAAGAGTGATTTTTTTTGAGAAGTCAAAAATATACTGTTTTCCCTATTTGTAACCCAATCCGGAGACATACTGTATATGGTTAAATAAGTTGGTTAGAATTTTGATGTTTGTATCATTTAGTAATTTAATAACGTCTACAGGGATTTCATCAGACCCAACTACTTCCCATTGCAATATTTCCATCCCTTCCATGCCATCGTTAGATTCTTCTTTTCTTACCTGCCGGTTGGCGCCAAACAATTTGTATTTATATTTGTTGCTTAATAGGTGTTTAAATCTCAGCACTACTCTTTTCAATAATAATAATAATAATAATTAAATGCAAATAATAATTAACGAAAGGGAAACACTTAGAAATGCCGGCTCAAACCTGCGAATTTAACCGGCACACGTGTCACACCCATTTAAAAACTGAGTTTAAAAATAAGTATAAAATCAGGCTTTTATAGTCTTCCTTCGGAATTTTGAAATGCACCGATACCGATTTAAACGAGGTTGATAGAATGACCAGAAGGATTTTGACCAAGTTCCGAATAAATCACTGAAAAGTGCAACTCGAACTGAAGGTGGTAGAGGATCGATGAACATCCGTATTCGGTAAATCCCTGAAAAACAAAATGTGGCAATATTTTCAAAACTCGCACAAAGCTTTAACGCAAAAATTTGTGGCTGCGAATAAAGGTTATACTACCCTCAATCTCAGCAACATCAAGCCAATGCCGAAATTGATAAAGGAAATAAAGAATCACATGCTAATTGGCAGGAAAAGACATTGCATGGGAAATTCCAATATCTATTAATGAACAGTCGGTCGAAAAAGCAACTTCACTGATGCGGATCAAAGACGTCAACTTCACCCAGAAACAGAGGAATTTATTATTGCCATACAGGACTGTATAATGCGCACAAGGAATTATGAAAAATAGATTCTGAAAAATGCTGAAGTTGTATATAATTGCAGAATGTGCGACTCACCTGGAGAGACAATTGAACATATAATAGCTGGATATCCATCTCTCTCTAATACCCTCTATCTGGCAAGGCATAATCAGGTCGCCAAAATCATCCACAGGTAGCTCGCCCTAAAACCATGTTACATAACCCGCCCCCATATTATAAATACTTACCATCTGCTGTTCTGGAGTCGAAAGACACCGTTTCGGGATCGGCCCACAATCACATATCGCACTGTAGACCATAATCGCCCGGATATTGTAATAATCGACAAGGCCAACAAAAAAGCTAGCATCATTGATATTGGTTGTCCACTGTTCAATAACCTAAAAAACTGAAAGGAAAACAAACAACAAATATGAAAACCTGGCAATAGAAGTGCAACACATTTGGTAATTGCGGGAAGTGCAGGTAGTACATATCATTATCTCGGTTCATGGAGTAGTAACCAAAAACTTCATGTCATATTTAAGTCAACTGGATATTTCTAGAGGTTATATAAAACCAATCCAAAACGCAGCCATTTTACAGACCTGCCGCATACTTTGAAAATTCTTAAATTTTAGGTAGGATAAGATGAATTTCTTCTCTACCTGGAATAATATGTCGATAAGCCAGTTAAAAAACGAGAAACGCAATTAAACCAAAATGATGATAATAATAATAATATACCTTTCTCTAGGTTGTCTTTAACTCCGCTTTATCCAAAACTAGGTACATCACCATTGACGTCCCTGAGAATATAAGAAATACTTCTTCCGTGATTGCCGGTTATTTCCTTTTTGTGAATATTAAATTCATCAAATTTATTTTGTAGTTCTTCTATTTCTACACATCTTTCTTGCATCCATTTTTCTTGGGCCTCTTTTATTTTTATTTTAGTCTGTTCCGCATTCCTATTTTTAAATTGTCTTCGTTGGTCCATTAATTTTAATATTTCTTCTGTCACCCATTGTTGTTTTGGTTTAGTTTTTTCGTACCCAAAATTTTATTCTCGCTTTGAATTATTATTTCTTCTGCTCTCTTTCCTCCAGCTTCAATATTATTTTCTGTATTTCTTGTATTTATTAACTCTAGTTCTTGAGTAATTTTTAGCTTCAATTATTCCTTGACTTCTTCATTTTTGATTTGCTATATCAATCTTACCTTTTCGGGCTGTTCGTCTCTGGGTTCTTAATCTTACCTATATATTGGCTATCAGTAAAGACTGACCTGAAGGAACATCTGCCCCAGGGTAAGTCTTTATGCTCTCAATTGCATTTCTAAAACGTTTATTTATTATTATATAAACAAATTGATTTCATATTATTGCTTGTGGAGTATGCTGTAGCGAGGTCCAAGTGTAGAATCTTTGATCTGGCGTTTTCCTTTCTCGTTTTTAATACCTAGTCTATATTCTCCCACTATGTCTAGACATTTTCTTTTGCAGACTTTCGAATTACAGTCATCCATAATAATAACCAGTTCTTGTTTCTTTGTAGATTTTAACAAGGTACTTATTTATGCATACATCTTTTTGACTGCTTCATCATTTTTTCACTCTTCCGTAGAAGCTTAAACATGAATGGCATTGATACTTACCAGGTTGCCTTTCAATTGAAGCAAAGTTGCCCTTTCTGAATATGGGCAAAAATTTTACACAGAATTCTGTATTGACTTATATATTATAAATGCTACTCCCTATTGATGTTGGTCATCGTTTCTTCCAGAATAGTAAGTCACAGTACCATCGGATTTGCACATTTCTTATCCTATCTATCCGACTTCGCTCACGCCTAGTAGTTGAATTTTATTTCTCTTATTAGGTTAGCTAATTTGCCTGTCTCGTTTGTTATTCGAACAGTCCATCTGCCATTTCTTTCTATTTTCGTAGTGTTATTCCGCCCGGCGATTCTTCGCCCCATCCATCTGACGCCGGGGACCATTTTTTCTGATCTGTATTTACCGTAGTGATTATTCTTGGGTAGTAGTGAAGTAGTTTCTCTTTGCCTGCTTCGCGGCAGTGTCTTACCCATATTGTTAAACCAACTCTGTTTAAGGGTATCTGCTGATAGACCTTTCCGATATAATTTATCTTCAGCTTTATGACAGTACTGGGGTTACTGCTGCTCACTCCAGGCTAGTTTTGGCTCTCCCTGTGTATTTAATTTTGTGGTTACCTGCCATATCTGGAAGGTTTTCACCTATCCACCACCCGGGGAAGCACCCAATGGGGGATCTAGCACTGGTTCATATGCGACTGACAAAAATTGCTTCAAAAGAGCTAAACTTTCCGTTAAAGATGAGAAGAGGCCGGGTAGACCGATTTATAGGTCTACCGCCAAAAATATTGATGCAGTCCACAAGATATTATCAGACCGCCGTTGAAAAAAGTATCTCAAGCACTAAAAATATCATATAAAGCATCAATGTCGATTCGGATATGTAAAAAATCTGCAAAATATATCTCAAAATTCTTGAAGAAGATGCTGATTTAGTGAGTAGTGTTGTTATCATGGATGAAACTTGGGTACATTTCTACGACTCAGAAACAACACAGCAATATATGAAACGGAAGCACTTTGTTTTTCTAAGCGCAAGAAGTTTCGTGTTCAAAAATCTGCTGGAAAAATTCTTGCTTTCGTTTTTTTGGATAGCCGTGGAGTAGTTATGATTGACTGTCTTGATAAGAGTAAAACCATAACTGGAAAATATTATGCTGGCCAAAGGTGTTTTGTTTTTGCAGGACTACGTACCTGTACACAAGTTGCACGTTGCCATGAATACAATTTGTAATCTATGACTCGAATTACTCGAATATCCCTCTTATTTTATATTATATTATCTCTTTTCTCAAAAGAAAAAGTTTGAAAGGACTTAAACGAAGAGGTAATAGAAGCCGTGGTAGGATAGTTTGCAGAGCAAGAAGAAACATTGCAGATTCGCTGTAATTACTTTGTTGCATTCGCAGGAGATTTTGTTGAATAATAATATATTTTGAATTTTAAATTTTGGTTCCTTCTATAGTAACGTATGTCCCACAAGTTTTGAGTAAAAAGATCCGGTGTAGCTAATTCTAGGAAAAATGCTTTCAGTCTGGTTGGCGTTAGAGAAAATGGACCATTATCCATAGTAAGCATATAAATCTATTAAATATAGCTGTAGAAATAATTAGTTGTAGTTGAATTTAATAAAATTAAAGCTACATAAAATATAGCTGTTAATATTTTTTTCAAAACTTATAGGACATGCGTTAGGCAAAAAATATATCAATACACCCTCGTAAGTTCCAATCTTCTATGTGACTCTTGTAAAGTCTTTTTCTATTTTTTAACAATTTCTCCATGTATATTACGAATAAAAGTGATCTTCAGCTATCCCCATGTTTAATTGATTTTGTCACAATCTTTTTTGTTTCTACGCCATTTATTCTTGTTCTCCCTTATGTATCTCTCAAAAGCAGGAGCGGATGGGACAGACGGAAAACCAGAAAATATCCCAGTGGACCGCAGGACCAGTGGGCAGAAAAATGGTCATAATTATGTCCTACATTTACATATTAACTTTACCTACATAATAAGCAGGCTGTGAAATATCCTTTTCAATTCTGAAATACATCAAAAATCGGGATCGAAATGTACTTATCGACAATAGATTGGAGTCATTTACTCTTATGCACATACAGTAGAACAAGAAATTTTAAATAAAATAGTCAATGACGCAATAATAAACATGTAGGGTCAATCAAGCTAGAGATGGGCGCGTGAGTGAGTATTCATGCACTTTCACGCTTGCTTTAAACACTCACGTTCACACACGCTCACGCTCACGTTCACTGATTACCTGATCAGCACAGAGTGCTATACATGGTACGGATAATATTTACATTTTTGTACGTTACATCACTATTCGCTAATTTACATAGGTTTTTCAATAATATTACATATGCCGGATTATACTTATTTTGGTCACAAGAGTGTTTGTTAGTGTGTCATGTTGAGTTTGTTGATTGATCATTCAGTATCACTGTCTATTACATCTATTGGTAACTTCCTTTTCAGTCTAGTGTGAATCGAGCGTTTTCCTAGACTGTAATGTACCGCACCTTCACAGAGGGTAATATTATTATAAAAGGATTTAATCAGTTTAATAACATATTCTTGAATTTCGGGAATACCAGTTTCCCTATGCAGTTGATTGTTTCTAGTATACCATTCAGAATTAGTTATGATGCGCAGTATTTTATTTTGTAGTACCTGGAGCTTGTTTATGTTGGTCTTGGAGGTTGAGATCCACACACTACAACCATATGTGAAGATTGGCCTTATTATGGAGGTGTAAATTAGAGTGCCACATGTTATCTTAAGAGAGGATTTTCTGTTTATAATTGGATATAACATGCCAAGTCTTGTGTATGATTCTGATAGCTTTTTATTTATGTGCAAGCTCCAGGTTAACCGTCTATCCAAGTATATACCGAGGTACCTGATGGCGTTGTCCTTAGGATTCCACTGTATAGGAGTGCCGTTAATAACTATGCTAGGCGGGTCTTGAGGTCGACGGAGTGTAAAAATTTTTGTTTCGCATTTTTCGGCATTAATATTTATGCACCATTTGGTGAACCATTGATTTACTTTGTCGACACTATGTTGAAGTTTCCTGGCCGCCCTTTGGATGTCGTGATCTTGTGAGAGAATTGCCGTGTCGTCTGCGTACATAGCTAGATCAGCTTCGGGAGTTTCAGGGATATTGCTCATGAACACGTTGAATAGGGTAGGTCCCAATATTGAGCCTTGAGGCACGCCAGCTTGTACATGGTAAATTGAAGACGTATATGAGTTTACTCGTACTTGGAAAGTCCTGTTAGTTACAAATGACTCAATTGCTTTTGAAAGGTAAGTAGGTATATTTATCTTGTTTATTTTGTAAATAAGGCCTTTAGTCCAGATTTTATCAAAAGCTTTCAGTTAATCTCAAGATTTGATGAGTTGTTGAGTGGAATGGTTTAAATCCGAACTGAAGATGCGGTAGTAAGTTATTTTCTTCCATGTATTTTTGCAGACGAGTTAAAATTGCTCGTTCTAAAAGTTTGGAAATAGAGGACAACAGACTTATCGGTCTGTAGTTTTTTGGGTTATTATGTTGTTGGCCTGGCTTAGGGATCATCACAACAACAGCTAGTTTCCAGACGGTAGGAAAATACCCTATTCTTAAGCTGGCATTAAATATTGCTACCAGGTATGAGATTGACTTTTTCGAGAGGTTTTTGAGTAGTACATTTGGAATTTTATCTTTTCCGGGAGATTTCTTCGTTTTTATCTTGGAGATATATTTGTTAATTTCTGCCGGAGAAATAGGTTCTGAGAGTGTGGCGGTATTGTGCTGATGTTTTGCTAATTCTCGTTCTATGAATTGTACATGATTTGTGTTTGCGAGATTTATTGTCGGTGTGAATGTGCTGTGGAGTTGTTTCGCGAATATTTCACATTTATCTTTATCATGTGCAATTGTTTGGTCTTGCACACGCAACACTGGGATGTTAATTTGCTGCCTAAGTATTCTTTTAGTGGCTTTCCACATGTTGGGGTCCCCTGGGTTGAACGAGTTTATGTAATTGTTGTAGGTTGTAATTCTGTGTTGATCTAGTTCGTTCCTTATTTGCCTGACCAGTCTATTTAATAAAACTTTTACGTCTGGATTACGGGTGTTTTGCCACAAACGTCTAAGCCTGTGCTTTTCTCTTATAAGCTGTAATGTATGTGTGGGGGGAGTTCGGTTATCATAATAGTTGTGTAGTCGAATATTCCTAGTAGATTGTTGGGTGGCTTGTATAGCAGCTGCTGTGAACGTTTCTACTGCATTATCAATGTCCGCAGTAGTCTCTAATTTTGTGGGACATGTTAGGTCACCGTCCATTATCGAACGGAATTTTTCCCAGTCAACTGGGCCATTAATTAGTCTCTGTAGTTGAGGACGATAACTGGGTGCACAATTTAACGTAAAAACAACAGGCAAATGATCAGAATCTAGCTCAGTAAATACTGTTTGGTTTATTGGGATTTGAAGGTTCTTGTGAACTATGATGTCAAGGATATCCGGTGATTGGAATTGCCTATACGGAAAAAAGGTATATTCGGTAGGTGCTGATACTTGTACTCCTATTTGGGAGGAAATATTTTCAAGTTTTTTTCCATTTGGGTTGGTTTTTCTGCAACCCCATATCTCGTGTTTGCAATTAAGGTCACCTACAAGTAGCGTGGGGTATTTGGTGCTGAAAATGTTTAGGAGTTCTTCCCTAAGTAGTTGATTGTTAGGGGGCTTATAAGCGGAAACTATACTGTATGTTGTATTGTATTCCATTGTAAGGTTAATCGCTACAGCTTCTAATTGCTGAATATTTTCTAGTTCTAGTGGAATCGCAGCAAGTTTGTTTTTTATGATAATTGCAGATCCTCCCCATCCTATTGCGTTAACACGATCTCTTCTGTGAATTTGGTAGCCAGGTATTGTAAATTTCTCGTTTTCTATAAGATGTGTTTCTGTAATGCACGCTAAGTCGATGTCATGTCTGGCGAGGAAGGCAATAAAGATTGCCCTTTGTTGTTTTAGTCCATTAGCGTTTCAATTTAGGAATGTTAACTTGTTTATAATATTTAGATTATTTTGCGCCATTGTGGAAGAGCATAGGGATAAGGGTCACAATAAAGTTTTTAATCTGATCAATATAAGGGGAAATTATTTCTATGATAGTTTGCAGGATGTTAGGGATGTTAGAGGCTGATGGATTGCTTAGAGTGGGTTCTCTAGGGCTAGAAGAATTTTTTTGTAATTGGGATGCATATGTTTCTTTAGAGGTGATTTTACCACTGATAAGGGAGTTGGGATTAGTGGACTTGATTTGAGGGAATGGTGGTTTACTATTAAATCGCTTTATATACGGGCAGCCTCTGTAGTTTGCGGTGTGTTCCCCTCCGCAGTTGACGCATGCAGGTTTATCCGTGTTTTTGTTTTTAGTGCACTGAGAATAATGGTGTAGTTCAGTGCATTTTACGCATCTCGGAGGCAATTGGCAATAATTTTTTGTATGCCCTATGAGTTGGCAGTTAGAGCATTGAGGAGGTTCAATGTTTCTACGTCTCGGTTCAACTGTCACCACACAGTGTAATAATCGGTTTAGATTAAAGATATCCCTAGCGTTGTCCTTATTCATTAGTTCTACTGCAACAATTGGCATTGGTATTTTTTTGTGGTTTAACAATCGAGTAGTTTTAGTTACAGGATATTTTAAGGTGATTAATTCAGCTTGAATTTCATTTTCTGTGATGGAAATTGGAACGTTACGGATTATTACGGGAATGTTGCTATTTTCAGGGTTTCGATAAGTGTAGTAATTTACTTTGTTGTAGTCATAAAACTTGGTTAGTTTTCTATAATCATCGGATGTTTGTAAATTTATTCTTAGCTCCTTGCCCCTGTAGGTTGTGGTAAAGTCTTGAGAGATTTGTTTTTTGATGTCTTGGATAATCTTTTGGTAATTCGTTCCGTTAGGTAAAAATATTGGAGGAATTTTTGTTTTCGGTTGTACTTCATTTGTGGGTTGTGATGTGGATGGATTTTGTTCAATAGATTCTAGTGTGTAAAATTTATTTTGTGAAATTAATGACTCGTTGTTAAATAGATATTTTTTATTATAATCATTTTCTTCGGGAGATGAAAGAGATCGTTTGTTTGGATTCGGTTCTTTGCTAGCACTTTGTTCAAATTCCATTTCCGTAAGGTTACTGGGTACTTTAGAGCCTTGGAAGATTATATTTGGCGGTTTTAAAACTGTCTTCTTCTGTTCATTCATATTTATATTTAAATTTGAGCATTTATTTATTTGAGATAACACTTAGGTGAATAGAGGTTATCTATCGGGCGGATAGCAACTCACCTTGCCGGTGATTGTAGCGTAAGGCGTTCACTTAATTTAAATTTTTCTATCGTTTGTATAATTTATTAAATCGTTAAACACTGCACAAAACGAATAAAACGGGAGGAAATCAATTCACATCCGTTCGGTAACTCGTCTCACACGGCACTCAATGTTCAAATTTAAAGCCAGTAAAGGACTCGCAACAGAACTAAAAACAAAAAAAACTGTGTTTGGAAAGTGAAATAATTTACGTGATATGTTGCAATCAGAATAATAGACACAAAAAGAAATAAATGAAAATTGACTACAATAGCTTACAACAAGGGATAACTACTGATTTCTTGCAAAAACATGTCTTACAACCGTCGTCAAAGACATTATTTGTAATACCAAAGGCTGCCATTGGAATTGCCTTTTCCCTAACTGATAAGAGTACAAGAAGGTATATGTTGCTAGGCAACACTTTTAATTCCTAGATTTAAAAGTACCTTTACGTCTGAGAAACTAAAAGTAAGTTCTACTTGGTCGCCTATAGACGCAGTCACGCGATTGACGGTAGACACAACATTCACAACACAACACATGTGCAAACCTCCGTCGCTGCAGGGTGCCACACAGAAGTACAATGAACTCCAGCTTCAACTGTGGATCTTTAATATTACGTAAAATTAACGTAAAACGTGAATCACGCCTTGTAAATTTTCACTCACGTTGACGGCCCGATTTTCAAATATTACTCACATTCACGACGGGACCCGCAGCGACCCAGCGTGACCCGACTGTTTTCACGTAATGCACCCATCCCCAAATCAAGCGCCTTGTTGAAAAAATGTAATACCGCAGCCTTTTTTTATAAATGTGTGTTTTTCGTGAAAGCAAAAAATATATGTCTATTAAACGAACCGCTGGAATCATGTTGGGCCGCGTTCATGCTTATTTCCCGCTAATATTTTGAGCGTCCATCCGTTCCTGCTCAATAGACTTTCTAACCCTTTCCTCACCTGGTTCAACACCCATGCTTTGTTTAACTACTCTTATAGTTTCATATTCGAGACAGAGCTAAGACCAAATTTATATCGATGAAGCCCAGGTTTAATTTCATATGACCCTTCACTTATGCGCAATTTGCTTGCTTGTAGTTGATTTTCTACTGTTCTGATTTTGGTGTTTTCGTCTTCTGCATCCTCCTACTCTGTCCATTTGCCCTTCCAAGCGAGGGTTTGGCTGTTCTCTCTTTGTTTTTCCTCATGGTCTGTCTTCTATAATTCTTTGAAGATATTTACTTGTTAATTCTAATAGTATACCCATATCAAGTGTGCTGCCTTCTTTCTGTGCATATATGTCTGGTTTCTCTCGAATAAGTGGGTTGTTTTCATACTCTCCCTCTTCGCATCTTCTCCATCATCTTTCTCAGCGATTTCATTTCCATGGCCGTTTACTTTTATGCTTGCCTTGTACTATCAAGGTGTGTGCATCACATGTTAATGTTGGTAGACCAACGGTTTTGTAAATCTGCTATGTAGCTTTGGTGCTTCTCTATTTTTTTCTTTATGACTACCTTATGTATCTAATAGTATACTGCGCAAGTTTTTCACATTCTTAAAATTTCTCTATCTGTTCTTTTGTATATACAGGGGGATGCGGAAAGTTCGTTCGCCACATTTTGTTCCCCACATTTCGTACCTCACATTTCGTTCCCGGGATATTCGTCTCCCCACATCTCGTACCCGGAAACTTCGTTCCCGAACGAGCTCAATTTGTCTCCTAGATTACAGGGTGTTGAAAAATGAGTGCAGCGATCGGAATACAGTTAAAAAATGAAAGATATTTTAATTAATTTATTTATTATAATAAACTTATAAGAACAAAATAAATTGTATTTATTAAAATGACGGTTTAATCTAAGTATCTTCCTGATATTTTGTATAGGGCCATAATTTCTCATTATGGACAACTTTTCTTAGTAATATTTTGCCGTATCATAAACAAAAACGGTAGTTTACCTGAAAAGAAAATAGTTTTTGCTTAACTGTCAAGGCTGACTTGTTTTTGAAAAACTGAAAATGTTCTTAAAATTCTCTACAAACCAAACAGGAATTATGAATCCTATAATATATACATACCGTAGAACAAGAAATTTTAAATAAAATATTCAATTATGCAATAATAAACATGTTGCTTTATCTGTTCTTCTGTATTAATTGATTAATGTTTTCATATATTCGTAATTATTATTTCTTAGGCTTTTAACATTCATTTGAGGCTGTCTTCTTCCGTTTTGAATATACAAACTATTTGAGATTTGTCTATATTCTATGCCATTATTATTTCTTATAGTTCTGTTATCGATAGATATATTTTTTTTGTATATGTGTGGTATTAGCTACCACCGCTTGTATTAATAATTGCCAGGTATATTAAGCGTTCGTTTATTTGATTTCTTGTTTATATGTACATGTTTAAAGCCATTAAATATGTGTATTATACGTATGGTAAACAGATTGGTTTTTATTGGAGTGGAAGTGTGGAGTATTTAGTTTCAGACCTTGAGTTGTGGTGGGGTTGGCTACCCAGACTCCGTTATATTGATTATTGCTAACGTCCGCTGAAAATTCTCTGAGCTAGGTGGTAACCAACAGGGCAAATTATTATTCACGTATTTAATACGATTTGTAACTGTGGGTTCGAACCACAGTAGAACTAGAGAATCCGCGTTATATAATCACTATACCGTTTGCAGAAGCTAGACTCTGTAGATATGTACATGATAAATGTATTTACGTTCCCACTTTCTATGTAAACTTTTTATTGTTTTTAACAGTTTTCTAATGTAATAAATGGTACAAGAAGAAGAGAGAGGCCTCGAAAGGGGTGGGCTGAAGCAAATTCATTGAAGAGACCAAGCTTTGAGACACCGTAGAGCAGAATAAGCAGGTAAGTCTCACTGATAGCAAATACAGTATAGAAGACAATTAACAGAAACAATTCACAATCAATTATAAAATTGTTTAAATGCTAATCAGTTTTAATTCATAAACACTTGTTTATTCGTTTAATCGTAGACAATTCTTAAATCAAAATTATTGTTAATACCGAAATGTATTTTAATTTAATAAAAAAAGAAGTTACTATGAATAATAGATGTCAACTAGCCCAAATAAACTATTATCAAACTACCATTGATCAATTTAGATTTTGGAACTAAACCTAGAGATACAAATGATCTCACACCATTCTAATTATATATTTTAGTCATTTTTGTTGATCTCAACAGTAATTTCAGTAATCACACCCATTATTTCGTTTTTATCTCAAGGAACTGAAGCGAAGATCTTTCCGACAGATTTATCAACACGAAACTTTTTGAAAAATGGCAACCAGCATGTTTTCATTTCTCCACGTCTCCTTAGAATCCACAAATATTTAAAATTTGTTTGTTCTGCTAGTTTCCAGGGTAAACGAATTTGTTTTTTTCCATGAAAAATTTTCCAGGTTAACTACATATCAGTGCTCTGTGGTATATAGAAATACAGTTAGAAGCAATAGTAACAAGGCATTTCTAAATTGTCACCCCAGTTTATATGTTTTCTTTAGAAAAATTAGCCCAAAAAATTCCAAAAACATGCCACTGAAAAATCAAAAATCAAATTAAAATAATTCGTAGCATCTATCAGACCTCCATCAACATATTTTTTATGTTGAACATTTTAAATGCACGTTGTTTAATTTTCGAAGATACGTACTTTACTTGAGTGATACTTCACTGCTCACATCATGTTTATAGTTTAATTTTTTTCCTATGAATTTGAGTTTCCAAAATGATCATCTTAAAAATTATTATAGCCGTTGCCCTATTATTAACGGGCAAGAATTATTCGCAGACGACCAGGCTGTTTTGGCTGAAGATATATAGACGATGCATCACATTGAGAAAGATCTTGGAAGAATTCGAAGATCGGGATTTGGAAATAAATATATAAGACACCCAATCCGTGGCGGTTGGTGGCGAACAAAGGCACTATCAAAAGTACAAAGGAAGGCGCAACAGACGACGTAGATGTTTTACGGAAAATTGGTAGAGGACGAATTATAACAAATAAATTGAACTCAGTGATATGGAGTACAGCTATAGCCCAGGAATACAACAGAGATGCGCTAGTCGAAAGTGCAACAACATATGGCTCACAAGTTTGAACAGTAAACTGAAATGTTACAAAAAGAATAAATGTATATGAAAATAATTATTTGCAAGTAGTATTGCTCTCCTAGACCATATTAGATCAGAGACTGTTAGAAAAAGATTACAAGTAGAGAGTATATATATATATAGCGAGTGTATTACAGCCTGGGCCGTCTCTCGCATTCCAAACGCCATTGGTCTTTATTATTCCACATTCCTTCTTCTAGATTTCGTGTGCGCATATCTTCTGTTATTTGTTTATTCCATGTGTGAGGGGGTCTGCACCTTTTGTTTCTCCCTGGTGGGTTCCAATCTAAAATTCGCTTTGGCCATCTACCTTCGTTCATCCTTCGTACGTGCCCATACCATACAAGACGCCTTTTTTCAATTTCTTCAATAGTTGTTTCTTCCTTCTTCATTCTAGTTCTTATTTCTGTGTTTCGAACATGATCTAATCTGGACACTCTGCACCCTCTTCGTAGAAAATCCATTTCCACAGCGTTAATTCTTGGCTTATCTTTATTGGTCATTTCCAGGTTTCAGATCCGTATATAAGTATACTCTGTACTATTGTCTTATATATTCTGACTTTAGTATGATTACCTATATTCTTTGACCATAATAGGGAGTTCAATCTTTGTGTAGCCTGTCTGCCTTGAGCCACCCTGCTCGTGATGTCCTTTTTGGAGTTACCCCCTGACGAGATTATACTTCCCAGGTATTTGAAGTCGTCGCATTTTTGTATTGTGTGTCCTTGTATTTGCAGATTTCTTCCATGATTTTCTGTTGTTAAGTATTTTGTCTTTTTATAGTTAATTTTTAGTCCGTTTGCGTAATATGTGTCTGCTAGCTTTCTCATCATGTATTCTATATCAAATTCATCACTAGCCATGATTACTTGGTCATCTGCGAACAACAAGGAGTAAATGTAATCGTCTCCAATCGGTATACCCATGCGTCTACATTTTAATTTCCAACTTGTTAAAATACTTTCTAAGTAAATTTTAAACAAGGTGGGTGAAAGGCAACAGCCCTGACGTAATCCTTTATTTGTTACGAATGGTGTCGATATTTTGTTTGAGATTTTGATGACGGTTGTTTGATTCCTGTAGATTTCCTTAATAGTATGTATGTAAGCTTTGTTGTAGAGAGTAGAGAGTACTTTGCCGAAAAAAAAATAGAGAAATAGCAGTTGCGGACACATAAAGAGAATGGAAAAGAAAAGATTATGTAAAAAACAATGGCAATAGATAAATCAAATTTATTGAAAACATTTTAAAGAAATGCTTTTAGGTTGCGACAAACGGCCAAATGTGCTGTATATACGTATACCTATATACATCCACCTCTATCTGACATGCGTACGTAGCTTCGTCGACATATTTCTTATAATTTCCTAAATTTGTAGGATTATCCACTGAGAATCTCCAAATTTAACAATCATCAATTGTTTAATGAAGATGTTACTTAATGGCAAACATGAGAATTTGGACATTAGCAAGAACATTTTTAAGTGGTTAAATTTTTTGCTTAAATGATTTTTTTATCAAAACTACAACGATACGAATGCATGTGAACCGTGCACCAGCATACCGAAGTAGTACGAAGATCTTGTGATTACTGCACATACATACATGTAATTCGACTCCGAGTAGGGAACTCTATACGTTTGAACCTGTTGGCACTACTAATGTTATAAATAGTGCCTGTACCGAAACGCGTCAGGGTGTGAATAGCACAAGCTGGTTTTCAACTAGCAAAGGCTTAAGCGAATTAACCCAAATAGATATCCGATTATTAAGACGGGAAGCTGTCAATTAGAGTAAGTTGGAAGACGGGCTCAAGAGAATACTATTGTCGAGACATACGAATTTAAGCAAGATTAATGGTTATCAAGTGCAGGAGAGAAGCAAAGCTGTTAATCTGCACTAATGCTTATTTGAGTATGATACATTTGGATCATATTAGCGTGTAGCCAAACAATGGCTGTGTTGAAAAGAGTTCATATGTTACTTTTTCCTTTTTAACAATTGACACGCTTAATAGTTATATCATGACCAAATCAGTACAATGCGATCTCTATACAAAGAGAAGAAAAAAAAAACAAAAAACCAAGATTTGAAAACTGATTCCATAAATAGATGACATCCTAATACTAATTTAAATATTAAACCAAAGTTTCTCATTATTATACCTTGTTGTATTCAGTATCAGAATTGAATTCGTAGATTCATATAACGGAACTATAACTATTTTCAGTACGGCGGAAGTGCTCTAGCTTTAAATATTCAGGCAGCAAAATGCCGCATGCAGTGCTGCAGTATAAGTGCAAAGGAATTCATATTTGTAAATCACGAGTAACCGAAATAGCTTAACAACGATGAAATAGGTTTGCATAATTTTTATTTTATAAAATAAACAGGTTTCGGGTGCATATGTTTAATAAAATTACTGTATCTACATCAATTAAATGTGTTAGAACAATAATGAGCTGTATTTCAACTACACGTTGCCTAATCTAGAAAGGTTCCATCAATTAATACAAAAATAATAAGTTTACAGTTTCTTCCATAAGAACTCGATTACTGTCAGTGCAAGCACCTTAATTTATCTCGAATTCTATTCACACAGTTTTCCATACGCTTTGAGTTGTAGTCGGGGGTTCACATTTCTCAATTATGTATATTTAGTGCATTTAGTAGCATACAGATACTCATCGATAAAACATATTGCTTAAAACCTTCCCATATTTATTAACTTTTCCTACCATGGGAGCAAAAATAGCTGCCTTCCGCCCTCTATATCAACTTTAAGTAATTTTAATTAAATTGCTACAACTGGGTTTTGTTAAAATCCCAACATTTACTGTTATTTTTCTTAAATTTATTGTAGAATTTTCCACTACAGAAGCCAATACATTTAATGTATTATACTTTTCCTTTATGGAACATAAGCTTTCAACTTTTGTACTATTTTACGATTTTGTTTAGTGGTTTTCATACTCTGACAATGTTAATCACTAATTTTAAATAAAAGTATTAAAAGTACAGTTATATGATGTTATAGTATTCTATTGCCACTATTTTCGAGGACTTGCAAGAGAGGTTGAGTGGGAAATTATAGGATTAAACGGACAAGATAAGACCACATGGGCGAAAAACAAAATGAAAATGACAACAGAATATTAGATTGGATTGCTTTATCGTTAGCAAACGCACATGAAAGAAAGTTACAAACACAAGAGGTAAAAGAGGAGTAGAAATAGATAGCAACTACTAATTAGTAGTATTGGCAATGAAACCAAAAGAAGAAAAAGAAACCGAGAATAGAAAGAAAACAGAAAAAGGAAAATAAAAAACCACAGACTAGCAGAAGAACAGGTACTAGAGAAAAGGAACAAAGAAAACAGTCTAGTAAAAAGAGTTAAAAGCGTGTACGTAAATACAGCAAACATAGCAAGAACATACCACGAACAATCAGATGTTTTTTCCAGTAAAACTGAGCTGAAACAATATAAATAGATAAAGTCATAAAAAACATTCATCCCAAAACACTGGAATATGCCATATACAAAGTGCCCGGATTTCGTACATGTTGTCCCTACGAAATCCGGGCACCCTGTATAGAGTTTATGAAAATTTTGTTTTCAGACGACATCATTATAATGAGAACGACCGAAGAGGATCTGCAAGATAACGTCATTTTTCATATCTGGCAACCCACTGTAACATATCGTTTTGCTGATAGTTTAGGGTAGGTTCGTGTTTTACCTGATGCTGTTAGCGATTAAATGAAAAACACACAAATTCAACAAACAATTTATTAATATTTAAAAAAACCCCACTTAAACTACGTAGCTTTTAAGCAGCAAACCTAGATTGCTGTATCTTCCAATGGTTCAAACGGCGCAGCTTTCTTCAGACAACGAAATTCGAGGATCCTTCCTCGAATTCCTCAGGAACTTCGTTTGGGCGAACAGAACCTCCTCGGCTGGTAGTCAGCTTTTTTAGGTGTGTACCAGGGTAGCTTCCCGGCAATGGCGAAGACACAATTAATTTATTTTTGAAGCACTTTTGTTTCTTATTCGCACAGAACATCCATTCACAGCCTTTTTACAATCTTCTCAAACTAGGTACCGGCCTTGAGACGGGCCGCTACCTTCTTCGCCTTCGAGGGCTTCGACCACCTCTTTTATTCGTTGTGCCCTTTCTGCCCCTACCACTACAGCTGTGGAAAACTTTAACAACATCAAACGGTGGCATGCTTGCCTGCTACAC
>OW679202.1:43979958-44002420 GCA_940337035.1 Agriotes lineatus | reverse complement strand
GATCGAAACAAATATTTTGAATGCGTTCAAAGTATTTGTAATTACTTAACTGCCTATTTATTAGCAGTCCGTACGCATTTACAAAACAAAAATTACTTCTCTACTGAATTTCGCACAGACAAGTTTGGCTTGTTCTATTTAATAAGTTTGTCTTACAACTAACGCCCAAAATCCGTTTATTGCAGATATGCATAATGTACATGATTCTTTATGCAAGAGACTAATTTACATTCCCGTAAACAATAAACTAGGATTTCTCTAATGACAACCTTTAATTTTTCTAAATAATAACATACTCTTGCAGAAAAATTGCAGGAATTTATGATGCGCACCGATACACAGACGTAAAGAAACAAAAAACATACGAACGTTAATTATAAAGAAAGTCGGCTGCAAAAATAGAGCAAGCCAAAACAACGCTGTGATTCCAGGAGTTACTTCCTGCCTGGCCAGGAAGAAGCTGTGGCCGCAGTCAGAATTTCCTGCTGAGAATCCTCCGATCAAGATAAAGTGCTCATGCTGGTATATTGTCCTTAGTCTGTCCTATTATTAACTTCGGGTTAATTTATTGAAGCTGTCTGGAATTACAGCAGAAGAGCTTTTTATTTTCGGCGTTTTACGCCATTCTTTACAACGCAGCAGAATGCTTTAGGTGTAACATGTCAGTCCCTAAAATTAAATTTATTGTTTTAAGAAAAATGTGCTCACGTCCAAGTCACTTCGAATTTTCGAATATTCAATTTCAAGTTTGAAATAAACAGAATATTAAATGCAGGCAGAATGTCACTTAAAATAAAACTCAATTTGGGGAAGACACTCGCCCTCGTTTATATCGTCTGCTAAAATTTTAACCGAATTCCACCTTGTGTCCTTCGCTGTCTCTGGAACGAAACAAAAATAAAAGTGTTTTATCACAATTAGCTTTACCCTCGTCAAAACAAAAAAGGACGGGTATCGGCATCATTATTGGAAGGCAGCAGAGATGAGGACAGTACATAAATTTACCATAAAGGACGCTAACGACTTTACGTCCATTTCCTGCTAGTTAAGTTCTGATACCGTGTCCACTCCTGCTAATAGGATGTCTGAGTTGTATCACTTCCGGTTAGTAATTGCATTAGTGCCGCGGAATTAGGTTGGAAATGTGCAGACTAGCCTTAAACTGTTAAAGCATATTATAATAGAGCATATGAACAAATATTGTTAGAACGTCTGTCGTAAATTGAAACTCAACGTGTTTTGTTAATTTTGAAGGTGGCTAAGTACACAGTTTCAGTATTGATATTTAATTATTTATATGTAATTTGCGCAATGTCACAAAGAGACCAAACATTTACGGTTTTTGGAGTACTAGGGGACACTGTTATTATGAACTTACTATTCGTGAACTTATCTAAAAATTATATTATTGACAAAGCACGTATTTATTTCCAAATACTTAAGAAAGTTAGAATAGTGCAACCTATCTGATAAATTGGTTAAACATTCTTCTTTGATTTTTTGCATTGTTATTACATAAACGAGGTGTCCCCTTTCAATGTCAGACGTAAGCAATCAACATTGTGCATTCGATTTTTAGGTATTTTACTATTATTTTTATTCTACATCAGTAAATGTTCTTATTAATATCATCTGTAATAATTATAATAAATAATTATTCATTATATCATTATCCTATATGTATTTGTTATTTGAGTTCCAAGAACAATGATGGAAATATCATGTAAAAAGAGACGGCTATATCAATTTAGAAATGTTTGTTCCGCCCACGTACTATACTGCGTCTCAGGGTGACTAGACAGTACAGGGCCTTATGGCAAACAGCGATGCCATATGTCTCAACAAAAGTGTTCTGTAGAAAATATGCCCCCATCACAGACAAACAAATCCGGCTATTGTAATAGAGACAGCTTAACTATAATCCCTCATTACCTGGTACGTTTTGTCAGTGGCATTCAAACAAGTTTAAGAACGAAGTAGGATCTCCGTTATCACAAACACATAATTCTTTTAATAGGAACTTGTCATAGTTTTTTAATGAGTAAAATTAGGTTTTAACAAGCATAAAATTCGGCAAATTTAGTGGATTTGATAGCCGGTAAAAATTAATAAAACGAATATGTGTTTCACGGCAATCGAGTTTATATATTTAAAATAGAAATTGGAAAAAACAGTCTGATTATAATTTTTAATTGTAAAGTTTAAAAATTGTACAATTCGTGTATCACTACTCGCTGTCACTATTGTTCGCTTCACTATTAATGTCACTATCACTATCTGCATCATTTATATTTATAATAATTGGTTCTATATCTTCTAACAAATTATCGACTTCCCACATTGTCCTTTCTGTTGCTATTACGTGATTTACATAGTTATTCCATTTTTCTGGCGTAACTCGCAAATATGCTTCACTGATTAATGATAAGATATAAGTATTAATTATTTATAATCTTCTATACAGGGTGATTTATAATAGGTGTAAAACACTTTACTATCTTGTTCCGGAAGTAATTTTAAGATAAAAATGTCATATGGACATAGGTCATATTCCAATTTGTTTTACTTATGTTTTGAAATTGTTCTTTAATAATCATTACTAATTCACTAAAATTTAAATCTGTTGTAGTTCTGTAACTAATTGGAATATGACCTATGTCCATATGACATTTTTATCTTAAAATTACTTCCGGAACAAGATAGTAAAGTGTTTTACACCTATTATAAATCACCCTGTATAAATAATGGTTTCTGAATTACAAATTATACTTTCTCAAACTGATTAATCTGAACTACAAATGATGCTTTCTGAATTAAAATTTTGCGTGAGAACTTATTGGGAACTTCTGGTTTTCGTCTATTTCGGTCAACTTATACCATCACCCGTTGCACAGAACTGGCAACGTCGGAGCGAAATTCCCATAAGGAAAGCATTCCCTATCCTCTCCACGCTGTCTTGTTTTTATAGTAATTTACAAACCAAATGCGGGAAAGCGTAGTTCCCCGCATGAGCGCTGTGTTGAAGCATGAGCGAGCGCTAGCGAGCGAATGCCTTCATATGCGCGAATGCGCGGTTTAAGCTTTTTCGCATAAGGTTTGTACAATATTTTTTGTAACGAAGAAAAAGACATTCATAAATTTAAATTAGTAATTTAGAATTTCAAGCGGATGCTCGTATTTTCAAGCCAATTGAGGTAGCTAAAAAACAAAGTAGGTTGATAGCAATTGTTTTATGCAGTTGTCGACTGACATTTCGTATTTTTTATTTTGAAGAATGGCAGATGAATTTTCTTGTACACCTCCTGAAATTCGGGAAGCTGCAAATGTGGCAATTCAAAATTTATTGCCAGTAAAATCAAAGCACAGGTATGAACTAGTGCATTCCAAATTTGTTCAGTGGTGCAAATCAAAAAATATAGTAAATTATACTGAGAATATCCCTTATGCAAATTTAGTTGGAAAGTTACCATGGTAACGGCGAAAATTGATAATCGGAAATTTACCGGGAAATTTCCACTTCTGTCACTGTCATCAAAGTATTTAGAAACAATGAAGCTCTGAACAAAGTCAGTAGGCCGATACTGATTGTTGCTACTGTGTTTTTTCATTCGTGATATTCTCTATCAAAATATAACGCGTGCTCAACAAATTTCCCTATGGAAATATTTGGAAATATGTTATGCAGCTATTTTTTTTTCAACAAAAGCATTCGTGCATGCCTCCAAGAAAAAATCCCTCCTCCTTCGGAGTCGGGATTTTTTCAGTTGGCATGCACTCATGCTCTTATTGAAAAAATAGCTGAAGAACATATTTCCAAATATTTCCGGAAATTTTTCAAGCACTTGTTATATTTCTACTGAGAATTGCTTGCTGGCTTATTTTCAAGCCTTTCAAAGTAAGAAGTCATTATGGGCACACTATTCAATGTTAAAATCGTGCTTAATAATCCACAACAATATAAACATTTCCAAATTTGCGAAGCTTATAGCATTTTTAAAGAGGCAAACAGAAAATCAAAACCCCAAAAAGTCAAAAGTATTAGATGATGAACAGATACGAAAATGTATTAATGAATCGCCAGATTCTTCGTTCCCGTTAATGAAGGTAAATATTTTGTTTTATTTATTTATTCACACATTAACATAAAATTACATTTCAACTTAGGTTGTATTAATAATGGGCATTTCTGGGGCATGCCGCCGTGAGGAATTGTGTAAAATGTCTATTGATGACATCGAGTTTAAAATAGACATAGTATTTGTGACCATACCTGTCACAAAAACCAACGTTAGCAGACGATTTGCAGTTACTGATGTTTCTTGGATTGCCTTACTCCTAAAATATAAAAATTTAAGACCACTGACAAATAAACGTTTCTTTTTAACCTACCGTGATGGCAAATGTATTAATTCGCCAGTTGGTCTCAACACATTCGGCAAAATTCCATCAAAAATAGCTGAATATCTCAGGTTAGATAGTCCTGCTGAATATACAGGGCACTGCTTCCGAAGAAGTTCAGCCACTTTGCTTGCGAACCATGGTGGCGATTTATTGTCAGTCAAAAGGCTTGGAGGATGGAAATCTTCAGCTGTAGCTGAAGGTTACGTAGAGGACTCTGTTCAAGGCAAAATAAGTTTGGCAGAAAAATTAATGCATCCAGCGGCAGGACCACCTTCGGCAGCTGAAACGAAGACAGCGGAAACTTCTGTCGACGTTACAAATCAAACTCATCCTGGCATTTCGATTTCAAATAGTACAAATTGTCCGATAAATGTCTATTATCAATGTTCACGTTGTAATTGATATTTATTTACTTATCAACTTTATTGTTAAGATTTACGTTTTTTCATAACCTAAAATAGTAATCAAATTGTTATAAAAAGATATAAAATAGTGTAGTTCAAAAGCACTTACCTTATTTTCAATAAACTAATTTCAATTAGGAATAATTTCTTTAGTTTTATCACGTTTTTGCTTTGATTGCAATCAATCAGAAATTGGCAAATTGGTGCAAATAGTTTATCAAATAAATCGCCGCATTTCCAATAGATGGCACTAGCAAATATGTAAATTTTATTATTAATGATTAGTCTTCAATTTGTTACATTTCATAAATGAAAATCGCGGAAATGGTACTTCATAAATTAAATTTTATTATTGTAAAGACGATTATTTTCTAAAATGCATGAGAGGGCCAGTGCTTTTTGCTATTTTTCCTGGTTAAGTAGATCGGGAAATTGTCGTTTCGCTTGCCACTAGAATGCGCTGAATGTCATTTCCTACGCAGTGAGTACAAAAAAATATTTACATGTAGTTTCCTCAGGAAATAGAAGAATAAACTTGTTTGCCGACAAATAATAAATTTTAGAACTTTAAGCTACAATTTGAAGTACTCCAAGTTTGATCCAATGAAAACCAATTTTTTTCCTGACAAAAATGGTAAGCAAACAGTATATCAATGTATTTTTAAAGCTTATATTCTATTGTAGATAATTTTTTATCAGATTTGTAAATAAAACTTTGATAATGTGACAACTTACAGTTCTATATAGATTACTATTGCTCCCTCTTTTGTACAACTAACAACCTGTTTTTTTGACGCTTTGGTGGATGACGATATCTAACTCTCTGCCTATCTCTTTAAGGGCCTGCCTGTAGCTCTATGTCGTTGGCTTAAAGTTTTTTGCTATTTTAATCAGACTTCCATTTTCTGCTTTTGTAATGTATTTTTTTTATAAATTTTATAATATTCTACTACTTGATGCTCGTTTATTATTTCCTAATTTCGAACTCTTCTTGCTTTTGCTATCCTTAACATATTCGTCTCTGCCGTGTGAAGTAATTATTTTGTTCTGCTGGTGTGGAGCCGTGTTTCAGCACCATATGTCAATGCCGGTTTAACTATCACCTTACATATATTAACATTGCTGTTTATGAACGGATACTTCTTCGTCCACGCTACAACCCGAAGATACTGTGACCTCCTTGCTTCTTTCATGGTGTGTTGTCTGACTTTTCTAGATGTATTGCGGTTGCTACAGACACCTAACTCTATTTGCTCTACCATTTGCCCAATATTTTCAACTTCTTTCCTTAACAACAACTAAATACTTCGTCTTCTCCACTGGCACATCCATGTTTTATTTATTTGATAGTGTTTTACGTATGTGTAAAATTCTCAGCAAATTATGTTCTGAATTCGCGATAAATTTTGCATCATCTTCGATACGCCAAGGTGGGTGAAGTTGTTTATTTTTAATATTTCTACTACATAGATAATGTGTTTTAATTCGATACAAAGTGTAAAAGCATTATATTAGTAGGGATAATTAATGCACAGAATAATCATAATAACAATTGAGAACCCTCGGAATCCGCAAAACAGAGATTGTTGAAATACGATGTCATTGTGTTCTTTGTAAGCCACTGCACATACTGTTATCCGTTTTTTAAATAAGAACATTGGTTTCAGATCAGTTTTGCTAGTTTGCTGTTGCTTCCACTGGCTCAATACGCCACGTGTAAATGAACGCGAGCGCGAAGCTCAATGGTATCAAATTTTAACGAAGATACCTTAGAGGAAGTCCTGCAGGATGTTACCCATGGAAGACTCTTGATTCTTACTGCATACAAAATGTGAAGCTTAAACGGGACATTGCATAATAGGTTTAGAGACAAGCATACCAATAATTCTAGTTTTTGCAAAGAGGGAAAAGCACAAGTATTGTAAAATGCACAGACTGAGGATTTCATTTATTAAGTTTTGACGTGTATACCAAAAATTATCTGAAAAAAAATATCTTCAAAAATGGTATAGTACCTAGTAAAAACTAGATAAAAAGTTTCTTGGAGAAACGCGATAAAAAAGTTCTGTGAGACTTGCTTCGAATATTAGAAGAGCACGTGAAGGTGTTCTAAAAGAAACGATGAAATGGTAGTAGAACAGTCGTGACTATAGCGGCCATTTTGGATTGGGACATGGCGGCCATCTTGTTTAATCGGATCAATTAAAAGTCAATTAAACCGCGAATTAAACCGCGAATCAGATGCTCTAATTAATGTCGCGGATTGACCTAATAATTTTTGATGTGTGCTACTGATTAAATTACGCATTAGATTTTTAATTTGCTTCTGGAATTACGCGGCGGCCATTTTTAATTTTCGCGGGAATATTTGAAATTTGAAATTTTTCCGATTTTTTTCTAAGTTCAATTTTTTGAATTTTAAACTTCCCGGGTGTCGGCCATCTTGGTTTTAGCGGTAATATTTGAATTTCAAACTGATAGATCTATCTCGCTCTTCTGCCCCCTTGGTTGTCTCTATCGTGCATTGCAGAATGGCTGTTTATATTTAAAAAAATCTCGGCCTGGCGCGGATTCGAACCCGAGTTGCCTGGCCAGTATCCCCTACACCTAACCCCTAGACTAGCGAGGTGTCTTAGAAATTTAAGGTTTTGAGCGGTGTGCCATTCCGCTAGAGTACCGCTATGCTGTCATATTATAAAATTATTTATTTCCTGAAAATTATAATTAATAACAGATGAACTGCATTGTGCATAATTTAGAACCATAGTAATATTTTTAAAAGGCGAAATAATTATTTTAGTCCCTTATATAAATACACGCATTCTGACTATGCTAGCTTTCTCTTTCAAAGTTTTGACGTCATTGCATAGCGGGCTGTAAATTTTAACCGACAAAATGTTTTATAGCGTTCAGGATCAAGCGGTCTCTATTTAATAAATGTGTTTTACAATCAACCATTGTTTTATTTGCAGACGGTATAGAAAATCTATTTTATTTTAAATAAACGCTGTGCCAAAGCGTCCAAGATATTGGAATTAATGTTAAAACGGCTTTGTATTTTAAAAACTGCCTTGTGTTTTATAAAACGCGACGACAATTTGAAAGCTAGATGAATATCTTTAGTGTCTTACAGCTAATCTGTTTTGTACAAAATTTCGAAGGCTGTGGCAAAAGAAAATCCATTGTTATTGTGGGATTGTGCCTAAGGTTCTTGAAAGACGTTACATTATTTCCGCGTGAGAAACGGACAAGTCTAGGCTTGCGGGGGTCGGGCTTTATATTCGTTTTACGCGAGTGCAGGAGCGCATTCTGGTCTCTGCCTTCGAGTTACCCGTGCGTGCATCGTTTTTTGTGTTTTATATACAAATTTGTGCGTTTTTACGACTTAAAAAATGGAACACGAGTTATCTGTGACGGCCATCCTCGACTGGTTCAAGAATGGGGCAGCGACCAGCGACGAGTTTATATTGATGGGTTTTAAAATCATCCAGCATAAGATAACTAGCGCATGTGTAGTTCTGGACCCTAATTACATGCTAATTTATTCGGATCTGTGCCAAGCTGTTGGGAGAATTAAAGCAGTCCGCTCCATGGCGACTCTTACTGTAAGTACAAAAAATTTTAAAACGTTATTAAAATGTACACGAGTTTCTTTCCTTACTCAATTGTTATTATCCATTTTTAAAATCGGTACATGCAACTTAGAAACAAACGTATAAAATTATCAATTTTTGCAGGTGGATCCAACTGAACCAGCAAGGGATTTAATTATGGGGTCGTGTAATCGCAGACCGGCGGAATCGGAGGGTGGAAGCAAGACGCTATCGGTAAATGTAAGTGTCCTAGCATTTTTGTATTTAAATTAATTATTCCTGTTTTATGCAAGCTAAAATAACTAGGTACCGATCACTATACGGCGTTCAGTTTTACTGAAAATGTTTTTAACATCGCTTTTTTTATTTCAGGAACCGCTGGACCACTCATCTACGCAGACTGTTAATCAAGCAGTTAGGCAAACTGTCATACAACACACGGGTGGTTCTAGTGCAACCCGCCCGCAGAATTTAGCCATCTTACCTCGTAACAGGGGTGCTAAACGAGGCTTGGATGAGATGACTTGTGCAGGTCCAACGGGTGTGAATAATGCGTCTACAAATGTAAGTACACCCCACAACGTTAATGTGCAGTTACAAAATCAATATAGTTTAACCTTTTTAGTTTTTTCAAACTATACAAGCAGTTTTATTTCAAATAGACACACATTTGTAATATTTTTCTTTAATTTAGAATCAGCAAACGGATAGTCCAATGCCGTCGACATCGAACGTCATTTCGGCACATGTAGAAGATTCACGTGTTAATGTAAGTATCCCATGCATTTTATATTTTAAATGAATCATTTCTGATTTTATACAAGTTAAAAAATTATTTATTTAATTAATGCGTTTTTTCGTTTTACAGATGTCTGACAACCCGCCCACTGTGTTCAGGCATTTGGAGGTTATTTCCGAGGGCACAAAATTAATAAGGAAATTTAATATACACGCCACAGCCCTTGCGTTCCGATTCAAGCTAATGGACGACGATGCGAACTCTATTTCCTGGCTGAAGGTTTGTGTGACGACTTATTAAACTATTTTGCCATAAAAAACATCATTTCTCCATAAAAAACATTATTTTTCCATAAAAAAACTTCATTTGTAAACCTTCCCATTTTTCTTTACAGAACGGATTAAATTAAATCATTCTTCACGCATCGCGGGGAGCTGCACCCTCAGACCGCATAGGGATGACACTACGGAACGACAATTTCGCCGACAAGCCCTTTGGCTTTTCATTCCGTAAAGTCAGCCAGCTGTCTGTCGACGTTATGTTGGCCACAATCGACAAGGTGCTGCAGAGCAATGCACGTTTCTTCGCCCACGACGAGCTACATCTGCACGTCGACAGAATAAGTCTGCCTGTAGGATTCGGTAACAAACGTCTAAGCATGAAGGGGGTGAGTTTTGAAGAGTTTTGTCGGCGTAAACACAGCATAATTGCCATAAACAATAACGACAATCACTGTTTGTCGAAAGCCCTTGTGGTTGCTATTGCGTGGCGCAAGAAGGACGACAACTTCGAGCTTGTGAGGATGGGTTTGCATCCCCTTAACGAGCTCTCTACGAGCTTGTGTAACAGTGCAGGTGTGGACTTGACAAACGGCGGTACGCTTGAACATGTTGCACAGTTTCAGTCGTATCTGACCGAATATACTATAGTAGTTTATAATCATAGGTTAGGTAAAACCGTGTGTTACGAGGGTCCGAGATCAGACGATAGGGTTGTTCGAAAATAACCATTACAGCGTCATAACCAGCTTAACGGGCGCGTTCGCAACAGAGTATTTTTGTGAGCTATGTCGTGCGCGTTCAGACCACAGAAATCGCCACAAAAACTGCCCGTATCTGTGCCCCTGTTGTCACGATAGCCCACCCTGCGTTAAAAATAACGATATGATTGCTTGCAACATTTGTGGCAGAGATTTTAGAGGGGACGCTTGCTTTAACAGGCACCTTTTAAAGCAAGTGTGCGAACAATTCAAACGTTGTCAAACCTGCTATGTAACGGTTCCCGCGAATTCAAACCACAGATGTGGATATAAACGCTGCTACAAATGTAAAAGTGATCAACCCATTAGGCACAATTGTTATATGGTTAGGAATAAGGCGGATGTTAAACTGTTGAACGAGAAATTACACTTTTATGTATTTTTCGACTTTGAATGCAGGCAGGACACAGCATTTGGAAATACTAACAACGTGTTTCTGCATGTCCCAAATTTGTGCGTTGTTCAAACTGTTTGTAATGCTTGCTTGTCGAATGATGACATGGGTCAAATTTGTTACATGTGTGGAGTGCGGCAACACGTTTTTAGGGATGCACCTGTTGAACAGTTGTTGAATTATCTGTCTGATCTCGCCCAACGTAAAGCAAGTTGCGCCGTTGTGGCCCTAGCTCACAACATGCGCTCATACGACGGGCATTTTATTTTAAAGGCTGTATTAGAAGATCAGCCGAAATGGAACCCCCAAATAATCTCCACGGGGACAAAAATTATGTCTTTAACGTGTAACAACATACGTTTTTTAGATTCATTAAATTTTATGTCCATGCCGCTCGCGAATCTACCGAAGACATTCGGTTTCAACGACGCTAAGGGTCACTTTCCGCATTTTTTCAACAGTGCCGAAAACCAAAATTACGTTGGGCCTCTGCCACACTCCAGGTATTATGGCCCTGACAGTATGTCTGAGGCGGGGCGGAAAGCTTTTTTTAGGTGGTACAATGCGGAAAGTGAAGCTGGTGTTATTTTTGATATGCAGCGTGATCTGGTTGCTTACTGTGTACAGGATGTTAACATTCTAAGAAAGGCAACGCTGTCCTTTAGTCACCAATATTTTTCGGAAAATGGCGTGCACCCCCTAAAGGACAACGTCGCAACTATAGCTAGCGCATGCATGTTGGTTTATAGACGCAATTTTTTAACTCCTAAAACTATAGGACTTATACCCCGTGGAGGTTATAGGTTGGGGGATCGTCAGTCTGCTGCTGCAATTAAATGGATTTTGTGGGTAACACACAGCGAGGGTGCGCGTATCCAGCACGCGGGGACAGGGCGCGAGGTTAGACTGCCTGAGGGAATCCTCGTTGACGGCTTCTGTCGCGAAACGAACACTGTGTACCAGTTTCACGGTTGTTATTTTCACGGTTGCGAGCAATGTTTCAAAGACCAGACAAGGCCACTTAGCGACCGAAATAAATACGATACAATGTTCGCACGCCGCGAGAACACAGAGGCCGTATCAGCGAGAATTCGAAGGCTAGGTTACAATCTCGTTGAAATGCGCGAGTGTTATTTTACAAATTATGTGAAACGAAATCACGAAGCCGCTGCGTTTTTAGAGCATAATATAGGCATAATTAAAAACATGCCCCTCAATCCGCGCGATAGCTTTTTCGGTGGGCGCACAAATGCCGTGAAACTGTACCATAGAGCGGCACCGGACGAGGAAATTTGTTATTACGACGTGATCTCCCTGTACCCTTATGTTAACAAATATGGAAAATACCCCATAGGGCACCCTAAATTGTACGTAGGTGTTAACGAGTGTCGTGGAGTCGACCTAACCACTGTCGAGGGCCTTGTAAAATGTTGCGTCCTGCCACCCTCAAACCTGTATCACCCTGTATTGCCTTTAAGGCTGCACGGCAAATTGATGTTTGTTTTGTGTAAAGAGTGTGGTGAAACGCTAAATCAAGCGACGTGCACTCATACGCAAGATGAGCGTCAATTTGTAGGCACTTATGTCGCTGACGAGCTGCGTAAGGCAATAGAGTTGGGGTACACAATAATCGAGGTTTACGAAATTTGGGAGTACGCGATCACAAAGTACGACCGCGATGCTAAATCAGGTGGGCTTTTTTCAAATTATGTAAACAATTTTTTAAAAGTCAAACAGGAGAGTAGTGGGTTTCCGGCGTGGTGCATTAATACCGATACTGAGGACCGTTACATAAAAAATTATTACGAGAAAGAGGGTGTTCATTTGAACAAGGGCGACATCAGCGTAAACCCGGGGCGTCGGTATAACGCAAAGCTGTGTCTGAATTCTTTGTGGGGGAAATTCGGACAACGGGAGAACCTGACGAAAACATCCGTCATTTCAGATGCGTTCGAGTTCTTCCGTTTGATGACAGACCCCTCAAAGGAGGTTCATTCACTCGTTCACGTTAGCGATGAAGTTATAGTTGTACAATGGGGACACAACGAGGATGGTGTCGAACCCCTAAACACTGTGAATGTTGCGATTGCTGCTTACACGACAGCCAACGCACGGTTAGTCTTGTACAGTTTTTTAGAGAAGCTAGGGCGGCGTGTTTTGTATTTCGACACAGATAGCGTATTGTTTATAAAGAAAACAGGTGAATGGGCCCCTCCAGTAGGTGATTTTTTAGGCGACATGACGGACGAAATTGCAGAGTACGGTCCCGGTAGTCGAATAACCGAATTTGTTAGTGGCGGGCCTAAAAACTATTCCTATAAACTGTTTTCTACAAACAAAAACACCGATATCGTGATTTGCAAAGTTAAGGGCATAACACTCAATTATAAAAACTCCGAAAAAGTGAATTTCGATATAATGAAAAGTATGGTGGTAAACAATGCGGATCCAACATTTGTAGAAAACGGCAGAAAAATAGCGCGTACAAATGCTTATGATGTAATATCGAAGCCCGAGCGAAAAATATACCGCGTGCAATATAATAAACGTAGGCGTATCGAGGATGTCTTCGATACTGTTCCGTACGGGTATATAGAAGACATCTAATGTCAGTCTTTTTTGTCTTGTTAACTTTATGATGCATGGCGTATAATGTAAGTCTTTTATTAACTTTTATGGTGTTTTTATGCAACAACTTATTGCACTTGTAGCCACATATTTTTGTAAAACAAAAGTATTTAAACTAATTTTTGATTTATGCATTATGTTTACATGTAATTGCTTATTTGTTCGTACGTATTTTCGACGTGTGGTTAGTGTTCACATTTCATAAGACCCGCTTTGTGGCAATTGTTTTCATAATATTTAATTTCAATCATTTTAGAAAACTAACCACGGCTGTCGCAAAACGTACATTAAATATTGCACTTATTGTCACATGCCCCAATTTGCGCTAACTGTAACTGCATGCTAGATTTTAATTGCATGTTAGTTTTATTTTGCATGCTAGGCTTAAGAGGCTGTTAATTTTTGTAAATAAAACAGTCGAATATTGTAAATACATTTATTAAATATTTTGTGTGTGTAATAAAAATATGTTTAATTACAAACTATTTGTGTTTTTATTTTCTAAATAACATTAAACAAGTTTATTAAGGTGAAGTATTGGATATATAGTGCTTTTACATATGTGTCATTAGAAACTAAATTATCAGTGAACAGATTTACAAAACTTATCATAGATGCACCATTCATTTTAAAATATAAATACATTAAACAGTATATGCCGCAAACGTTAGAGCTAAAATCTTGCAAAATTTTAGGATTATGAGACCAGCTGATTGAATTTTGTTGTAAAATTTTTAAATGATAACCGCTTGGAGGGCGGCCGTATGAATCAAAGTATTCCCCATATCCATATTGGTCTATATACACTGCATTCCAATGTTGTCCAGGTCGGTTTGCTGGATCTGTGTTGACGATGATTGCCACAGGTCTTGCAATTCTTCTAGGGAGTTGATCAGAAGCAAAAACATAGCGTTTCACATTCAACAGACTCGGGATTGTTTGCAATATTTTCTGAACTTCCAGTGTATTCATTGCGCCACCAGTCGGATAAAATTAGTATGTTTTCCAATGCACATACAGGCGAACGGATGTTGTGATTGAGGCAACGTACGGCAGCAGTAGTTTTTCGCAGAACTTTTAAAGACGGGCACTCGAGATCCTCCAAATTTACGACAATTTTATTCAGAAAACATAGAACCTCCTTCTTTTCTTGGCCCTTAACGTACACTTTTTCAAATTTTTTGAGAAGTCTTGTTAGCTCTGTTTCAAATTCATCAAAATGTATAGTACCAGAATCCCAGGTTAGACCGTGATGTCTATGATCCAGATAGTTTATGCCTTTTTTAACGAAATAGGGCAGAGTGTCATATTTTGCAGGGGGTTTTAAAACGAAAATTGCTAACTGGTTGCCATCTGCTGAAATAACAGCCACTTCTTTCGGAATAAACTGTTTCTTATCACCACGGAACCCTTGCAGATCTACGAAGACACTGTCCATACTGACGACATGTTTGAGCATGACTAAATTTTAAAAAAAACTGTTGTTGGTTTTTAACTACTAAAATCCACCAGCACATTTCTGTGTTTGTCAATTTCTACGACGTTATCGAACTCTGCATAAACTAGACAATTAATAGTTTCTTCTAGCGCGTCTTGAAAACCCGCCTCTAAACGTAGAGCGCCATTTTTAAGAAGGTTCCAGTGTGTTGTTGCATTTGCAGCCAGATCGGGGGTTAAATCAAAAGCAAATAGACAGTAGCCATGAGGGTAATCTTCACGTTTTATAGCGTTGCCTTCATTGAGGAAATGTATACCGCTACCGGAAAATAGTGTGTGATATGCTTGAACGTACATGCCATTCTTAGAGAAATCAGGCTGTAGAGGTTTTGAAGGAATTTGTTGACCGTCGATGTATAGGGAGAAATAATTGATTTTGTAGTTATTAAAATTGAAAGGGTTTGCTGCATAATGGCCGTTAAATGCTTTATTCGATACAAAACCTACAATGCATCGTTTTGGTAATTGCCCCAGAAAAATATTATCTAAAGATTTTCTTTGCACACCAGCCGGAATAGTTAACATTTTAACATCGGATCTTGTAATGGGGTATTTAGCAGGCGCAGTCGCCAAAGCTTTGGTGTGAGCCAACAAAATAGACGGGTTTATTTTCATTTTTCTCACTAGTAAGCTGGCATCACTAATTTTCACTTTGAATGTAGATCCTTCGGCTGCCATTAAATTGAAAGAATCTCGGGATCTGATAAATTTGACTTTCATTTCAACTCCGTTTATAAGAAATTTTTCTTGATTGAATAAATCGGAATGCACATGTCCCATCATTTCGACTTGCTTACTTGCAGCAGTAAAAAATTTCCGCTTTACAAATCCTTCATTATGCGTAGTGATGTCATCCATGTTATTGGCTGTGTCGTTGTACCATAGTGTGCATGTTAAATGGGTTGATTTAGCACCATTGCCGTAATTCAGCAGAGTTTCAATGTATGAACGGTATGCGTATGTATTGTTTGGCGGGCTCACAAGCTTCTGATTCAAATACACCTCAACTTGATTAAACATAGAGTGCATCCAATTATTAACAGGGCCTACAACCTCTTTGTCGGTTAATGGTGTATCATCTTGTTTAACAATTTTAGCAGTAATGTATAACATGGTCTGACTTAAATCGATATAATCGTTACCGTTTCCAGGCACAATAAATTCAATCGGTGCATCGTCATTAAGCGAGGAAAGCGGTTTGTAAAAAATCCATTGTCCATTTTCGATACTGGTTTGAGTTGCGGGCAGAGCGAATAAATCTAACTCTGATTTAACACACTCACAAGACTGCGCATGCAAAAACGCCATTGTGAAAACTACTTGCTGGTGAAGATATCGGCGTATGCGGGTTTGACCAGCTTCTGCTTAGCGTTTTTTCTTGTAGACTGATTGTAATTCAGAGTGCGTTGCCTTTTATATCCCGATCCTTCCATTAGAGTATCTATTTTTCTGTCGGCTTTACGTTTGAGATTCTTTCCAGCCTCCTGTACACGGTTATGGAACGCTTCTTTTAGCGGTCGACTTTCACTAACATCTCCTAAAATGTTAGCTCCTGTCCTTAAAGCTTCCTTTCCAACAACTTTAGCACCGGTTTTAAAAAGAGGCAGGATACTACGAAATATTCCGCCTAAAAAGCTTCCGATCCCATGACCTCTCTGGTAGGCTGCTCCTCTGTAGATAGCTCCAATGCCTTGACCTGCCTGATTGGTGTAGTATTGTTGATAAGGACAATCCATAGCAGCTACTGTATCCTCTTAAAGTGTAGTTTTAAACTCAACGTTCCAAACTCGAATGGCATCACACCCGACGTTTCGGTCCTTATATTTATTTCGATATTCTCAAATTCCCTCTTCATGACATTTATATAATGAGTCGGCGAAAATATGGCGTCTTTGTGGCAACCGTAATTATAATTATCAGAGGTCACGTTAACAATACGAAGAAGCGGAGCCAAGACATCTCCTACAAGCTGTGGTTCCACAATATCGCAGTAAATAAACATTTGTGATGGTAAACCAACCCAGATATTTGCGGGGTGGGTTGGTACAGGTGCTTCAGCTATATTTATATCAGGTTTATAACCAAGTTGTAAGGCCAGACGTTGTGAAAATCCTAGCATTTTCAATGACGACGTTTTAATTTCAAGAGACACGCGTTTTGTTACTCTATTATATTGAAAATTCAGCAACTTTTCTAATAACCTGTGATTGTTAATTTCGGCTGTAATATGTTCAATGTTTTCATAATTGCCGGGCTGAATACAGATTACGTGCCATCCATCGCTACCATAGTAAATTTGTTCTCTATCACTTTTAAAATATGAATTAGCGTTTTGCAATACTTTTTTCAACTCAGTATACGTTTCTTCTCCGGCTTGCACTTTAGGTATTTCTGTGCGATAATAGACTAGATTTTCTGTATCTGTCACGGCCAAAAAGGAGCATGGATATTGCACTTCCGCAATACCTGTAACCCATTGCCCCGGTAACCTTATTCGTTTAGGGAGCTGCGTTATGAATTGTGCTGTGGTGTTATTTGGAAAATAGCTCATAGAACTATTGCTAAGTAATGTTAGATAAAATTCTTCATCTGTATTCATAGTTGCTGAAGATTAGCTGCAGGAATCCAAGAGTTGAACTTGTCGTTATAATTTCGCCACTTTACAAAGTACTCTTTGCGCTGACCGTGTCCTCTTTCTTTTAACACTTGTTCGACTTTAAACAAAGCGTTATCATCCAAAGTCACTGGCTGTAATTCCTCTTCATAAAAGACGCCCTCTATCGTATCGTTGCTTAAATCAACTATTTCGTACACAGGTGGTTTTCTAAGAATCACTTTTTTAATTATAAACACTTCGCCGCTCCAATTAGTTTCATATCCTTTCTCGAATGCGTCCTTCGTTCTACTAATTCTTACATGTTGGTTCACTTTATATTTAGGCTCCCTGTCGACTCCCATCCCCTTTCTGTACAGATTGTTCCACACTTCCAGTATATTACCATCATTTACTGCGGAGGGTGCCATCTTGATGCTTGAATGATAGCGGTTGTTATACGAAGTCAGTAAATTTTGTAATACGTCTATGTATTTGTATGAATTAGCGTATGTGAAATAGCGCCACATTCTGGTTTTTAATGTTCTATTGAAACGCTCAATGACTGCTGCTTTAACATCGGGGTTTTGCGTCACATAAAACGTGATATCGTGTTGTTTGAAAAAATTCTGTACGGCTCTAGCAACAAATTCTTTGCCTTTATCGGTTTGTAAATTTATGGGCGTGTTACCGGCTTCAGCAAATATTTCACGAAATGCGTTTATTACTGAAGTAGCCGTTTTAGATTTAAGAGACCTCGCCCATGCCATTTTACTAAACACATCAATTACGGTTAGAATAAAATTATATCCGTCGTTGTGGGGCGCTAAACTGCGCATGTCGCAGAGATCAGCCTGCCATAATTCGAAAATGTTGCTAACAATGTATTTGTTTCTAGGGAATTTTTTTCTTGCAGTTTTGTGAATAGTATAGGCGTCCTGTTTCTTTAGCCAATCCTTTACTTCACCACTGGGGTGACTATTTTTCACGGAAGAAATTAATGAGTTTGCGCCTGCGAAGCCTACTGGGTTGGCCGGATCATAATAGATAGCATCCAAATTCATTTCTGCTATGTTAAAGTTTAAGACGCTCCCAGCCCGATATGCCCTTTATTTTCGATATCGATCTTTGCGTTGTTTTCGGTGTTTTTCGCGTTGAACCCTCTTGCTTGGACGTTGTTGCAGGCTCTATTAACTTTGCTTTAGGATCGACGTCACTCTCCACATCTGATTTACTCACGTCTGGTACATTTTGACGTTTAGGATCCCCAAACAGCACTTGAGGTACATTGTTCTCTTTAATGTAATCGAGGAACTTGTGTCGGCCTGGCGGATTTGTAGTTTTCTTAGGTCTTAGAACATCATGCATTAAATCAATAATGTTGGAGGACGGTAAAATTTCACCTTTTATGCTGACTGTGCCCTTGCCGTCCCACTCCACTTCATCCGACGTTCTTAGAAGCTGTAAAAAGGCTTCACCGTTTTTCTTAAAAGTATTAGGGAGCGTCGATAAAATATATGCGTCTGAAATACCCCTGTTGTTCGATTCTATAGGTATCTTTATTGATTGCCTCGTTTGATCCGCAAAATGAAGGTACCTTTGTAAAACCTGATTGTACTGTAGCCATTTATCGTGATCGGTTAATTTAGACGATAAAACCTTTTGCATTTCGTCGTCAAGCTGTGATAATATATTTTGCTCTGATTTCTCTGTATCCTTAAAGCGATGCATGAATTCAGGCGGTACGATCATCATTTTTCGGGTATTTTCCATCTTATTTGAAAATAGAGCTCAATACACCAGTAATTAATGGAGCTAATATCAGTGGCAGGAAAGAGCCACCCTTCTGTATTAGTATTTGACGCTTCTTTTTTATAGACTCTCCAGGCTTGACTAAACTCCTAAGAACAGCTTTATGCTTCGAGATCGTTGATTTTTGATTAAGTGATAAAGGTATTTTTCCTTTTAAGGTATTATGCACACACTCGCAGATACAATGAATTTGTTTATCGCCTACGGCTTTTAATAACGCGGTTCGCTCCTTTGGTCCGAGTTTATGTAGAGCACGTAACAACTCCGAATTTCTAATTACTGCTCGAGACATCACTAATGAATGAGAGTAAATTGGTTAGTGTACGAGCTTTTATACCCCTTTTTCGGAATATAAATATAGCACGCCCCATCTTGGCGAAAAATCGATGTTCTATACCTCGCTATATCAGGTGTACTTTGCTTTAAGTCGAATAACAAATACCCGTGTGGCCTAGCTGTGGCGTCCTCGTATGCTTCTTGAAGGAATCGCGGGTTTTCTGGACATATCTGTCTGGTTAAGTGCTTTATTTGAGCTCTATCTCGCGGATTTTTGAAAAGAATAATGTAATGGGCATTTAGGGAAATATCCCGCTGTCCTTTTCCTTGGTGAAAAATGTTCTGCGTAATAAAAAAAACACTGAGATTGTGGTGATGGCTCCCCTTGGTGAATATGTCTACGACTGAGCTATTTGTTTCCCTCATTAAATCGTCGATTATTAAAAGTTTGGGTTCGGACCCCTCAAAAGATGTCATGTCTGGCAGACCTTGTTGAAATTCGACTAAAGATTTTAAATCTTCGTACAATTTTTGCCACTCGCCATAACACCAAATAACTTTGACGAAATTTACACTGCAGAGTTTTTTCATATTTTTCAAGAAATTTATTACAAAAAACGATTTGCCCGATCCTGAGGGGCCTGCTATGATAGCAGAAAACGGATGTGAAAACTGATGTTCCATTTTTATGCAGTGGGTGCTTATTACAGTAGGGCCGTCGTGAATAAACTAACTTAAAAAATCAACACGCTCATAATAAATACATTAAAACATGGTAGGTGCGGGAATCGAACCCACGACCTCTTTCGAGATCAGATCTTAAGTCTGACGCCTTAACCACTCGGCCAACCTACCTCATGTATAAACTAACACTCGCCGCATAATTAAAAAGAAATACAGTTTAAAACATTCTTTATTTACATTTTCATACAATATTTCATATAAACTAGGACATGTACGGTTTCATGCGCTCATCTGCATCAATCAACTTCTGCAGTTCTATAATAACATACATTTTAAATTTGAACACAAGTTCCCACAATAAAATATCGTTAGCGAAAGTCCAGCGCAGAGTATTAAAAATGATTGAATCATCAAGACACAAATTTTCTGCATGTATTACTTTGTCAACGATCACTTCACCAAAATTTTGGAAATTGCACTTTACACGTTTCAAGTCATTTATTTTCACAACCATCAAGTTGTACATCGGCAATAAATTTGATAGTGTTTCATACGTTACGTAAAGAGTAAACTTGTTCTCGGGGTCCTTTGTAATAATACTGCAGGTATCATTGTTCACGTACTCCACTGTGTGCTCAGTTAATTCACATCTGAAAGTCCCCTGCTTGGCCATCACAAACATGTTCGGTAGCGCTTCCACAAAAGTCATGAACGACTCGGCTGTGAATGAAACACCTGCTCCAATGTCGGTCTTCAGAATTCTTGCAACAGGCGAAAATTGTTTATAAGGATCCAGTCCCAAATGAACAACCTTGCTGGCGCTATTGTTTAAAGGCACAGTGAGGTCGCATAATAACCGTTTCTTTTCCCGTCGGGTTTGGCGGATCTCAGGCGTCACGATCGGTGTTACGTCATAGGAAGGCATCGTCTCCTCAATGAACACCCGCAGGTCCTCCTCGGTGGCATCTAGACGTGGTGAATACCCCTTGGCCTCCACGTTCATGGCTGGAGGCTGTGGCGGTGCACCGTGTTGTTTTTTATTTAAAAGATGCGTTTTCTTACTTGTTTTTTCTGCTGCCGGTCTCCTGGTGTAGGGGCCTGGTTTTTCTTGGCACTTATTAACACTTCGAGGATCCATCTTAGATAAAACTTGTGGTGTTGACACGACGTCTAGGAGTGAAGCAATTCGATGCGCTATTGAGTCCGCAGCCACTTTTATGAAGGTACGAAAAACATTACGTCAGAGTCACCCCACTCTCGAGCCGGAGCATGTCGGTACCTGTGTTTTACAGTGCAGCCTCCGACGGACAAAGCAAATACGTTACCAAGGTTGAACAAAGAGCGACCAGTCTCGACCTGTTTTAAAAGGGAACTTAGAAAAAAATCGCGTAATTTAACCAGAAGCTATTGCGTAATATTATAATGCGTTTTGAATAAAGTAATGCAGTGATTTCGCTATATAAAATAAGTTCGCTGATTTATTAGCGGATTTCGCTGTTTTAATTATAAAATAAAGTCATTATTTCATATAGCTTTTCAAATTATGAGCGGTCGAATGGAAATTAACCACTGCGCGAATGGAAATTAACCAGAAACTTGGGACAACGATTATATTGCAAATTATAAAATTATTATTAGTAGCAAAGCTGTTGCATATATAATTTTTTTAAAAATTGCATCTGCCTGTAAACACAATATGTTAAACATTCCCCATTCTCATAATATAAATTTTTGAAAAATAGTTTGTTTCAAATCGAACGGTGTGACGGCACAGCTGCGAAATGACGTCTTGTTCAATTCCTATATTTCCAAGTCGCCTCGATAGCGTAGCGGTAGGGTCCTTAGGCTTATGGTCAGAAAACTCGGGTTCGATTCCCACTTGGGCCCGCCGCAAATAGATTTTTTAAATTTAAATATTTCCACGAGTGAATGCAAGAGAGAGACAGCAGCTTCAAAGAGCGAGATGGCTCTATCAGTTTGAATTTCAAATATTTCCGCAAAAATTCAAATTTAAAAACAACCGCCGTGAGAAGTGCGCGCGCACCAAGATGGCCGACACCCCCGGGAAATTCAAATTCAAAAAATTAAACTTAGAAAAAATCGGTAAAAATTCAAATTTCAAATATTCCCGCCAGAAATCCAAGATGGCCGCCGCGTAACTTAATCGGAAGCTAATGCGTAATTTAATCAGTAGCACATGTGAAAATTAATTAGATCAAACCGCGAAATTAATTAGATCAAACCGCGAAATTAATTAGATCAAACCGCGAAATTAATTAGATCAAACCGCGAAATTAATTGGGTCAATCCGCGAATCAAACCGCGAAAACCGCGAATTAAACCGCGAATCCGCGAATCAATTAAAAGTGGTGGGGGATTTCTGTCCCTGTTCTACTGATACA
>OW679202.1:43927164-43979935 GCA_940337035.1 Agriotes lineatus | reverse complement strand
CGTAAAAATCCTATGCGCATACGTCTATATATAATAGACTTGTCCAGGACGCTGTTTCAGCAGCCAAACCGTAAGAGATAGAGAAAAAAGTTATTAAAGTTATATGTTTGGAATGGTCATGTCAGGTCAGGAACCGAATTTCAGTCGCTAACACTAATTATTATCTTAATTATCCTAATCCTAACTTTTTAGGTTAGATTCTAGGCAAATTTTATCAAGGCGAATGCGACTGGTAGTTTGCTACCAACAATGACGTTATATACGCACGTGTGGTGAATACGCGTTCTATTTGCAAAACGGTCTTTCTTGTTTTTTTAAATGAGACATTTGTCTCACTGGTTGCTAGTATTAAATAATAGAGGAGAGAAAGAGTATTATTGCCGTACTCCTCTTTGCATTTTCAGCTGTGATGAATCTTCCATGCTGACCTTTTCATGTTGTTGCCAGTATCAATGTTTTACAATTCGAATGTCCTTACTGTCCACGTCAACCTGCTGAAGTAGTTCGACTAATCTACTATGTTGGATTCTGTCTAATGCTTTTTCATAATCAACGAATTATGCAAACACATAGCTTCGTTGATGTCAGCATTTCTGCAGCAAACATTGAAGCTAAATAGTGTACCTCGTGTTCCAAAGGCCTCCCTGAATCTAAATTGTGAATCGTCCAGGTATACGAGCATGCATTATGCGAAGAAATGTTTTTAACAAATGGCCCATTAAACTAATTAGTTTATTTCAATCATTCTTTAGGGATTTTACCAGAATTATAGCTATATTGTACTATATTGTATTATAGATATTTACTACAAGGTCGATGTTATCTTCGTTAATAAGTTTTATACCTTGAATAGGAACTCCATTAGGACCAGTGGCTTTTCTGACGTTTTCCATTGAAGTGGCGTATAGTACTTCGAATCATAAAATCATAGGACCCTTAAAATTATCTTCGTTAAGATTTATATATGTCCTAGTGTCTTGCAAATAACTGTTGGGAGTTATCTAAAAGGGTCATTGGTATGTGTTTTTTATAGAGGCAAACTACTTCCTTCAGCTTTCTATGCACATTAAACAGATATTTTTTTAGAACTAATTCTTCCATTTTTGCAGCGATGTTCATTATCAAATTTAATGTATGATACTTACCTTAAATTATACTCCGGTAAAAAATCATGTATAGCTCGAAAAACTGGCATCAAGACCATAACTCTCCGAACTGTATATTATAACCAGTTGGAGAAAGATTTCCGACAAAACCAGAGAGTACAATAGTTGATTACATCCAACATACGAGTGGTTAACTTTTTGAATTAAATTGGAGAATGTGATCAAATATAATTCAACAATTATGATCTGAAATAGAAATGTGGAAATAATTACTGCTGAGAAACGTCTCAAATAGTAGACTGGAGGAGCTGCATTTACATGCTGATGCAACTGAAGTTGCTAAGTATCGGTAGCTGAATTTAGATAATAATAATAATAATGACGATCCATAGAAATCTCCTTGAACAGCAATATTTTAAGAAAAAGAACACTAATCTGGTCTACAAAAGTATTTTTCATAAACATACGCTGTACTTGGCAAAGACAAACCAAGTGATATAGTAAAACTTTATAATTATTTTGAATTTGTTAATATTAAAGAATTCTGTTTCCCTTATTGTCCAGAATTTACATCAATAATATAAACAGGTAGAAAACACGCTCAAAACTATGATATTTAGCATCAGAGTAGAAATGTGTTCAACGAATAGTATGAAATATCTACTAGAGTAGTTTTATTTCCAAACAATAATTAGAATATTTGTTTGACAACAATGACAACAGTATTTGAATATGGCATACATCAGGAGTAAAGTAGTGTTCAAGACGGAAAATGTCGTTTCAATATTTACCAAGAATAATCAAAACGATTTTCAGATCTCTGAATTAAATGTGAGAGATTTTTGTCATTTACTGAAAAAACTTAGATACATTTTTAAGAAAGCGTGTTAAGCTGTATTTCAACGCCTTGTAATTAGGCTAAACAGTTTTCTAAATAATTTGGACAAGATTTGCTAGAGTTGCTAAAACAAGTGCAATTTGTACTGATATATCAATGCATCTTTCTTCACTGTAAATTTGCTATTACCCGATATAGCAGTTTTTGAAAGCGAAGTTTAAACATCAAGTGCCAATTGTTGGTACCTACTATTAAAAATTAAAAAACTAATTTGCTCAAAAATGTACCTACATACTTAAAAATTATAATATTTTCTTCTACTTACTGTTCTCCACTAGGGTAATTATCTTTGTAAGTAACAGTATTCTAAATTTATATAAGAAAATGTAGAAATAGTTTTAATGTCTCAACCTGGCCATCCCTAAATTGGACGCCTGCATGTCAGAAGCCCAATCCCCCATCCCTCCTAAAAACCCTGCTGCTCAGAGTAGCAAGTTAGATGGCCGCGATTTAAAACATTGATTTCTGATTAATCAAAGTAGCCTGTGCCTTCATAATTTCTATTCAGTACACAATGCGTTCCAGAAGCAGCGCGACAGGGGTATTCAGTTCCTTGTGAATTTATCGGTACCTATAGGGATAGGTTTTAAAGTTAGAATTTACAATGAAATATGTCCTATATACAGTGTGTCGGAAATACTTTAGTGATCAATTGGGTAACTTATTTAGAGTCAACGTATAGCCTATAAATACGTAACTTTCAAAGTGCTTACTTTACTAAACGAATATTTTTTTAATATTGTTTTATTCACAGGAAACGTTCAATATTGTTATTCTTCTGTTCGATACACAAGGCTGCGCGTCATAAAAGTGACTGTTACGTTCTCAACAGAATTTGTGAATAATTTCGGATTATACCTGCGGCCTGTTGTATCCTATGACAGTATACATCTAACTTTTATACCTAATTCAGTTACATACACTAACTGCTACATATATCCCAGAGATAAATAACCATAGTAGCCAGGGCTGGAAAACGCGATGGCCATGCCAGTGGACCACATCTTCCTGGAATATGCGTGTTAAGCCAAGTTGTACAAATTGGTGTCCCATCATGTTGATATAACATTTTACATATTGGGATTTTAAAATAATAAATTGACAAATAAGAACCCAAACAATGGTTTGTTAACTCGCTCACGGTTGCTTTTGAGACCCCCCGACACTAAATATTCCTTTTTGTACCTAGACTTTTCCGATGTTTATTTTTTTCGGCTACCTACATGACATGTTACTATAATTTTGTATTTGGTGTGAGTGACGTATTTCAGGTGAAAGAAGTATTTTAATTTTTATGTTCAAATATTTGTTGTGCCAGATATGTAAGTATCCAACACGTTGAATGAAATGCTTCTTCTTCCTCTTATTTCAGACCAGTGGCCTGTTTTAACCACAAAGTTGTTTTATGAGCCTATTTGCCTCGTTTGCTCACTGGGCCATCCGCTCACCAATGAAATACTGTGTTTATGTATTCTCGGATTCAAATTTGAAAAATTCTATTAAAATTTGTTAACATAGTTGAAGTTGCAGAATTATGTGTAGGTATGTAGAACTGTTTGTTTTTAAGTAAGTGTGTGAAAATTTTCAAAAGAATTCTGTACTACTTAAATTGGATATTCTTGATGAACTTTACTTTAATCTTTAAGTTCGCGAAGGAAAACAATATAGGCTATCCGTTATCAACAGAAAGCAATATATTTAATTTTCTAGGGTGGCAAAATACCCAGAAAAAATATGAATTTTCTTTTGTTAGAATTCTTCATCCCTCATTGTTATTATTACATTTTTTTCAACTTGTAAATAGTTTCATGGTGCGTCTCCAAATGTCAGCCAGCTTTCGGTCCATTTTTTGTGGTCTTCTCGGTCCTCTCTTTTCTTGAGGTTGCCAAGTTTTTACGATCTTTATTAGTCTATCGTTTGCAACTATTTCGTTTCGTTTCATTCTTTACACCTTTTCTTCGCATTTTTTTATGTCGGCAACGTTAGGCTGTTCTCTAATATGTTGGCGTCGCATTGCGTCTAGCTTCGTTTTTGCTACGGTGGAATTCATCTCTGCGGTCCATAAAAGTTGTTTAGTTTCTTTCGTGTCGACCCGACTGGTGTTGGTCGACTACCAGTTTTATACAATTCACCTTGTAATATACATCACACAAGATGTCTCATTCTTCTTTTCCATACATATGCTGATTAGATGAAATACAAGACCGGAAATTCGATGGATTTTGTGTTACTCATGTTCATTTTTCATTGGATTTCATATCAAAGTTGAAACTGAATTCACACACCTGACGCTTGGTGACCTACCGTTTTTTTTAATGGATACCAAATCCCTTGCAGCAGTAGGGAAGTAATGTGCAATGCCCAGAGCATATAGTTGGTTATTTACCCATTAATCCTAAAAGTGTGCTACACAGTGTTTTTCAGACTTTTTTTATGGTACCCGCTGCGGGAATCGCATTTATGTGAATTATTATGTTCAGTTCATTCATTATTATTAAATTCTCTACATATTTGGTATTTTTGCACATATTTAATTGCATAAATCTGTTTGTATGAATGTTGATGTTCCTTTTGCTATTCGTCGCGACGCAACGTGTTCATTTCGCGGCTTTGGCTTTGTAAGGTCGCCGTTGTTCTTAAAGTAATACATCGATTGCCAAAGATAAAATTTATACATAGCTTGTACCTGTCTTAAACCGACCGAATAAAATAAATTCTTCTAATTTTATAGTTTAAGTTGCTGGATTTAGATTTTAAAGTAATCTTCTTTTCGCGGCATCAATTATTCTGCATTAGTATCACGGCAACGGTTTTAAGTCACACTTTTTAAATTGAATGTATTATAGAAGTATCAACGGTTTTGTAGTTCTTAATGCAGTTGTAATGTAATACAGCTGCTATAGTAACATGGATAAAACTGAGCGTAATAATTATGCTATATCTCTTGCAGTATACTCATTTATGTTCTGAATCCTTTTCGTAAACTGTTCTTTTTGTTAATAATACGAAAATCGTTGTCGTGGACCCTTTCAAAATATAAATAAAACTATAGATTTCGTCCTTGATCCACTTATATTTCTATAAAAAAATTCCGAATGGTTTCGGCTTATACCATCTTCAGGGGACGTTCTGCAAAATAATTGACAATGGAAACAAACTTTATAACATATTAAAAATGACTTACAATTAACAAACACACAAAATCACAATAAACAGCACACACTAGCTACAATTGCCACAGTGGGTGCACCAGAACTGGCAATCAAATACGGCGGAACATGGGCGCCGATAGGAGAAATTGTAAAAGGAGAAAAAGAGAACCACAATAAAAATACTGAAGGGATCGGCAAACTTTTGAAATACTCCGAACCTGCCAATATTAATGATCGTTTAAACTGACCTGTGACTTGTTAGACAAAACTATCTCCAAACACTCAGCAATGTGAGCTTCACTCATTATCGAAATAATGTAAGATTCTACAAAAAGACTCCCTATCGAAATTATGATTGTTCTCGTTGATATGTACACGAAATTCGATTCAATTTTGGATTTTCTAATGCAATTCGCTAATTCTGAGTTGAAAGCTCTACCGGTCTGTCCTATATATGTAGCTCCACAACTGCAAGTCAAGCTGTAAACACCATTTTTCTGTAGGGAGGGATTTTGGTCTTTGACCCTAACCAAGAGAGTTTGTAAATTGAAAGTATTGGAAAAAGTAACATTGAAATCATTATTAGCAAATAATTTATTGAAGGAATATGAATTTTTCCCACAAAGGAATGGATAAATAAGGTTTGGGTATAAGTGGAGAAATTATAGGGTAGCAGAAGGAATCAAATATACGTTTTCTCTTTTGTTCGAAAATTTTCTTGATAATGTAGATGGGGAAGTCGTTCTTTATGGCAATATACAGTAACGTTTTGAGTTCTAACACGTAATCTGTCAAGAGAGGGGTGAAACATAGAATAAAAGAAAGCTGTTTTATGGTACATAGAGTGATTAGAATGATAGTTCATACAATGATCCGTATGAGTGGGCTTCCAATATATTTTAAACGATATGTCATTAACATTTTTAATTACTGTTGAATCTAAAAAGTTTAGCTGATTATTTGATTCAAGTTCGTGAGTGAATTTTATATTAGAATGACAATTATTAAGAGAATTTAAAATAGAATCTAATATGTTGAAATTAAAATTTTTAACTACATAAAAACAATCATCTACATATCTTACCCAGAAAACAATATTTTTGACAACTGGATCATCGGAGTTTAGGAATTCTTTTTGTGTCCTGAAATACATTAGACCTTTTTAAATGATCGAAAATGTAATGTGTACAGATTTTATGTCGTCATTGCAATCATTCGTGTATTTAGACATACTATAAGTACATAAATGCATCATAGATGGGAAAATGATAAAAACACTCTTATGTTGGTCATTTTCACTTTTTGCAAATGAACTTATTCTTGAGCTCGTTCTAATATAAAAATGTCCAGGAATTCCTGTACTGTTACTTTTACTCTAGATTTACGAGGAGCGTTCATATATAAGTGATAATGAGTTAAGAATATCTTTATTATCAATGGAACAAAAGCATGATCCACAATATTTTTCAACATAGTCCCCCACGACTGCAATCAATACTTTTGCGCCAATGTTCTGGAAGCTTACGTGTACCATTTTCGAAAAAGTTTTTGGTTGCGTGTTCATCCAGTTTTGCAGAGTTATATGAGTTCATCCTGTATGGCCACTTAAAAAACTCTTTCAATGTTGAAAACAAATCAAAATCTGATTTAGATAAATTGGGGCTGTATGTAGGATGAGCATTATCCTGAAGAAAACTAACGGAGCCTTGCTGTTTCCTTCGTTTGGAAGGGATTGATGGTTTTACCATTTCAGTGAGACGTGTTGAATAATACTGGGCATTGATGTCTCTTTAGTATATGAAAACATCCAGATACAGTACACCCCCTTGAATCCCAAAGAAAGTACCCATAATCTTTCCTGCTGATGACACCACATTTGTTTTTTGTGATTTGGAGAAGTAGTGTGTTTCCACTGCATGGTAACTCTTTGTGACTCGGGAATGTAATGATGGAGCCATTTTTTGTCTGTGGTTACAATAAAGTCTAAAATGCATTTCCTTTCTCTCTGTACCTTTGCAACAATTGCATAACCATCACCAAACGGGCTGTTTTCCATTTGAAGTAATCAATCGCGGCTTGAACGCGTTGTGAACAATTGCCTCAACACTCTCACACTTATGCCAAATTCCGCTCACAAATTTCTCACAGTTATCCAATGATCAACCCGAATAAGCAGATCAATCGTCCCAACATTGTTAGGAGTCATAGACGTTTTCGGTCGTCTCACATGGGGTATGTTTTCTACACGCTCGCGACCTTCGGGAAACGTTTTCGCCCAATCAAACACCCTTGCCTTGGGCATGCATTTATTCTCAAACTGTGCTTGAAGTGTTGTAATAATTTAAGACGGTAAAACGTTTTCTTTCGCCAGAAATTTAACAATTACTTATGCATTTTGTAACAAAACAGGATACTTCTTTCTCTGACATGCTAATCGTTATTGGCAGATGTAACGGAGAAGCATTTGATTGTTGCTAATGATAAGTCGGAACCATGGCAGTTTCCATCCATTGTTTTCTGTACTCAAGGCTCACTCATTTGTGAAAACTCCTCGTACATTATCCATAAATTGACTTTAAAGAATTATTATATTTGCAACAGTTTTTGTGGGCGATACAATTATCGAATAAATAAAATAAATGCAATTGTTTCATTATAAAAACAGTAATACACTTTGATTTGCCAATTTTTGTTTTTTTCCTAACTTCAATCTATTAAAAAAAGCAGGGCAGGCGCACTCAAATAGTTTTATTGTATAAATTCTTTATGGCAACCAGTCTTTAATTAGAACTTTAATACTGTTATACCAAAAAATTAAGTATAATAAACTTGACGTTAATGTAAAAATAAATATGCAGCCATCAGAGCACGCATTGTTGAAAAGTACATTCACTCACTAAGGTGTGTATCCGATATATCAGTTCTTAAGCTTCAACAAATGTAGGCAAAAGTTAGCTTTAAAAATCACCAACGAGGTTGGTTAGCTGGTGTGGCACGGGCAACTAGGGAACCGAAGCGTATTACAAAAAAATAAAAATCAACTTTCCATATTTAATTGTGTTTACTTGCTATTACTCTTCCGCTTAATTAATTAAGTATTTAGTAACTTCAAATGAGTTGATTTGTAACTGTAACACAATTGGAATGTCTGTTTAAAAGATTATTTCAACAAAGTTAGAGCAACATGTCAAAATATGAAACTCTTAAGAATATTAATTTACGAATTTACACATTATGGCATTTTTTGAACTATATTTGATCAAAATTTACAATATTAAAAGTGTGGACAAATCGTAAACAGGAACAAATTTATACTGAGTAATATAGATGAATCTATAGTCATTACCAATAAGAAGCAGGTAATATTCGTAATCTACTTGTTCGTATAAGTATACGCATCACAGTCACCTGATCTGTCCCAAAGCGAGAAAATACAATCACTTCGCTAATGTATTTTTCATGCTATTAACAAATTGATGCTCCCATTAAATTTTAATGCTGCATCCCTCTGTATAAGCTACACTATATTACAACGATTTGTGAATTAATCACTAACCCAGTGTTTTAAGCTAATTTGCATTTGTTCTTGTTTGCTCGCTCGACTTGAGATGAGACTCTCAAGACGTGTAACATTCACGTTAATTTCAAGTTGCATGTTTATGTGCATGGAACCCCTGCCCGCGATTTGTTACTTTAATTTAATCTCACGTACCTACCTCCCCGTATACAATACTTAAAAGTATTACGCCCTCTCCTTACCCGTTATTAACTATTCTGTATCCCAACGGTGCCGTCGTTATGTATAGTGTCGTGTATATTGACATGTTCCGCACGTTATCACTACAACGGGACGTCTGTCGCAGGGTAACTTTAACGATCGTTCGCCGATTCGAAGCAAACGAAATGCAGTTTTTGGGCGATGTGTGCGAAGCACGTTAATTAACGAAAAGTGTACGGTGCACCCGTTCCGCAGAAGAACAGAGAGAATTGGCGGTGTAGTGCGAGAAATGCTGAATACAGATAGCTATACCTGATCCAGCAGCCACGTCTTGAATTTTCAAGTTTGTTAAGTTCGCAGATGTAGATGAATATTTAATAGCGCAGTACCTTAATTATCAGAGTTGTAGGTAACAAATGTCTGCCGTTAGTGGCGTTCTGTCGCAAGATTCTCCTCTTCTGGTGTAAATTAGGCAGTCGCAGCGATCCGTTGCTGACACCCGGAACGCCACGAACCACCACCACTACTACTATCATTCGAGCTTCGAGCGTCGTATCGCATCATTGTTTACCTTTTAACTGTCAAATTTACAAATATACACTTTGTGTTCCAACTGATTACTAAATAGTAGTTTGCATATCGCGACAATTTTGTGCTCGACTTTTTTGCACCACTTCCAAGTAGAAATTTACATATTAATGAATGAGAGAAAACTTCTTGTCTTTCAACGAGATGAATATCAAATACTTTGTTTTCCACCTTCTTAAACTGATGGTATATCCAGGAATCCACGCAAAAGAAATGTGCGCGTACATGGCCACACAGATTGTTCCGTACAGTTAATATAGTTTCAAGTAGCTCCCTAGCCAATCGTCAGCTAAAGTAGCGGAGGTACAACTACGAATAGGTCCGTAACCTGCAAACAGAAAGAAAACGACTTGAACAATAGAATATCAATATCATGTAGATGCGCAGCTGATAAAAGGGATAACAATGCAAGGGGGCAAAAATGTCTCCGGTGACGTCATAAAGAGACTCCAGGGACGTATTAGGCGGCCAAGGCGATTGGAAGTAGACGTGCTTTACACGTAAATCCACGTCGTGGAGTCCGTAGCACTAACGGTTAACGGCCCGCCGCGGGACCCAACAAATGTGACGACATTAGGGAGACGTATGCGACCATCACACGTCGCTCGGATGTCATATAGCTATATAGGATAGGTACACCCTATTCGACATATGGCAAATAACCTTTTAAAATTTAACCGATTGCAACTGCCCTTCTATCCTACTACTAGTAGATATCACTATTGATTTCACAAAATAGGGTATCAATTTAAAAGCTTCGTATAGCATTGGAGAACACAAACGCCGCTACGGTTATTTGCCATCTGTTAAAAATGTAAATAGTGCCAAATGACGCGTTGTCCTGTGTAAACCTGCGGACGAACAAACATAGCGGAGACCTGCCGTTAAAACAAGTTACAGAGTTGGAAAAGTATAATTGACAGCTACATTTTGATTATTATGGGGTTCGAGATTGTTATTAACACATTATTAACAAAAGAAATGTGGACCGTCGCGTTTCCTAAAACAGTCCGAGTGGTATAATCTGGTAAGTACCCCGTACGGTCGTCTGGATTTGGGGCGCGATTCTCTATGTTTACTCTCGCATATTCCGGATTGTCCTGCACATTTAGCGCTCGACGTTTTCGAAGCTGTATGTTTCGGGAGGATAAATGGATTGGTGTCATTTTCTTGTTAACTTCTCGGTACGGCACATTACGGCAGGCGCACGTACGGACGCGGCCATAACTCCTGGTGACGACTAGGCAGTTGACGTAACGAAGTACAGGTGAACTGTCGCCGTGATGAACTGCACGAGTAATGAGATGAGGAAATGCATTGAACGAGGGTTTCTCTCTCCCGAGAAAATGTCGTACTGTTATACTAACAATCCTCGGCTCGATTTTCTCGCTAGTTTGGAACGCGTTCCTTAAAACTCGATTGCGTCTCCGCGAGGATTTAATTAATTTTTTAGGCGACAGACCGTCAGGTGCGTATCCGGGCATGGCGAAAATCGAAGCGAAAATTGGCGGCAAAAATGACGCCAATTAATCATGGCGGGGGCATAAAATTATCGTAATAACTCGAACGCAAACCGCAACACGAAACTGTATTGTTTGTTTGTACGCGAGATAAGATCCGGCAGTCGCTGTGGTCATCCGCTATCGCTTCACACTCCATTTAGCGAGCGACAATGATTCGCCGATGGAACAATACAAATACAATGCACGCAAGTGACCATCGTAACTGACCGTTGGCCTGCCGCCGCCTTATCTGCCAAGGAGTCATTATGCCGATGACAAAGGCCAGCACGCCATTTCTCACCGTGCCATTGACAAGACGCGGACATTCAGCTGCCCACATATATCTTCGTTAATCCGGACCGGGAAATAAAATATATTTCGAAAAGATCGCATCTCTTTATACCCGCTACCTTTTATTTCCTTCCCTTTTTCCCTACGGAAACAAGTCGCATTATGGTTATGGATAGACCCTATTTTTTAGATCGAAATGCTCCGATTGTTTTTTATTCTAATAGATAATTAGTTAAGTTGTACTAAAAGCGACAAGCTCGAGTACAAATTCTCGGCTGGGGTTGGGTTATTTGTATTCGCCGTCGAATACGAGTGGCATAAGTAATGCCCGAGGTTCCTCTTCCTCGTATTCCTGTCCGATTGAAATTAATCCGGAATCTTCCAGTATTAATGGAGAATATTCGCAGATTTGGAAAGACCATTATCCCTATGTTAGAAGACATAAAGGACATGTTGCGGAGTTGCCGGAGTTTTAAGCGGGTGCGAGGGAGACGACAGGTGCGAGGTCGTTCCATTCGCGAAATATAGCTTGTTCCACCCCATTCGGCCGACCGGAGAACAAGACGGACCGTGCATAGAAATTAGCTGCAATGCCCAGCGACACCCCACGGTTACGCGAACACCGCGCCAATCTTATAAATTTAAACCCCGGTTATTTATAAAATCATAATGTTACTGCAAACATTGCCCGAATTACTTCGATATTCTCCCATTTTACCCTCTTTTCCCAGTTCAGTAGGTGTCCTGTCGAGAATTCTGATTTGTTTCGTTTTTATAAGCGTTCGAGTCGGTGTGCACTTATTTCCCCCATGCCCTGCCTAATGTGCCTTTTCTCTTGCGGTTATCGACTGACTAATAGGTTAAAACAATGCCGAAAATGAAATTTTCACTAGGGGACGACGAAATTCGACTATCCTATTATGCCACTTCCCTTAATCGTTCAAGAAAAAATATCTGCCTCTCTTTAAAACACACTAATTTGTAACTTGTTTTTGATTTGTAAATGTGACAGTGTCATGGAAAAGACAACGGAATATAATATTCCTCTAATATGGACGGCGTTTGTAGCATTCAGCAAGGCATTTAACATAGTCAAAGCCGATGCGATTACAAAGGCCCTGAGAAATGCGAGAATAGACCAGCGATACATCAACCTAATAAACAGAATCAGCGAAAAGGCAACCACGAAACAACTGATATGGTCAACATCAGAAGAATGGGAAAGGGGGACCATAATATCTACTAAGTTGTTCACGCTTGCTCTTGAAGATGTATTCAAAGAACTAAAATGGGAGAACAAGGAACTCAACATTCAGGGACACAGGCTTAATAACCTGAGATATAATTCTATTCGCAAATGATGTCACTGAATTAAAGGAAATTGTAGAAGCGCTACAGCAAAAAGCTGAAAAGATGGGCCTAGGAATGAATATGTCCAAAATCAAATTTATGTCAAACCAAGAAAACACCCAAGATACGATAACTGTGAATGGCCAAGACCTGGGACAAGCAGTGACCATGGGAAAATTCAATCAATGAACGACATAAAACACAGACTCAAACTTAACTGAGCTGCATTTGGAAAATTAAAGCACGTTTTAAATATGTATATTTTGAATTTTCTCTATGTTTGGCTGCCCAGAATCTTTCATTATAATTATTATTTTGTTCGTCTGCCTATTAACTTACAAAGTTTTGACCTTTTTCTTCAACTCTGACGAAACATCATTAATAACTTTGTTTCATCTCTAACAGTAAGAGTGATGTCGTCAACATAGCATAGATTTACCACCAATGGTGATACCTATCTTTCAGTCCTCAAATACTTTCTTAGTAATATATTCTCCATATGTTGAAAAGTGAAGATTACGCCTTGGTGTATACCTTGGAAATCTCCTGCTTAATGCGCATCTTCTTCGCATCAAGAGGTAGATTTAGGGAACATGTTATAGTATCAAAAATTACAGTTTTGAAATTGAATGTTACTGAGAAGTCCGTATAGAAGTAGTACACGTTTGAGATGCTTCCTCCATTGCGAGCCGTATGCACTTATTTAACCGTGTTTTTTCAACTTGCGTTCATCGACTGACTATTGGAATAAAACAATACCGATAATATTCTAATTTAGCTGTTCTGTTATGATACTTCTCTTAACAACTGAATCAAGCCTTTCATATACCTCTTCCCACTCCATATACTCAATGATGCAATAGCAAAACACTAAATATATCCTTGAAGTGGAGAAGAAATCGGGACAACAGTCCGCAAATTAGAATTGTTACTATAATCTCAATGATCATGCATTTCGTTAAAGGGATAGTGAATCTGAAGGAGATCAAGATAATGCGATGTTTATGAATATGAAATTGATTTATATATATCCAAAAGTAAAAAGAAAGTAAAATATTGTGATGAATCTGAACAATTTTACTATGTACCTACGTGGTGCCTATAAATTCAAATGCTAAGTGCAGGCCGTTCTTTAACGAAGAAAATCGATGTTCGACGTTACCTGTTTACAGGTCGAAAAAATTACCACAATGTCGGACCGAAAGCCCATAATAAATTTGTTATGAAATTGCAAGGTGTATGGAACTGTGCTAACACATTAGGAGACTGTCCAAACCCTGAAGAGGTGCGGAATGTTTTGCTTCTGCAAATAATCCAGTGGACCAATTTACATTTTCCGAAGACAGAAATACATATAAGATCTTAATAATTTTATATAAAACGATGTTGCGTGCTGGAACTGAGAGCATTTCTGGTTTGTTGGTACGCTGAAGTTATCAAGTCGGGAAATGAGAATATAGATTGTCAATTTTCTACAGATAGGTCGGGTCAAAAAGGTGTTTTGAGATTTTGCTCTGCTGCATTCGCTTTGATAACCACGTGACAGAGAGGAAAGGAAAAAACGTTTGGAAATAGCAACACAATACGTAATAAGATTAACGAAACATTTACAAAACACCCTCACGTAACAGCAGATAATTGATTCAGTTCTTGAATTAGCTTGAAGATTAGTTTCACCATATACGCGAAAAAGGCTTAAAAAAGACATCTTCCATTTGCACTACGCCTTCGTATTGGGTTCCTGTTAGGAATTACTGAAACAAACAGAAAACAACCCGTTGAAGGAAAAGAAAACGTTGTGCATGTTTATACAAATTAAAAAGACGAACATTTTTTGTTGCAAAGAGTGTTCTAAACCAATTTGTTTAGAACAGGCACAACAATTGCAATGACTGTATTAATCGTGAACATTAAAATGTTTTAATATTTTTTCATCTTTCTTCTATCTACAACAAAGTATAGTTTTAAGACTAACGAATACATTTATCCCACAGCCGGATTAAGGATATGTGAGGCCCGGGGCTAAATTTTTGAGAGGCCCCATTCCCTAAGTCAGGGGCATATTCTACAAACATGCTTTATTATTTTATTAAATTAATATTTTGTTATAGGTAGGAACGTTTTTAATTTCCAAAACATTTACGCAACGGGTACAAAGGGATTTAAATGATTAGAAACCGCACTAGATTATAACCTTCAAATCTTTTTGAGGCCCCCGAAATTCGGTGGCCTGGGGCTGCAGCCCCCTTATTGATGAGTAATATGATAACCGACATCGTTATCCATTGATGTGTTATGAAGATGAAGTTATGTATTGTAATATTAAGTTATTTGGTTGCTAGCCTCGGACGGAATAGCATCCTAGTATTGGTCGGAAAATAAGTCTTTCATTGTTATTAACCATTAGTTTGTGTTCGGATTGAATAAACTATTTTCTGCTATAAGCGTGTAGTTATTTCTACAATTGAAGGCAGTACAATGTGGCGACGAGGGTGAAATACTGAACATAGTGTTAGTTGATACAAGTTCATGGTTGAGCAAAACTCTTCTTACAGCTAACTATTATTACTACTCTTAACCGTGGTAAGTTTTGTGTTTTTCTCTCAAACACTAACATGCTGTTACCCCGAGATGTATTCCGCGAAAAAATATTATGTACATTATTTCCCAAGGTTGTTAGTAATTCCTCTAATTCCATACTAATACCCTAGTAATTCCTTACTAATTCCCTTAATTCCCTTGTATTTTTTTTTATTTTTTACTAATTCCTTGGTAATTCCTCTGAATCTCCACAAGGATAACTAGGTAACACCCATAGTATAATACTAGCTATTCTAAGATAATAACACGAAAGTGACAATATTGATATCTACGCTGCCATTAACTTAAAAAATTATAAGCAAGATAATTAGACCTAGAAGATGTATGTCGGAAATAACGGTCAGGATTTCAAGGAACACCAATTTCTATGTGGTCAATTTTATTTCATCATCTTCAGGATTCTGAAGATAAACAAACATTGTTAAGTTTATACATACAGACTAAGTATAGGTCATTAATAAAGATGCTAAACACCAGTCATATAATCGCTAGGATAATACTTTTTCTGTTTAAATGTACAGTAGCTATGGTACTTATAACTCGATATTATTTGTTAGTACTGTGTTGTTTGTTTATGTAAATAACCTGGAGGATGGCGAAATAAGATTGTCAAAACGTCGACCAGATGGATTTCGACCAGACCGCTGTTCCTAAAATACTTCTTCTGCATTAAACTATGTGATTGTTAACACAAAATCTTGAAGATAATTAGAAATTGTGGAAACGTTAGTAATCAAACCCCATGAAAAATCAACATCCTGTTCACATAAAATACAGCGTGAGAGTGTATACTTACGGTTAATATTGAAGAGGTCCAACCTTTTTTAATTCAAATGGCCCATTCAGATCAATAGGACCGTAGAAGATTAGATATTTATGTGAATTATCAATGAAAGTGTTGAGTTGAGCGTCGAAAAACTTTATTTTGTATTACTGGTCTCCACTATCCTAAATTATTTGGCCAATGAAAAATAGTGTTATTCTAATTTAATTTTTAGTCCTGTTTTGCCTGAGACGTTTTTAGATCTGAACTGTAAAAAGTTCATCCAAACTATCAACCGAATCGGAGGTTTGAAGTCGAGTCTGTGCCATCTGGTTTATTCCTTTTCTGTTGGTTTTTGTTGGTGATTTTAGAGATTGAGGTCGGCTGTCTTTTCTAAGTTTTCTTGTAGGTTTTTTCCAGAAGCGCCGATAAATCGCATCAATCGATCGATACTAACTCTTCCGTTTGGTTGATTCAAAAGCCAGCATCATAAGTAATTATTGACGACATATTATGAACGATTAATTTTATATATGGCGATTTTTAAGATAGATGTTGACTACCCACTTTTTCGGAAAAAACTTTCAAAATCACTGTTTCAGAAGAAGTTTAAGGTGTACTGCTTTCAACAACAAATAATTACAAAACCATATCATCATCATTATTTAGATTTGTTTTTACTAGATCTCTGCCAATCGATTTCTTCAGTTTGTACTTCATTCTCGTCTGCAGCTTCGTTCTTGCCTGTGCCTATCATGTTGCCTTTTGTAAGTCCAGAGTTCTGATGAAATTTCAGGAAAGGGACACTTATATATCTCCAATCATTGTCTTTTGCATTGATATGAAGTGGTTTCGTATAAGCTAAATCATTATGAAGAGCTTTAAATCGAAATTAAGTAGTTTTTTCTCCAGTTACTATATTTATTTCTTAAGTTTATTTTGAGCCTTTTGTTCTCAAATTTAAAATACATAAAAGTGAAACTAACAATTGACTTGAAAGTTAAACCTGTACGTCAGCCGGCTAGAAGAGTTCCAATTTCAGTCGAAACTCAAGTTGAATAAAAATTGCAAGGGTGGAATGCCCCTTGTAATTTTTATTCATGACATCATAGAAAAAGTTGCGTAATCAAGTCCATAGATTTCATCTATTGTCAGAGTTTTTAAATCCAAAGATGACATTCGCATTTGTGTAACTATGCAGCGAGCCAACGAGGCGATACTAAGGGAAAAGTACCCTCCTCCCACGTTTGAATAGGTTATGACAAGACTTAAGAAATAAGAATGTAATACTTTTCTAGAGTGAATCTAGCCACGCATACCACCAAGTAGAGCTAGACGAAGAAAACCGCCCAATAACAACGTTTATAAGCCACAAAGGGATGTTTCGGTATAAACGTCTACTGTTCGGAGTTAATTCAGCTCCTGAAATATTTCAGAGCGTTGTTGAGGAAATGTTTAGCACCTGAAGACCATCCAGGTGAAACAGTTATGAAGAGAAGGTTAAGAGCCAAAGTGTGGTGGCCACTCATAGACAAACAAGTCGAAAATTTTGTAAAAGAATGTCACGACTGCTCCTTGGTTACATTACCAGATAAACCACCACCAATGAGGGGGCATAACTTTTCAAATGGTGTCTGGAAATGTGTGGCCATAGATCGTATGGGACCTCTACCAAATCGGGACCAGTTGTTGGTTATCATGGACTATTCTACATATCAAGAGATCAAATTCCGGAAGTCTACTACATCTGCATTTGTTGGAAATATTTTCTGGTCTAGGATTACCGAAATCAGTTAGAGCCGATAATGGACCACAATTTTCCAGCCAGGATTTTTAACATTATGATATTACACTTATACATACTCCACTATATTGGCCGCAAGCAAATGACGAGATGGAAAATATGAATCGTGCTACTTTAAAACGCTTACCAATCTCTCATACAAACCAACTAAACTATCGAGCCGAACAGCAAACATTTACAATGATGTATAAAGTCACGCCCCACGAAACAACGGGCAAGTCTCCATTTGAACTGCTCTCCAATAGAAACATTCGTAACAAAATTCCCTCAATTGCTGATTTCGCCACCGAACGTGGGGACGAGGAAGCATGAGACAATGATCTTAGCAATAAACACAAAGGCAAAGAAAATGAAGATGGGAAGATGCTAAATAAAATGAAATAAAGAAAGGGGACAAAGTCCTTTTGAAAAATATGGTTTTTCCGCAATAACTTCTAAGCTGCTTCAATAAAGAGGAATACACAGTCATAGAGAAACAAGGGAATGACGTAACAGTAGGCAGAAGCGATGGACGCATTTTAAACCGCATGTCAGCCACGTAAAGAGACTCCCAGAACCAACCACAGAAAGCACTGGTTCCAATACACCAAAATTGACCACATCGTTAAACACACCATGTTCATCTCCAGAACCCCTCCACAACATCAGCGAAACTACTACCTTTGAAGTTGAAAAAAACGAAGGGATTGTGGAAACGTATAGATGAGTAATATCATAACCGACATCGTTATGCTTTCATGTGTTATGAAAATGAAATTGTGTCGCTATATACAGAGTATTTTACCCACTTATAGATCGCATCAATCCAAACAAAAAAGTCCTAATAAACATGGGTCCGGAAACGCTTCAGTTCCGAGATACAGGGTGTTAAGGTTTTAAAAAAATCAGTTTTCTATTGTTATCTAAAAACGCTTTTAATGAAATTGTTATAGTTTGTTTATAACTTTATGAGGTATCTTTTGGACATATTACAGTTGATCCAGTACTTCCAGAGGCGTGCCCATGGGGCATGTCGGTTAGGTTTTTTGACAAAAAAAATAACGCTCAATAGATTTTTTGGAAATTTTCATATATTTTTTAATAAAGCAACTCAAAATGCAACTTTTTTGTCACTTGAATTTTTTTCGTCCCTCACTTTGTTTTCAAGAAAAAATAAAGCCCATATTTTTGCACGCCTCTAAACCTATTAAGACAAAAACTAAAATGCTCCATAATCTCAAAAACCCATCACCCGATTTTAGTGAAACTTTTAAAGTGCAGTGATGCTATTAAGGATCATGTTTTAGCGTACTTACATTTAAATTATTTATTCCAGGAGCGGCCGGGATTTTTGTTTTTAAACTTTAACACTATGTATCTCGGAAATGAAGGGTTTCCAGACCCATGTTTATTAAGACTTTTTTTTATTGTATTGATGAGAGGTATAAGTGGGTAAAATATCCGAACGTATTTTTTAAACACCCTGTATATAATCATTGTAATATTAGTTAGTTGCTAGCCTCGGACGGAATAGCTTCCTAGTATTGGTCGACAAATAAGTCTATCATTGTTATTAACCATAAGTTTGTGTTCGGATTGAATAAATCTATTTTGTGCTATAATGTGTAGTCATTTCTACAAGTGGAGGTAGCACATATCTATTTCTAAAAATAAATATATTTTTTTATTTGAGCTAAAACACGTTTTTCAAATAGCGCTATGACATGCCTGTCGTTAGCGATTATGCCAGTTTAGGGAACGTCAGCCGTTAGGGATTACAATAAGCACTTCTAAATTGTAATGACATTGATTTTATTATCCTTTATCACGGCACATCTCTAGAACATTTTTGGTAAAAACTACAACTTCGACTAGAACAGAGAACTATGGCAAAATTAGTTAAGATCGACTTAACTCGGGGTAGCTAAAAAAGGAACGAAAATTGAACCTCAGTTAACCCTGGTGAGGGCGTTTAACGGAAACGGAAGCCTGCAACTAAATTATATTCATAGCCAAACTGCTCGTGGACCATGCTACAGTTGCCCCAGCTTATCCACCGTAGTAAAAATCTTCCTCGAAATAATGACTGAAATATTAAATAAAAAAATAATTAAGAACATAATTTTCATTCAACACACTTTAGGAAACGTAATTTATATCTCCAATTTCTCTTAAAACTATAGGCAATAAATTAAGTACTATTTCTATTCTTTGGTATTGCTTAAATAAGTTTCCGGTTTTATAACAATAACGATACTTACCCTAAAATTTTGTGAACTGTTCCGCTTCCAATCGTTTTAATTTTTAACGAGTACCTAAATAGAAAGGAAGCAAAACGAAACACGCGTTGCATACACGCACATGTTTTCAATCTAAGGAAACTAAAAGGGTGTTGGGAACTAATGGGAGGGATGGGACGCTGTCCTTCCACATCCTCCCCAATTCTATCACCGGCAAAGGTAGCCCACCTATTCACACAGAAGTCTCGAATTACGGATTAAAATAAATTGCCCACGGTTTAATTATTAAAAAATCCGATATTCGCCAAAAAGAATATTTTTGTAGTCATAATTCACGGGGTTTTATCTTCGTCATAAATAAACGACCCTAATAATTAAAAGTTTTTCTCGCTTATAAAAAGATAGGACAATGTGCTAAAAAGGCTCCGCTTGAGCTTCAACACCCTCGATCTTTGGAATCTGACGCTTTAACGGTTATTCTCGTGCTATAACTTACGAGATTTGTGGATACACCTGAGTGTCGCGACGTAATAAGCGAATGCACGTGTAACTATAAATCTAATCATGTTCGTAACGAATTAATAACTAGTTGCGTCTCGATAAAATTGTTCATTAATGGCGACCGGGCTCGCGCAAACATGGAATGTTCACGGCAAACTTAGTTTATATGCACCGAGTGTGTATTATGTGCTTTGATTAATAGTATATCAAAAATAAATCAGGGTCTGCATTTTCCTAGCCCCTAAATAAGAGGTCGGCCAGTAGACAAAAACGAATCGTCATATAATTGTGCAATTTTTGTTGTATTCGACAAATTAATAACGATTTTAAAGGATATATTCTCACATAGAGGTATAGCAGATAGATTTGACAGTTAGTAATTGAGTTATTACATTTTAACATCCAGCAAAAAAAAGCTGCAGTTATTTTTAATAAGATATAATATGGTTCAGCAAGTAATTTCTCACATAATTCATGGTGTACAAAATTTGTTAGTAATTTTTTGTAAACTCACATTTTCTACTTACTAATCACTTATAAATACGATAAACTTACCTGTTTGGTTATATAGATATCTAAAATATTTTTGAATGTTTGTCTACCGTTGTGTTGCATATTGGACTGGCAAGGAAAATCTGAAAAACACAGGAAAACTAATATTTTGTTTTTATTGTGAAAACACGCAATCCAATATGATTCAGTTGAGTACCAATCTTTGATTCGTAAATTTTGTGGAGCAAATGCCATGGAAAATTTTGGGAAAATATTACCGAAGATAACGGTCAGTATGTTATTTTTAGTTATTCTATACAAAACATTCTAATAACATTTCAAAAACAAATTAAATATATAACAACCAACGTGTCCTTCAACTAGGTTGGGATTACTCACAGCAGATAAAAAGCTTTCCTTCTATTTTACCTTACATAACCAGTTGAAAGATCCTACATTTATCTGTGCATTACATATTCAAAATATTCCAGTTTGCTCCAGTTTTTCATCTTCATGATTTTGGCATTTATGTTCAGTTCATCCAATATTTCTGACTTCGTCGCTTCATGAGGTACATCCCTTGAAGCACTAGCACAAGTACTAAAAATAACACTAAACGGGAAAGCCGCTGGAGGGGATGGTATAGCACCGAAATTACTAAAGAAGCCAGGAGTACCAATGTTAATAGCCTAAGGCAATATTCTTACAGCCATGTGAGAAACAGATCGGATCCCAATGGACTGGGACTGTTCCATACACAACTTGTAACAAATATAGGGCAATATGCTTATCATCGGTTACAAGTAAGACATACTTTAAAAGTATAGGAACAGAAGATAAACAGGCAGCTTTTCCACTTGGAAGATAAACGCAGTGCCACATTTTTGTGATCAGAAATATGATAGAGAAGGAAATAGATAGAAAACAGAAATATCCTTCTAGCCTTCCCAGGTCGAAAGGCTGCCTTCAATTGAGAACCAAGAAAACGTAAATGGAAAACAACTACAAACTAGCCAAAAATTTATCGGAATGATCAAAAGCCTTTACAAAAAACCGGCGAGAATAATAAAGCTTAATGGCCAAACACCCGAATAATTCGACATAGATAAAGGGCTTATAACCATGGCATTGGAGAAAAATCTTAATATTGCCACTAGACGAAGAGGCTAAGTCCTGATCCTGTATAACAATGGTTTTGGTCTTTAATAAGTAGTTTTGTTCTTATATATGTGATGGTTTTAGTATTATATTGACTTTAAAGGTTGCAGTCTTCGCCTTGGGAAAATTAAAACAAGACCGATATTGTTATCATTTATCATCAATCTTGCAAACTTAGAAACGAAGTGAAAAAACCAACAACTTAAAAGCCGGAAGATGGCGTTAAGCACCAGAATGAGTTAGGAAGTTAATTATATCGCTAGTTTTAGTTTAAAAAATATTTATTGCAATTAGTCAAACAAAGATAAAATTAAGCTAAATATTGTTCCTCGTGTTGATAGTCTTGATCTCGAGCTTCCGTCTTGATTAAATAAATCGTTTCTGAAGAAAACGTTCGTAGTACTCGTAGACAGTGCTTTATCGTCGCCTAACAAGCAATTTTCAGATTTGAAGAAAAGAAGAGTAAAATTCCAATTTTATATCTGAAGTTGTCGAATCAACTATATGTAAATTCTGTCATAAATGTTTCATATTTTTACAATACTCTGAAATAATACTAATCTTGATAACTAAGACTTACCAAGAGTACAATTGAATACAAAGCTAGGTCTTCCAGCTGATGAATTTGGTGGTTACCCATATTTTGGCTGCGAAGGATTCAGTGTTGCTATGGTATCGAAAATCACAACAAACCCAATACCATATCTTTAAAGTCAATAACACCAATGAGTCGAAAGGTGGCGATAACGTAGAGCAACAGATATAAATTATTGTTGGTTTTATTCCGTGGAAAAAGGTATTGTGATTATAAATTATACAATTTACAATTCAGCTAAGCTGTTGAGTTGATCAGGTCGATATCGAACTTCAGCTTTCATTAAGAAAATCATTTATCATGTAAGCCATCGCAACAGGCTTTTGCCTTTACCATTTGTAGTTTTTGAATTTAAAAAAGAAATCTGAAACCTCATTTTTATATCTGAAGCTAGCAACTGGAAATTGTATTTACTCTTATTGTTTTGATATCTCTGCAATCATCTTCCCATATTGAATATTTTCCAGATCTTCTTTGAAAATGTATAGACAGTGAAACAGCAATTGAAAGAAACCATAAAAGAAAACTATCAAAATTCAAGTACTATTAAATCAGTGGAAAAATATCTTCAAAGAATCGCTGAAGAAAGAAGTCCGTTTAGCAAAGTCTATTTGAACAGCTACATGAAATACAGGTGTGATAGTTACGCAGAGAAAATCTTAGCACTGTTGGCCCTTTATCAATATTTAAACGTGATTGGTTGAAAACAAGTCACATTCTTGCTTCAGCGAATTGAAAAACAAAAAAAAAACATACAATTGAAAGAATAATCAATAATATTAACGACAACAAAGACTAAGCTCATGCCAATTTCAGGAGATTTACCTACTCAGATTGAACCGTAGGTAGATCTTACTGAAACCTTGTATAGGGCCATAATTTATCATTCTGAACAACTTTTATTCGTAAAATTTTGCCGTATTATGAACAAAAAGGGTAGTTTACCTGAAAAGAAAATAGTTGAGTTTTCGCTTCACCGACTTTTTTCAAAAACTGAAAATATTCTTAAAATTCCCCTCAGACCAAAAATTTTTAGTCCATCTCACCTCTTGTAACATCAATCCTGGGACACACTGTATATGTATATGTATTATAGTTTTTTTTTTGCAAAATTGTTTCCAATCCAAAAATTTAAAAATAATACAGGATATTCTATTTATAAATCCAAATTTGATGCAATTTCTTATTAAACCGGAGGTGCTACAAGCAACTAAATTCGAGATTTGTAGGTAATACACAAAAAAAGTCCTAACAATTTTCTCATTTAACCCATCTCTTGAATCTTTAATAATAAAAAATTTATCAGTGGTGGACAAGTGAAAAAATGCACCCGGTATACGGTGTCCAGAGTAACATCTCGAACTAAAGAAGCTAGAGATTCAGTTAACTCAGTTGAGTATCGCATTTTTTTTGCTGCTAATGACATAATAACGAAATGTTATTTTGGGGCTATTTTCGTCATAAACCTATTGTAAATGAAGTGGAAAACGAATATTTAGCAGTGATTACGCTATGTTTTACACTGTTGACTAGGTACGTCGCCTCGCCTGGCTACAACCCGTAGATACTTAAATCGCTTGAACATAATGAAAGCTAATTGGAAGGTAAAAACCCGATTGAGAATTTTTAAACCCTTAACGATAAAGTTGTGATTGACCAAGTAGTATAGCAAAGTAACCTATATGTATGACACAAAAATTACCGCAGATTTTTCTTGGTTTCCGAGGCTTTCACGGCCATTGTCATTAAGTAACAAACGACTTCCAGAATTGGACCGTGTCATTATTGAGGTCGAAGAACTCGACGCTTTGCCCACTTTCGTAGGGGGGATTCATCAGGAGGAAAAGCAAACTCTTCTGAAGAGTTTCGCCTCTGGCGTGGTTTAAACGTTGAATTACCGTGCTCTTTTGCTTTACCTCCCGATGAATCCCCTTACGAAAGTGGGAGAAACGTTGAATTCTTCGACTTCAATAATGACACTGTCCAATCCCGGAAGTCGAAGAGCGTGTCTAGAAATAGATTTTATGACGTAAAAAGGTTCATATGTTGCACACAATACAACAAATGCAGACGAAAAGTCGAGGTTTATATAACCACATTATGTTTGTAGGTTGGATGGATATTTTTGTATCCTGGGAGGATGTTTATGTGCTCTACATATAGAGAACAATTGTCCGTCATTATCTACGATGTTATGAAAGATCATCCCAGAAATGTAGACCAAGCGTCAAAGTCCCTCCAAGCATTCTGAAGCATAAATGTGCACATTTTCTCGAAAAAATTGATACGCAATTGAGGTGTCGAAATTGCCATGCAAGATTGAAGTGAATGTTTTCTAAGTCTAAAATCTGTGTGTAGAACGCGACTGCTTTAAAATATTCAATTCGCAGCATTATAATTAGGTATATATATATACTATATTATTCCAATGTACTTATTTGAGTGCACCTGTTCTTCGTGAAAATTTCAAGAAAAACTACTTTATCTTCCTATCTTAAAATATGTCAAATTCGGAGAAATGTCTGAAATTTGAATTCGTTCTGATAAAAATATGTGGGAAGTAATGGATAAGTTAGAAAAATGTATGTATCTATTAAGCAAATACACCTCTGAAATATCCTGAAAAATATTATTCATTTCCAAACTGGAAATAATATTATTATGAGTTCAAACTTAGCACATATGTGCAATTGTCTAAGCCTACTATTTTCAGAGATACAATATTCCACGATTCCCATCATCCTAACTTGGACACCTTGTATATGACTTACCAAAGAATAGAAATAACATACATCTCTACATTTAATAATTTATTAAAAATTTACTATAAGCGTCAATAAAGTTAAGAAAAAATAAATAAACTGACAGATTCCGTTTGGAAAAGTGAGGTTGATGATTTTGAAAATGGTACGTAAAATTACGTTGCTTTTATATTTTTTTTTTTTGCAGTTTGTGTAGAAGTAATTTAAAAGAAACCCATCTGACAAAAATTTACTTACCTGATCTCAGCGAAAATGTTACTATTTGTTAAATATTACATACTGTGCATATGTATGTTTTCTACATTTCTTTATGTTTGAAACACCCCAAGCAGTGCTAATAAAATAGTTATTTTAAACTGCCCTTGCGGTACTGAAATTTTATAAAAGAGATGGATGTCATTATTTTGAGCTACCGAATTAGATCAAAGTCCACCCTGTATATGTATCTGATCGAGAAATATAAATAAAAATAAGTAAACATGCGTCTTAAATCTACATTTAAAATAATTTATCAACAACCCATTTATTATCAGCGTCAGTAACGTTACTTAAATAGAGGAAATTGACACATTCATCCGCAAATCCCGTTTAGAAAAAGATAATGGGCAAAGGCATTCATAGGCGTACTCAGGCGTCTTGTAGTTGTCTGCGGAGAACAAATCCCTGCAAAGGGGCTACGAGCACAAAACGAGCACGCGGTTACACGAATCTTTGCAGTAGTTTGTAATTTGCCTGTAATTGCAGGTAAGTATAATTGCTTGAGATAATAAACGAAACGGTTTATTTCGAAGCAGGGCCAGCGACGGCGCTGTCCTTGTCTATCTGCAAACTTTAAGCGCGGCCCTCTCGGTCTACGCCAAAAACGGTGGCGCTTGAATGAGAATTTAAAGGCAAACGTTTATTATATATTATATTGTAGTATCTGCAGCGATAATCTGGTGCTACGTGAGCAGAGCGTCGCGGCGCGTGCGAGCGAGAGGGTCGTCCTGCGAAGAGGCGCCGAGGCGAGTGTGTCGCGCCTCGTGCGTGCAAGGAATTAATAACGGGGAGCAAAGGGAGTAAATATGACGACGGTTTATGTACGAAAACTTTGGCTAAACGATTTTTTATTTTCGGGGTGTTTCGGGAGGAGTTCTTCTAGAAGTGTTTTCAAACTTTTAAACGTTCCGGAGTATCGCATTACGTCGTGCTAAAGGTTTAAACTACATCTATTACGTTAAATGCCGGCATTCCGAGAAATTTATAGGACTAGTTTTGGAAATGCCGCTTTTTATCCCCTTTATATCCGGAACTTCCTAATATCCTCAGACCGAGTCTTTGTCATTAAGAATTCGCTTGTGTTAACGCGGTATTGTGGCATGCAAATTAATTCGGGCGCAAATGCAACACTTATATTGAATTGGCAAGCATGGCCGTTTTTCCTAAATATATTCCTGGTCACAGGCGCCGCTTCTTATTTAAATGGTCTAACGTTAACACATGGCCGCTTCCAGCGTATGAATTACAAGTTTGGCGAAAAAGTAAAACTCTGATGAACAGTAGGTTTATTAAACAATAATTATTTCAAATTCTGACATATCCCCAGATGTTTTCTAAAATGAGCAATAGAAAATTGTAAATTCGTAAACTTTTGTAGATGTGTTGAATATTCATACTTAAAGATCGATAAAATAATAATTCTGAGATAGAACATCTCTCGTCATTTTAACTATGTGTTTTGCAATATTTGAACATCAAGTGCGAAAATATGTTAATATGCACAATACCACTAACAAATCGAAGCGGCTCTCAGCTTTTCGACAGTTTTTAGACTACAACGATGCTTGAGCGGAAAGAAGTGGATTTTTTTACGTTTATGGCTTCTTTAAATAAAATAAAAGTTAAAAATTACATGGTATCAACTCCACCAAAACCAAAATGTTTGACGATATTGCAAAAACGGAATTCTCCGCCTGTTTCAAAGAGTGGTTTCAAAGAATGAACGGCGAAGGGGGAATATTTTAAAAAACAATAATAGTATATAATATACCATTATTATTACAGCCGAGCCACATAAAGATACTTTTGCTCCGAATAACATATAGTATTTTTTCTTCAATCGCTTTTATAACAAATTATTTACAACTTTGTGAACAAAATTCAAAGAAAATTACTCGATCTCGTCAGCGACAGATAAAGTGTTTTAGATGCAGTGGCAATGAAGTGACAGTTTAGCATCGTCACATTTTACTGCCGTTTGAAGAAAAAAATATTTATTGTTGTTATCTTACTCGAATTCACTGGGAACACAGTTTCTACAGCTTGATCGAATAAAAAATACCTAGGAGTTGGCAATGAATACTAAAACGAATGTCAATTCATATTTTATATTGTACAATTTATTCACTGTCATTACATGCCGCTGTGAAAACATTACATAAAAAATACTACAGTACATTGCAGGTTTGCAAAAAAACTGCAAAAAAATTTAAATCTGTTTAATTGTGAACAATTTAGAACATAGCACATTCTCATCGTGTATGTAGATACGACCCGTTTTTCTTCTTGTGGGCTTTAATAATGTTCAGATTTTTATGAGTCCATATTGACTGTTTTCAGGTTTAAAACACCTTCGCACAAGTATGTTTAAGAGATCCTTTTCATATGTTCACTTATATTAACGGTACCTATATCGACTAAATTGACACAATTAAGCAAATTAAAATTTAGCCATGTTCTCCATCCTTTTAGAAAAATAAAATTCAAATTATATTAAATACTGATACGAGAAACTCATACCTACCATATTATATATAGTAATCACAGTTTCTTTGATTGTTGAGAATTTCTTTGATAACACGCGCCTCTCGGCTATATTTTTCTTTTTTTAAATATTATTTTACTTTGGATGAAACCGTGGGGTTAAGTGGAATATTAATATATTTTTCTATATGTATATACAAAAAAATTAAGACATTTATTATTATTATTATTATTATTAAGGTTTTTAATAGAATTTTTGATAATAACACAAACACACTATGCCTCAAAACCTGCATTACATACAGGGTGCAATTTAAGTATTTATGTTGAAATATTTCAGAGAGTCCAAAAATTCTCCGTTTTCTATTCAGTTCCCTCAAAATATCGTATTTTTATTATAATGTAAAATGTAATATTATTAAGCTCTACAATTAACTAATGGATATATGTCAGTAACGGTACGTTAAAAAGTTAAAATTCACAGTTACAAACCAAACTGCTGAATGGATTAGATCAGATGAATAATACGAACACACGAATAAAGATGAATGGAAGAAAATTGAGCCGCATTGAAAGGGTTAACGATGTGATAGAAACAATCTCTGATGTTGTCGTTAAACACACTAGTTTTTTGTGACAAGACGGTTCCCCACATTAACAGAAACAATTACCGGAAACACACCATAGATTGCGAAAGGGCAGATTGTGCCCAAACTGCATCTTTACCGTCACACAAATGACTGAACAAAGATGGTAATTTAATATACCTACCTATATAGACTTCATATTATACAAGAAGGCGTTTGATAAAGCGAATAGAAACTAGAAGAAACAACAGTAGATATTTACAATATGCGCTACATGGGTTAAGCAAAATGCAATTTAGAAAATGTTAACGACCAATACCGTATTGAGTTTTAAAGGTAAAGAACTGAAAATAAAATTATAGACAATGTAACTATTGAACAAGTAAACTGTTTCAAGTAGCTATAATTCAACATTATATACACAGACAATAAAGAGGCATGGAATTCAGACAGAACCATAAAAAGGCGTCTAGTTAGTAAAGATATAAAATTAAAATTCCACAAGGTAAGGTACAAAAAGAATGAAGATGAGGGTATTTTAATGTTCAATGAGAGCCATTTCAACGTAGGCTCAAGCTTTAAGCAGTCTCGGTCTGACCTGACCCGTGCGATAACACGCGCGTGTCGAGTTTCTGATTATAATTTTTGCACATATGATGACTCCTTGGAGTTCAAATGAAGCAGTCTGCATCCGGGGAGCATATTCCATGTGCGAAATATTTAAATCTCTGTATATTGGAATCTGCCTTTGTCTATGAGGAGGTGGAAAATGCATTTCACATTCGGTACCATCAAAATTCTTTACAATAAAAAATTATAAAAAATTATGAAAGTGTCTTATTTAAATTATAAAATGGAACTTTATTCACTATTTATTATTCTATCAATTAAATAAATCGCCTAAATACCAAAACAGGTGCTTACAGTTTTCTTCCAAATATAATTCAATATTGCCTTATCCTCTAGAGTCTAGACGCAAAAACCTTTCATTTGAAGACATTTATATACGTGGTAGACTTGTGGCATTTATGATTCGTATTGTCATAATTTTGGTCGAACTAAAACCGAAATTCGCATCAAGGAAGAGTCGACATTAAAAAGACTTCGCTATATCGGTAGTAGGGTTTCCAAGTCCCGGGACCAAAAGTGTTTTCGGGACTTAAGAGCTAAATTTCAAGTCCCGGGACTAGTCCCGAAAATCCCGAAAATGGTCCCGAAAAAGAAATAGTGTTCAGGTGAAATTTCCGAATGCAATATCCAAAGAAAAAAATGTGTTTTAAGTTAAATAAAGTATTTCTGTGCTGATAATTTGCATTGGTGCTCGTCTACAACTTCATTGCTTTCTTCTGGTACTAAAAATGTCTGTCGCTGTTCATCTTTTGCTTTTGTTTGAACTGCAAAGTGTTTGTGTAATTATTTCGTCAAGCTGCCTCTGATTATGATAATTTTGTAGGAACCAACTTTACATTTCGCCAATTGTTTTATCTTCAATATATAAAATTGTCGCCATATTCACTTCAAATCGTTTTTTTAGTGTAGAAGGAAGGTAGGTTGCGAATCGGAATTCATTCTAATCGTAACGCTTTAGCAGACAAATAACGAACACACTTAAAACTCAAAAATATAAATTATTCAGCTATCTAAATCCAACAAGAAAAAACAGACAAATACATAAATCGAAGAATATATGCAAATGTGGCTGAAACAACACACAGGTTTAATTCTAACCTACCGAAAATAATACCTCTCCTGCCTACACAAAACGCAAATAATGCAAAATGTGCAAGATGCATGAGTAGTACTCCGGACGCCGGTGAATACCCGTCCTAATTCTTTGATATCGAGTATACGCACGCATGTTGACATGGTCCCGGAACTTCGCCTGCTCTGGCTGTGGTCCCGGGACTCGGTTTTTGTGGTAGAATCCCGGGACTGTCCCGGGACCGGATCCCGGGACTGGAAACCCTAATCGGTAGGCATAAAAATGATAAGAAATTACAAAGATTGTAGTTTATGCAAATGAATAATACAAATACATATTGGTAATGCACATAACTTGCTAATTCAACAAAAGCTACGAAATAAATTTTTGAAAATCTGTTAAACTAGTAACATTAGCGAACCAGCTATTAGTTAGTTGACTAATATAGCATTTCCGTATACGCTTTATGGTGTTAAAGTGTTTAATAACAGACAAATTCCAGTTTATTAATTGATTATTAGAAATTTTATTAACTAAGCACTTTATAAACGTTCACAATAGTACGTAATACAAGAAAATAGCAATTATAGTTTTAATATGAACCGCTAGACCAATATTTTGTATCAATATCTATTTATGTTATACCCTAATTAAGTAAATGATAAAAAATAAAGTAAACGTTGCTGTAAATACAATGTTAAACACCACTTTTTTCTATAATCATTGTCACTTTATAATTCCGAAATTATATTTTTATAAGAAAATTATTACCTTCAGAATGAAGCAAAAGTAAGGAGCGTTAATAGTATAGCATTAAATGTTGCCTCAGTAGAAAAAACTTCGGACAAACGTTTATTAGCTGATTTATAGTCGATTCAAATACACTAGAGCTCGGAAATGTCGAAATCGAAGGGGAATTTATAAATGTTCGTTATAAACAACCGTTCGCTATAAACGTCAACATTTAAAAAACACTTCTTTATTCAGTGTTTATTTATGTAAGTTTAAATGAGAAAAAAATGTATGTAACATAAAATACACAAAATTAGGCATAAATAAGTTAATGAGCGTTTTTTACTTTTTTTACTTTACTTTACTAATTTTAAGTTTTTTCAAGTGCAAATACTATTCTGTGCGCACCGTAACTCAGAATTCCGGTATATAATTATTAAATAAATTATCTTCTATTTTCGTTTCAACATGCAAAATCTAATTTTAGTAGTATTCATATCCAGACAAAATTCTGGAAATCACGGACCGGTCAATATGTGTCTTAATTCGTTATAACCGAACGCGCTGTCAATTTTTTCTCATAAATTCGTTCGTCATACCTGAGTGTTCGCCATAAATTTGTTCGTTATAAACAAACCTAAATATACGTACAAGCGTAAGGTTGTGACCGGGACTTTCATTTTTGTATGTTATAAGCGAGCGTTCTTTATATCACGAGTTCGCTATATCCGAATTCTACTGCACGTTAAAAAAGAATAGATATATATGAAACTACCAAAATTTACTACTTCGTATTTACTCTATATAAGTGAAGAAAAGATCAAATAAATAGTTAAGACAAGACTACTTTGGAGAAGCAACAAATACACAATGGATACAGATATTTGTTATTTGAATTAAATAATTGTATTAATTTACTCGTAACTACGTATTTAGTTTGCACAAATTAACAGAAAATTAGAATGAGTTTTCTAATTTAAAAAAAAATGCAGGATACATTTACATTTATTAGAATTGATATACCACATACATTTACACCAAGTGCAATAGAAAGAAAATCAACTGCTAATTTCTATCATCCGAACAGGGTTGTTAAAATGTTATAACTTTTAGAACGTATTAGTATGCACAGCAACCGCACTTTTGGAAAGATATGTATATACCGGGGTGTCCACTCTCAAAGTTGAACATAAGCAATCAACATTGTGCATTCAATATTTAGGTATTTTGCCATTATTTCTATACTACACCAGTAAATGATATTGATATTAATATCATTTGATGAGCAAAAATTTTATCTTTGTACTGATACCATTCTTTCTTGTAAGTTGGGTTGGCGAGCAGGAGTCAGCAGAAACGTTAAATTCCTAGGTTTGAAAATGGATACCCGGTATAAATAGGTTTTCGACGTTCAGTACTTAACGAATTATATGTAGAATAGCGAAAAATATTAAATATACAGGGTGCTCTATAGACAAGCTATCATTTAAAAATTATCGACTTTTCACAACCAACGAACTTGAAGAGAAAAGGTTTTAGCCTGGGAGAGTCCGGTAGTAATCCGCGGAACTGGCATTTTCTTCCCGTGGGGGACTATGTGGATTTTACCTCCTTCTTAAAAAATAGGTTATGTTTAGTCTGATTAGCAAAGATCAATGATGATGACTCTGACTAGTGCCGTATAATTTACAAATAGAGCCACATTAGAATATATTATACTAAGACTGTTCTGTTAATTGTTAGTTATACGAAAAATAAAGACGCATTTTGTCATTATTTATAACCACTTTTCGAAGCAGACGATAACTCGGTTTCTAGAAGTTCGTCAAACATCCACTGCTTACCGTATGCTTTGTTAATGTTTGAAAACAAAACTAAATCGCTGGGAGTAAGATTATATGGAGGGTGAGTGACCAGCTGAAGTTCCTGGAGCTCCTTTATCATAGTGTGCACGCAAAACAGATTTTCGACGACCACTAGTTAAGTTTTCAAAGACTTAAGGAAATTAAACTTCTGTATACCAATCAGTAGACATTTTTACAATCGTTAAGAGGAATTACTGCAATTGGATTAGTGTGTCTGAAGAAAGCAGCAATAATTTTTGTGTGCAACTTTACTGCGAATAACTTCTGTTGGCATAGCCTCATTTTCAACAACCCAAACACTTGATTATTGTTTAATCTCGGAATAATAATCATAGATCCAAGATTCATCACAGAACTTTTTCAACATAAATCTACACACTGTGAACTACACCGAATTGCCAGCTTCCCAGCCCCAACCCCTTACAGGTGCTCCTTCCTAGAAATTGCCAAAAGAATGAGCATTTTATTTATGCAAATGTTTGTCTTTATTGGCATTCATGACCTGTTATTAACAATTAACAAAACAGCCCTTGTATTAATTTATACTTTTGGAAAGCTTTCGCCCTCGCAAGGATGTTATATTCAAATTCTATGTCTAAGCAAATGCAAGGAAGGCATACAAAAAACTAATTTTCTTTTTCAATTAATAGTAATTAAACTACCCTTAATATCTTATTTTCTATAATCATATATATTTCATTTGACTCTTTTGATAGCTGATACTTTTGTAAAGACGTTTAATTTTAGTAAAAAAAGATTACGTATGTTGACCTCACTTCCTTTGCTGTCGTTGAAACTATATTGAATATTACTAAATTTATTAAACTACAATTTCCTACCTTCCGTAATAATTTATTCTATTTGTTTACTTTCATTATCGTATTTTAAAGCAACATTATTCGACAGAACTAAACACAGTATCAGCTATGGCAAGGTCGCAACTAACAGCAGGAATAACATTCATTATGTTTTATAGATAAATATATCGTGCCACATTCTCCTTGCCGAAATTAACAGTAAACAAGGAAACATTGTGTAAATACGTGCGGATAATATCGAATCGAATAGAAAACAAAGATAAAACCTAGAGTATGTTTCACAAACTATGAAATTGTAGTACACCAACATAAGAAATTTATCTAACAAAAAAAGGCGATTACCATGTTTTTCTTCTAACAGGAAATTTAGCCATTCTATAGCTTCAAGAGCTGAATTATCTCAGCTTTAACAACCAATATGCAACTATGTAATCGAATTTTGCAATGCTTGACCTGTGCAAACATGTTTACTATACCACACAAAATATTTTGTAAAAAATGTAGTAAATTAGTTTCTTACAACCGATAGTTTAGAAACGCTAATACTACTGTACACGTACGTTTTTCTGCTTCACCAAGCAGCACTTCATGTGTCTTGTTTATTTCAGGAACTGCAGAAGGGATAAAAGCTGTAAGTTTTAGGGAAAAGAGTAAGGTGTTGCTAGTACATACTACTGTTTCTTTCTATGTAGAAACTGAAGTAGATGTTTGTCATGTTGACATGCTGCCAATCACAATGTGGTTTGTTTCTATTATATGGTTTATAGTATGTTAAAAACTTAATTAGAACATTTCACTATTCTCCTTTTGCAGTCGAATAACACTATATTGGTTTAGTATCTTGTCGTGAGGAGTGGAAGGGGTACAAGATCACGTGAAACTAAGTAATTAAGTTTAATGCCAATTTGTGTAATATTTACAGTCAAAAATAGTTTGACCAGCATGTTTTACCGATATTAAAAATTAAATATTTAATATTTGCATATTTGTTAGAAAATCGCTACTCCACTGAGCCTAATTATGTAGTTCTTTGTTCAGTGTGCAAAAAGACTATTTTTAATGCCATGTTGTGTATTTTTGTATTTATTGTTATTTGATATGCATCTTACATAACATTCTGTTGTCAAATTTGAATATTAACAACACATACATATTTATTTAAAACATTGCGAAAGAATCTGCGATTAGCTATTTTTTGCAGGTGATAATTTCCTTAAAATTAATCTCCTTTCTGTATTTTCTTCTTCTTAAATAATTATTTCCATACCGATTGCGGCTATCGCAGCCTCATTCATATCTTTTCTACCTAATAATTTTGAGAGATATGGGAAAGCCTGTCTGCCTTATCACTTTCAACGCTCTGTAAAAATATAAAAAGCCCATTGTTTTAATAAGTGTATCTCGGTCCTAGTTAACACGTCTATTTTAAGCCCACACGGTAGATGTGGGCAGGTTATTATTAGATCTAAACGGAAACTCTAGGAAAGCTTTGTTTAAAAATATGATTGGCAAAAACTAATATATTGATGAAGCACCTGCGATTTTCTCACTTAAGGTGCTGAAATCGGGTTAAATCTTTTAAATTTTAACTGCAAGGGTATTCTTTGAACATCATTGATCAGATTAGCACAGCGGCTTTTAAAAAAACTTGATTTAAATTATTCTTATCATTAGACATACTTACCCACATGTTCAGTACTTTTTGGCAACGTTTATTTATTCTTCAGTACTTAGCTAGTTCCTTGTAGGTACATAGGGAGCATAGGCGGCGTAGGACGTTTCTAATATAGCAAATAGTTATAGTGACAGAATTGGTTTTCATACAGTCTTTAACATTGGGTTGCGTTGTGTGGTTATATTCTTGTCTCGAAAATATCTTTCACTACTTTTCTGTACCTATTTTTATTAGCCGCTAAAGTTTTCGCCTCATTCCACTTATTATTTATTAGATCGCACTCTGCATTTACACTTCTTTTTGACTTGGAACGGCGCGGCGGGTCGAAATTTTGCCCGAATGCTCGAATTTTCACTGTGGCTTCGGCTGCAAGCGGCGGGTCCACTGGCCCACCAAGCCCCCCCATGTAATAATACCTACTTTCTTGAACCATCTAGAAAATTCGGCTTGTCATATAAGTTGTGATACATTACCAAGTTGAAGATGTGTTGGGTTAAGAATGAAATAAAAATGTCTGCATTCAACTTTGTCAATAGGCTATATAATCATCGTACTATCTACTTAAGTAATACATAAGGAAGCCTAAAGTGCTTACTCTATGAAAATGAAATAAGTAACACACTACATACGTCCCAACAATTTTGTATGCTTTTATTCGAGGCCTTAAGCTTTCAAACATTTTCGACTCGGTAGTTTTGAATGAGGCAACCGTATTAATTATTGTTGTGAGAATGCTGCAATGTAGTTTTTAGCTACACGTTGTTAATATAGAGGTAATTGTATATACACACCCCCCGCCACACACCCTGTACTACACAGCCAGATTGAAGGGGTAGCAAAGGGGGCGATAGCCCGGGTGCAATAAAGAAGGGGACGCCAGAGGCACTTTTTAATATAAGATAAATTCTATTTTTACATTTAAAAAACATGCTTTAATAATCCCAGCTTTGACCTAGATTTTACTTAGGCAAATAATAATATTATATGTCATGTATACTCGTAAAGAACTATCAAACAATTACAAAAATCAAGTAAATAGAGTTTGACATATAGATTTCATGTGTTACTCAGGGAAATTGCTTAGGTTTTCTTTGTACTACAAGATATAGTAGTTGTACAAGTTCTCCACATAATAAACAATAAATCTCCTTCATTTATTGATCAAAAGTCAAATGTAGCGCCGATTATAAAAATAGGGAAGTCAAATTTGAAGAGAATTTTAATGTAAAATTACCAGTGTATCTGTGATAGTTTGGGTTACCCTTTGTGCACATGGCAATACAGTTGCTTAATATCAAAGCGGCCTTGTCGCGATACTGCTCAAAATACCTTAAAATTAGCCGTAAAAGACCAGTCCCTGATACTTTTGCATACAATGATACATGAAGTTCTAAGCTAGTTTTATTTTTTTAAATATTTCTGTGGAAATGAAAGAAATGTTAAAGAAATAAATAGAAATACATTACCAGGCAACAGTAAAAAAAAGGATCACACAAAATGATGGAACATACTTATATATTCAAACATCTTGAACGTTCTCAACAACAATGGAATTGTTTTGGCCTGAAGGAACTTTACTAATGTTAAGGATATCTTTATATCCAGGATTTTTTTAAAGTGCCTACATTAACGAGCTTCTTATATGCAGTTTTTGCTACACTACCTGCTGCATTGTGTGACGCAGATTCTACATTTTTAACAATTTGACTAGACTCTGTAAGTGGTAAACCTACTCTTTATATTTATTTTCTTGAAATAGAACTTTTTGTATAGCTACTGAATCTATTGTACTAAATGGCATTGCAACCTGAAAATTTTAAATGTTAACATTAAGACAGTTTGGCTAGAAATTACTAACCTTCTATATTTCGTGATATATCTGAATTCACAAAGGAGCTTTCAAACATATCTCCTTCACGTTAAGCACGTGCATGTGGCTGTTGGTCCGGCAAAATATGCCAAGTAGCTAAAAATGTCCTAAAAAATCATTTCCCCATTTTTTAAAAGAAATAAACCGTTTTTTAGTTTAAAAACTTTAGTCAATTAGTTTAGGTCGTTATTCCAATTTTTTTAGAGTTTAGAGTCTGTTTTATTTGGCTCCCTTAAAAAAAAAGTACCAAAAATTTCCTTAAGATCCGGCCTTTACATAACTAATAAGAAACCAACTCGTTTATTATCGAGAACATGTGTTATGCTAAGAAATATAATATAGCATATGGAGAAATATTTATTAAAATATGAATAAAAACGTCAAAACGTGTAAACTATACATATGCATAAAAATCGAATAAAACATCTATAAAAAGAAAATTTTATATTTTATTTGAAAACAAAATACATCAGCAGTGTATCGTACTAAATACGATATACCAAAGCAGATTACAGTAATTGTTAAAATACATAATTAATAGTTTTTCGTCGTTTTGCCTCTTGCAAATTCCGCCTTTTGCTTCCATCGCTTCTCTGCAAACAGTAAAAATAAAATTATCATTTTATAGATAAATGTTCTTATAATAAAATTGTAGTAATACTTGCACAAGAACGAAATTATGAAAAAATTCAGTTTTATTTAAAAACAGTCAGAAAAGTGGGAGATTTACTGCCTTGGCTAGTGATGCCGTCTAGATCTAGACTTTATAGACTCTTATCTGGTCTTGTCCAGAGTATCAAGACAAGACTGGTAAAAGTGTTGTCTAGAAATATCAAGACAAGACAAGATTTTCTTATCCTAAGATCAAGACAATGCGACCGCTACGTATCATTTACACATCAGAACTAACAAAGTGTATTTAAAAACAGAAGTTGGACAAGGAGATAGGCGATCATTCAAACCTTTTACACTATCATTAGAAGACATATGTAAAACATTTGTACAAGTAGGTTTACATGGAGCTTCCCTCCGCGCGAATTACATCAATTTTCAAATAAAAAAATTGAAGTCGTTGGGATTCAAACTCCGCGCTCCCAGGCTGAATGAGATTAATATTTCTAGCGCGATTTATACAGAACATTTTATTTTTTAAGATGCTTATCCTATATATACAGGGTGTTATGGAAATCAGTGCAAATATTTTAACCAGTGATAGAGCTCACCAAAATGAAAAACTTTTCTATTTATCGTTTTTCATTTAATCGCATATTTTCTCAATCATTTATCTCCCCTAAATTTGACGAACCGCTTGGTAAGCAAATCTAAGTTAAGGGTGAACGACACAAGTATATTAAAACTGCAAAGTTATTGCACAAAAACATGCCGTCAATAGCTTACCTACCTCAATTGATAAAGGTACGTTAGTAACCAGATGTGAACTAAACGTTTTATCAGTACCTATGCAGTTTTTATTGGTTTGCATATCAAAGAAATGTTTTTTGTGTTTTGCGCCATTATATTAAAATATTATACCATAGGCGAGTAGGTATGCATTTTTAAAGTAAAATTGTTTTGAATTTTAACTCAGTTTTAAGGGCGTTTTCGAAAAAATGATAAATGGAGAAGTTGTTCAGTTTAGCGAGTTCTATTACGGGTTAAAATATTTGCAGTAATTTCCATAACACCCTGTATATTTGGCCGGAAGTATAATCGCTTTTGTACCAGGTAGACATCTAATCTACATGCAAAATATCGTCTTGTAGAATGACCAAACAAAGGTATTCATGGCAATGGTAAATCTCTGAGATATGCAGATGATATTATCATAATAGCAAACGATTGACAAGAACTACAAGAAACTTCTCCTTGTATCGTGACTCCTCGTTGTTCCCAGTGGAGATTCTCGAAAACATCCTCCAATACCAGCGTGAATAATTTTGGAGAGATGATGTCGCCTTGGCTGACTCCCCGTTGTATTTTAATTTTATATGTTGTTTGGTGAGTTTTTATTCTCATTGTAGCTTTGTTGTAGATGTATTTGATTAGGTCTATATAGCGCTGGTCAATTCTGACATTCCTCATTGCATTAATTATTGCCCAAGTCCACTGTATCAAATGCTTTTTTGAAATCTATAAAAGCCATCCATATATCTAAGTTATAGTCAATACTTTTCTCTGTAAACTGTCTGACTGTGTGGAGGTGTCCTATTGTGCTGCATTCTTTTCTGAATCCGGCTTGTTCTGTGGGTTGATATATTTCAAATTTTCTTTCTAGTCTGTTTGTGACAATTCTCATAAACAACTTACAGACCTGTGACAGCAAACTTATGGGTCGGTAATTCTCGAGGTCATTTGGGTCACCCTTCTTAAATATAAGGATAGTTATTGAATTTTCCCATTCGGTTGGTACTTTTCCTTGTAACAGGAATTTGTTGAGAAAAACTAAACAGCAGGATAAAGATGAACTAAACGAAATGTTAGAACAACTGAACTTGGAAGCAAAGAAAATCGGCCTTGAAATGAATACAAACAAAACCAAAATTATGACAAACCAACAAACAAATTCATATACATTGATTGTAGAAGGAAAACATATTGATATAGTGGACGTTTACGTAAGCTTAGGACAAGCAATAACGCTCAAGAAGGATAGTCAAGATACAGAAATAAAAAGACGAATAAGACTAAGCTGGGCAGCCTACAGAAAACTAAATTATATGATGAAAATGAAATTACCAACAAGACTAAAAACAAAAATCTATAATCAGTACATCCTCCCCGTTACCACTTACGGATGTGAGACCTGGGTATTAAATAAAAGGACACTAAACACAATGTAAGTACATCAGAGAGCAATTGAGAGAAAAATATTAGGAATATCACTTAGAGACCATAAAACCAACCAATGGATAAAACAGCGCACTAAAGTTAGCGATATAACCTAGAGAACATGTTCCCTTAAGGCTGTAGGAGTCACAGAAATTATTCGGCTAAAGATCGATATATATATCTACCTTCTATAGATGAACAGCGTATCGATGGTGGACAGTCCTCAGTTTTAACATTATTAACAGAATTTTGACAAAAAAATAATTTATCTCTTCAAATAAAAAAAATAGGTTAATTTGTGATTTTATCCTTATTTGTTACTGTTTTGAAAATCTGTTTGAATACACATAAACTTTATAATGGGGCGCAGGACATAAAGCAATAGAATAATTTTTCTATTTTTTTCATTAACGTGTAATTAATTTTTTAAAATGGGACTATCTACTATTAAGAATAAAAGTTGCTGCATCTTCCATATTTCTTCTTCTATACTCTTTAAATTTCGTCACTTCCAGCGGTAGATATCGCTAATTGAAATTATGTTCAGTAAACGGTGATTAATCAAATAACAACTAAGAAATCATGAATTAAAATGTTTAATTCTTCCATGCCGAGTACTAAAGACAAGAATAGATATAGATAAGAAAGGACGGACAATGCATACTTCAACGGTAATCAGGTATGCGGATTAAAATAATGGTAGGGTCGCAATTCTTGTATTTTCTGGTTTATGAGTAAAAGTACATACACTTTGTATTTCATACTGATTTCTATTTAGTTAGATAACAAATTTTCTACGTAAATTTCCTTGATGCAAAAGCCACGTTTTCGTGTTTTTTGGTCACAGAATATGTTCTTGGTATTGTCAATCAAAGAATAAATATGACAATAAAATGTCTAATTATTGAACATAATCGCTCAGACATTTAAAATGAACTTTCACTGATAAACATCGGATATAATGATGACTAATTGGATTTTATCAGTGTAAAACTGGACTGGTATCATTATCTTAATTTGCAATTAATTACCTGTTTACCCCTATTCCCATTTTAAACAGGTAATTAACTTCATATTACCATAATAACATAATTTCTTGGTCTATATCAACAAGAAGAACAAATCAGTTCTCAGGCATCAGCCGTTTACCAGTGTTCTATTGAATTTATTCCATTGTATACTTTTTCTAAAATAATTATTTTATCATTACGAAGATTATTCTTTGATTAATAATGCCGAGAACGTATTGTGTGACCAAGAAACGCGGAAAGGCATCGCTTGCAAGAAGAATTCGCGCTAAACGTGAAAAAGCCATTAGACAGTGCTTATCTGATACATATGTGGACGAAACGTACCATGTTGACTACTATAACAAGTAAGTAATTATTATTATTTTACATTGATGAAAAACCACTGGTTTCTAGTACTAGGAACGAACATAAACAATTAGGGGTTAAAAACGCGTTTTAGTTGGAAATATTTTCACTAAAAACGTCGACCAAACTCAATATTACATTTAAATTGCAATTTGTGGTATATAAAAAATTAGGTATGCAATTTAAAAATTGCCGATTTGAGTAATATTTTCTTTTTCAATAACCTAATAGTATATAATGCGTTCACAGTATTTGTAAACCAGAGCAGGCAATCTTAGGGAGACGGTTTCGTTGGTGTAAATAATACTTTTTCTGGTGTAAATTGGTGTTTTAGTAAATATTTTTAGTGATAAATAAATACTAATTGTGTTAAATCAGCTATTTTTTTTATCACAAACTATAGCACTGTTTAATAACATTTAAAGAATGGGAGAAAAATTTCAAAATCCATGAAGTTTCCAATATCCTTCTTTGAATTTATTTCGCAGTAATGTCAATATGTTCCACGAACTGTTTTGTTTATTCGGAAATTTACAAAGTAGTTCTTATTGAATTAATTTATTTATACTGCTCCACAAATGAACTGGACCATTTGCATATATTGGTGCAATTTTAAAAAATATTTTTCAAAAGGGCAGTCATGGCATTTTTCGTAACCTTTCATGATTGTGCATTTCTTTTCATAATTTGATTTAAAGAAAACTAAGTCCATTAATAAAATATTATCATTTTAAAATTTTGAATTTTTCCCAAATGTTGATAGCACATTGCATACAAAGTATGCCAAATCGTTGCCAAACATTTTTAAACGTTCCGAAGAGACTCAAAGAACTATTAATTAACCTTTTTTGTAATTCCTCTTACTTTTGTGAAATATAGTTTTTTTTATAATTTTACTGGCAACAATGCACGCCTTCAAACATTATATACTCCATTCACTATGGTCCCGGATTGTCAATGTCAAAATCCAATTAAAAACAATCCTTTATATCATGCGTAATAATTTTAAGTCAAGCTATGTGTAACTAGAAACAATTAATTAAGTTACTAATGTCAAAACTATAAATTATGGTTAAATCAAAATATTTTTTATTTCGAACTGACTTCAGCAAAAATAAATAAAAGTTGCCAGGTAACAAAAACGAAAATTTTAAAAATTACGCTTTTACGTTGTCCAACCTAGTAGTAACAAAAAACCCAACAGAAATTCAACAGTGCTAGCATAAAACGTCATTTTTGACAACCCGGGATGATAGTGAATAGAGTATAACCACAAATAGAAAATAACATAACCCAATTTTGTTATGTCGAGTTATTTCGCATGCGTACCAACAAACATGTCACCCTAACATAGCCTGTTGAGAGAACAAAACATTGTGAATGGAGTAATAGTTGTTGAACTTTTATTTTTACACGTATGAAATTGCACAAGCTCATCTATTTTCATTGTTTTATTCAGTTTACCTGAGGAAGAAGATGACTTGCCTTCTCTTCACATAGAAGTCGATTCTTCAGCTTCGCAGAACCAGCAAAAACTAGATGGGAGCCGCGTTGTAAATATAAAATATTTTACAGAACAATGTAGAGAGCTAGCATTACATGATTCAAAATGTACAATGGGGAAAATAAATTTCAAAAAAGAAGACAGAATGGGCATTGTATCCTGCTTTACGTACTACTGCAATACTTGCGAAAAAACCATAGATTTATTCTCACCCCAAAGATACAACACCGCAAGCCAATAAAATGCTTGTGTGGGGAACAAACTCGATTGGCATTGGGTACTCCCAAATGGAAGAACTTTTTTGCTGCATGGATATTCCTTTCATGGCTAGTACATACTTCCGAAAAATAGAAGCTGCGGTAGGTGACAATTGGCAAGATATTTTGCAGAGACAAATGTTAGAGGCAGGACAAGAAGAAAAAAGACTGGCACTGGAAGCGGAAGAAGTGGAACATGGTATTCCATTTATTACAGTTGTAATCGACGGTGGATGGGCTAAAAGGTCATATGGCCATGGATACTCTTCTTCCTCGGGCGTAGCTATTATTATTGGGAAAAGAACGGGGAAACTCTTATTTTTAGGAGTGAGAAACAAATTTTGTAGCATCTGTTCCACTACAACGGAAAAACAGTCAGTAAAACCGCATGTTTGTTATAAAAATTATACCGGTCCCTCGACTGAAATGGAACAAGATATAATAGTCGACGGTTTCAATAGAAGTACTGAAGATCATGGTTTGCGGTATAAATACGTAATTGGAGATGGCGATTCCAGCGTATATTCACGTATTATTGAACGACACGAAAAAAAAACGCAACTATTTAAGAATAACTGAAATTTAACTTTATTCTAGAAATCAACTTAATACTTTTTAATAATATTTCTATTTTTTACTGTATGTGCAGGTGAGGAAAGGGAAATCTTTTGAGATGTGTTTAGAAGATCAAAATAAGCAAAATAAACTAATACGTTTATGTCCAATTCTTAACCCTTATAGAGATACTAGAGAGATTTTATCGATTTACTGAAAACTGGTAGAAGATATTAAAATGAAAATTGAAAGCTTTTTTTCTATAAATAAGAGGGTTTATGAATGAAAATTTCTTTAATTTGTAGGTATGGTTTTAACGGGGTGAATTTAGCAACTCATAATATATTTTATTATTTTACAAAAAATCTGTTCATTAAAAAAATTGAAAGAACTAAAAAAGTGTTTAACGAAATCAAGCTTTGCATTATATATTTTTAGGTATTTAAATTCTTGTCCGCCGAAAAAATCCAATAAAAACATTTATAAGGGCTGCTAATTTTAATCCCGTAACGCCATGCATAAAAATTTAAGACATTTCTTAAACAAGACTTTATTGCTAAAAAATATCTGCCAATTCTCAATTTGATATCATTTACCAATTTTCTATTTTTAGTAAAATGACACAAATCTAATTTTAACCCCCTCTAATATCTTCGAACACATCCTCAAAATATTTCCTTCTCCTCCCGACTTACCCTGTATCTTATTTGGTAAGCATTTATTTGTTTTTGTTTAAATGTATACTAATAAATGCGATCGTGCTATATATTTTTTTAAATAGTAAATTAATTTTCTCTAAAACCCTGGATAATTTTGTTGAAATCTTTTATCAATTAAAACAATCCTTATTGTTATCGTCCACATAAATAATACAAGTGCTGGGAGACGTGCATCTTATTATAAAATTGCCATTTACAGCCTATCCAGGTATAAGACTTAGCTTATCAGAGACCCATCTATGACGCATTGAAGCCATCTGAATAGATCATCTATCCCCTGTCAAGAATTCCTACGCGTAGTTGTCGGCAGTAAAATTTATTTGAGCTAGAAGTGTATGATAAGTTGCATAAATGATTTGTTACGAATTTTCAAGTGAATCCTACAGCCTTAAGTGGCAGTAGGCCGGACAAGTTGCTCGGCATAGCGATAAGTGGAGCGGCAAAATAACAAGATGGTAACCCTGGGAAGAGATAAGAAGCGTGGGAAGATCACCGCAACATTGGTCAGAAAATCAAGCACTAGAAATAAAAACCCGTAAAAGACAATCCTGAATCTTTTTTTGGAAAACTCAGTGCTATAATAAAAACAAAAACATACCATTGTGCAAAAACTACCTGCAATGTACGGTGCTGAAGACTGGACAATAACGAAAGGACACTTAAGCATTTTATGAAAAACACAAAGAGTAGCGGAGCGCATTATGATGGACATGACGTAGACAATAGAGATATCGAAAAACAAACACATTTATATACGAAAACGAACGAACCAAAGTTATGTACGTAGTTGAAAAAGAAATTTCCAGGACAAGTAGTCAGAGGCACCTACGAAAATGACATAAAAGGATATTAGAGTGGAGACCATATTATTTTACAAGACCAAGAGGACGTTCACCAACCACCAATGAAATGGGATAATTTCCTGATACTAATGGTAAGCCTATACTGAATGATGAAAGCTAGATACATACAAAAATTGAGGGATTTGGAAGAGGCGTATAGTCAAAAATAGATCTAATCCCTAACGAATAAGAAGAAGATTATCTAGTATGTTGTACGTAATATGTTCTGTATACTCCCATACATTATTATTGGATAAGTACTAAGTTTCAATAACAATTAAAACTATTCCTACCAATTAAAAAGGTTTACATACAGAGTCATTTTTTTAAAACTGACAGCAGGCCCTGGTTAGCCTGAATTAGATATTTCTAAATTAAGCTATATATGTACACTTGCGATCATTGAAAATGAACAGGGTTATTCATTACAAATTGACTTAACCGACGTTTTTGCAATTACGTGCAACGTTATTTTATTGTTACGATGTGTAGAGAGTTAGACCAATACGATTCTACTTTAGAGACGAGGGGAATTCAGAAAACGTAATCAACTACTGTAACGTTGGTTGCATAGCTCTGTTAATTTTCAATGATTCTTTGTGTAGTTTGTTACTTCATAATTTCACATAAAAACTTCATTCCAGTTTAATAGTTAATTGAAAGCTGAATTTCACGGAAATACCTAAGGTTTTTATGATAAAAGCTTATTATAGTAGTGGGGTTGTTGTAAATGGAGAGTGAACCTACTCTATACAAGACTGTTTTGACCAATTTAGGGATGAATTTGGGGATGTCGTCTATACTCGTTTCTATCACGCATTAAAGAGTACTGGGTAATTATTTGATGAAACAGTCTATGTTACCAGAAAGAAAGGTAGCGGTAGACCAACGGTATGTACTGCAGAAGTTGTAGAAAATGCTAAATGCAATCTAATTGTCATTATAAATGGTATATATCACACATTATAGTTCCAGATATGTTTCCATTTTCAAAACGTCTATGCTAGCAGAATTTCTATTATTCGACAAAATTATTATATTAATATAACCTCTACAATAGATACCTTCCTAAACTAAAATATTACGTATTCAAAATATGACAAAAAACCCTTTCAAAATCTATGGTAACAATAACTATACATAAGTATAAGGAAAATTTGAAACGAAAATATCACTTCTTATTATAAGACTATCATTGGTATGGATTACAGTTCAAACAATTTGATGGAGGGGAAAATAGCAGCAAAAAATAAAGTGGCCTTCTCTTTCAACTAAAAAAAAATTTAAATGTCAGAAATATGATGCCAAGCACATTCTACCCGAGCTTGAGCCTACCCCGAAAGATGTGCGGGCATCAACTTAGTTAATCTAAAGTCTTGAAGCAATCGAGAGTGTTGATATCTAAACAAAATAATAACAATAAATTTTTAATCTAGACATAGACTTAGTTAAGTCTTGTTTAGATGGCTGACGTTTCAGAGCTTGGTTATTTATAAAATATAAATTTTGTGATTATTTTAAATGTTATCTCCATCATAGTAGCCATTATGTTGCTATATTATGTGATTGTATGTCAAAATAACTATTTATTAACATTTGATAGGCACGAAAGCGTCACTTTTACTAGCAAAGCAGTAAAAGTTCACTTTTTAGTGCCTATTAAATGTCAGTAAAATCAAAATGTATATGTCAATTGGTAAACAACTAGTATATTTATGTCATTTGATTTTGGGTACCGCATGTTGTTTAAATAATATATTATTACCAACACGCTCATTACTTTAGATCTGAATATGGATATTAAATTGTGTATTGCTTTATGACGGGTCTTCTTTGTAACTAGTTTTGAATCACGATGAAGAATAATTAAATCATTATCACGGTCAAGTTTCACTTCGTTAACACAGATCATTGTATATATATTATACACATTTCCCCCTCCTTACTTCCTTTACATAACTATAATTTAAAAAGTAAAGCTGAACAGAGGTGATGCAAATTAGTGTTTTAAAGTAATGAATCACACCGCCGGTAACGTCGGTAATGCTAGACGACTATTACGTCGTTTTGTGTCCATAACAAATATCGCTGTCCTAAAATTGATCAGTCATATGCGCATACACACGTACACACATACATACTCCAACAGGTGGTGGTATATTTTGTTGTGTTGTGGAGCTAAAAGCCCACATGTGGCAGTAACCTGCGTTTTTGCCTTCCGGATCCTAACTTGTTATGCTGCTGTGGACCTTTTAGTTCCCAAGTTCGCCCTGTGCGGATGCACAGATTTACGACTTTCAATATTGTTTAGAAAATACACCTACGCAACTTTCGTCGTACGAAGTACAACGTCCCAACCAGTTTTCGTAAAAACTCGGAACAATAAGGACCGCTTTCGAGCGGAGCCTCAGCAGAGACGTGGGAAAAGAAACGGGAGGACTAAGGTCAAGAAAAAACACGAAAACTGCGCCCTCGAATAAAAGGCGTAATTAAAAATTGTTTATTCAAAAGTACGCACAAATGGTACGAATCGATAATTATATAAGTTGAAACGGAGGCTCAGAAAAGCGGAGTCAGGATAAGGCAAGGATCACGTGGCGCTGATGGTACGAACTCACACACGGGTCGCACGTTGCCTGTACGACCGTAAGTCGATACTTAGCATTGCGCTCGCCTGAACTCACAACTAGCTAACATTTTTTGTTTGTTTTTCTTCCCCTGTAAACAACATGCATGCAACCCTCCTGGCCCCGTCGGTCTTCTTGCTTTAGTACAAATATACTACAGTATTGATTTATTTACCCCATCCCTCGCAAACAGCACGTAAGGATACACAGCAGTCGTGGACAAACGTTATTTCACTGTATGTCGCGCGTAACAGTTCTCTAATTGTTTGTGAATGTTGACGCGTATTTTTGTCAAGTAGTGCTACCTTCTTAGCGCATCTTGGATGTCTTCTCCCACTTTCACGGCGGCTTAAATCGAAGGGACTTTTAAAATTTGCGTGCGGTGGTTTAGAATTTACGGTAGCGTAATAAAAGTGATTTGGAGACCAACTAATACACATACATTCTGCGCACATATGCACTCGCGTGTTGTCACAGTGAAAGAAGTTTTGGGTCAACTATACGAACATGTTTGTGTTTGTTGGGGTTGCAATGATAAAGTTTTTTCCGCAGCACTAACATACAACGAAGGATTTGTCATCAGCAAACTGTAGGTGTATTTTTACCCTATGCAATTTAAAGGTCACGAAAAATGTGTCATCACCAAATTGTAGGTGTGTTTTTAAGCGTACGCAATTTAAAGATTGCAATAAACGAAATAAGTTACTAAAAGGATTAACGGTTGCCGTAAGAAAGAAAAGTTAAAAGTGCTAATACATCAACGCACATATAACGAAGGCTTTGTCATCGGAAAACTGTAGGTGTGTTTTCCGCAATTTAAAGGTCGTAAAGAGAGAAATTATTTGAAAATATCGACGTTTGCTGAAAGGCATCAACGCACATAAAACGATTTGTCATCCACAAACTGTATATGTGTTTCTAGGTATCAACCTTTGTCGAAAGCAACGAAAACTCGAACAGAAACAACGGAGGACTGGTCATCACCAAATTGTTGGTGTGTTTTCTACATCCGCACTTGAAAAGTTGCACAAAAGCATTATAAATTATTAGAAAATATCATCGTTTGCCGAAAGGAACAAAAACTCGAAGTGATGATGCATCAATGCATGAGGGATTTGTTACCGGCAAACTGTAGGTTGTAGGTGTGTTTGTACGCACACGCAATTTAAACGTCCATAAAAACCCAAATAAGTTATTAGAAAATATCGACGTTCGCCGAAAGGAACGAAAACTCGAAGTGGTAATGCATCAACGCAGGATAGCGGTTGTGATTGCAACGATATCGCGCAGGGTTGAGGAATTTTAATTCGTAGTTATTACCCTTCGAGAAATGCTTGGTGGAAAAAGTCGAGCGAGGGCACTGTTCGATACAGATAATCAAAAGTGGTTAGTCGGATCTGTTTAGTTTTTGTCCGGGAGGGAATCTGTTATAATTTCCTCCATTTTCGGCTATAGAAAGTTTGGTGTGAGACATCATCGGCGAAGCGTGTCATTATAAAAACACGAAAGAACATTAAAGCGCGTTGGAAACTTTTGCCGATGGTTACTTCATTAGGGTTGGGCGGGCTTAATCGCCGTTCCGCCATCCGCCTCGAGGTTAGACGTAATATTCCCTCCGCCGTAGCAATAACAATCTACACAAAGATTACAATAAGAACTTTGGACCAAAAATGCACTGCAATCCCAGATCTTCCTCGGATTACAGTCTCTTGTTGAAATTCGCTGTATAGGAACCGCTGGTATGACGAAAACTTCTTTGAATTTTTACTTAAGTACTTTAGTAGTTATTTATGTATTACTTATTCTCTTTCGCATTTCCACCCACACATCTAAATGATATGGTTTAAGTTTTACTCCTTTGCAATGGATATGTAATTAAACGCAAACAGAAATACGCTTTTAGACATTAATACAAATTTTTCATCCGTGCACTAGATTTTCAATTAGGTATTAAAAACGTTGCCGTAAATCGATTAATCAAAATTTTAGTCCACCTTATCGACGTATCAGAAGTCAACAATCTATGACTAGTCGATAGTTTACAGATGATAGACTAAATAGAAATTTACTTTCAATGATAAAAAAGTCGACTTTACCCGTCTAATCAATGGATGAATCTGGACGGCTATTCGAAAGTCATCATTAATTGATCGGTCTAAAGTACCAGAAATTGACAACCTATAACTAGTCGAAACTTAAGAAGTGATGGATTTAAAACTTGAAAATTTACATTCGTTTATAAAAAAGCCAACTCTAGCCAATATTCACTATAGAATACTATTCGCAAGTTGCCTTTAAACGATCGATATGAAGTATCGGAAGTCGATAACCTACGACCAGCCGAAACTTAGGTACGAAGTAATAGACTGGAAGCTCAAAAATTAGTTCTGATTATAAAAAAGTCTTTAGTCGACTAATAAAACGTTGACTTTTGTCCACTATTCGGAAGTCATCTTTGATCGATCGATAAACAATATAGAAAATCGACAACCTATGTCGGCCCTAGACTTTGGATTTAAAAAAGTCAAATTTAACTGACTAATCAACATTTTCCTTCAGTCAACTATTCGAAAGTCATCTTTACTCGATCGGCCTGAAATTTCAGAAATTGACAAGCTATGACTAATCAAAACTTGAGAAGTGATGAATTTGAATCTTAATAGTGTACATTCGTTTATAAAAAAAGTCAACTTTAGCCGATTAATCAATATTTCACTATAGGCTTTTATTCGAAAGTTACTTTTAAACGAACGATATGAAGTATCGGAAGTCAATAACCTACGAGTAGAAGGAGGACAGAAACCCCCTCCACTTTTTATTTGATTCGCGGATTCGCGGTTTAATTCGCGGTTTTATTCGCGGATTGACCTAATTAATTTCGCGGATTGACCTAATTAATTTCGCGGTTTGATCTAATTAATTTCGCGGTTTGATCTAATTAATTTACATATGTGCTACTGATTAAATTACGCATTAGATTTTTTAATTTGCTTCTGGAATTACGCGTCGGACTTCGGCGGCCATCTTGGATTTCTGGCGGGAATATTTGAAATTTGAATTTTTTCCGATTTTTCTAAGTTTAATTTGTTGGATTTGAATTTCGCGGTGTGTCGGCCATCTTGGTGCGCGCGCACTTCTCACGGCGGTTGTTTTTAATTTTCGTGGAAATATTTGAAATTCAAACTGATAGATCTATATCGCTCTCTCTCTCTCTCTCTCTCTCTCTCTTGCATTCACTCGTGGAAATATTTAAATTTAAAAAATCTATTTGCGGCGGACCCGAGTGGGAATCGAACCCGAGTTTTCTGGTTAACAGTATTAGGACCTTACCGCTACGCTATTGAGGCGTCTTGGAAATATAGGAATTGAACAAGACGTCATTTCGCAGCTGTGCCGTCACACCGTTCGAGTTGAAACAAACTATTTTTTCGAATATATAAAATATAAGAACGGAATTGTGCCGTCTAGGGCCTTAGAAACTTGTTAATAATTTTAAAAAATTGACTTTGTAACTAGTTTTGCTGTAATTAATTTAATATGAGTGACGCTATCTCACTCAGTCCCATTGATTTTCTACAGCTTTCTCTTTTCCATCCCGTTTGCTACCTATGCGTAATTACAAAAGACGTTATCGCTCCAGGCAGACTTTCTATTTAGCCGGCGATTGTGTAGGGCTTCTAACCGTTGCATAGAATTCCAAAGTTTTATTTAACGTGCCTAAACAGGATTGTTTAGAAGACTGTAATTATAATTAGCATCGTAATGGAATGCACCAAGATTTAAATCAGCATGCATTGTTCGTCTGGATCGAGCAGTACGTACTCCAACGGTTTCTAGTCTTGCTTGGTTGACAGACGACAGAATGCACGGTTACCGGTCAGCGCAGCCAACGGCTTGGCGCTAAAATCCCTGTGACACAAAATCTAGTGGGATAAGCTTGCCTGGTTAATAAACCACTCTAGTTCGTATGATTTTTGTCGCTTTTAAAAATAAATAGACATTATTTTTTTCGTGCTTGAGTTTTATAATTACGCTGAGCCCTTTGTGGCTTGATTACGTCATGCCGAAGCCTGCTAGTTTAAAAATTAAATGGGGGATAAGAGGTAAAGCCAGATCGTAAATATAAAAACGAGTTACAAATTTGATTTTAATATATTCCTGAAATACTAAGTATGAAAAAGTCTTGGTTTTAAAGGTTTGAACATTGTACCACTTAGCTGTTCTAACATTATACTTCCATATACATATTATAAATAAATTTTAAATGTTATTTTCGACTGAGTTTTAGCTTCTTATAAATTACAACAGTGCCCTCGCCCATATAAAATAAGACATACGCATTAAATAAATGTTTTTATTGTATAAGAATGGTTGTCCCCCATAATTTTGAATAAAAATCACACAATTTCGTTGAAAAATGTTCTGTTTCACTTACAATTTTACAAAACTGACATCACGTCACTTGAAATTATACAAAAAACGACATTTTTAGCCAATAAGCGATAAAAAATACGACATCCCACATCATTTCACTTAAAAATTATCACGTTTCGTCTTACAAAACGCTTTAT
>OW679202.1:43541762-43927064 GCA_940337035.1 Agriotes lineatus | reverse complement strand
TAGCCTGGCCCGATTGCTTTGATTGATTGATTGAGGTTACATGTAGTAAACTTTGAGGGACTGTAGTTTTATTAGAAAGCATTTTCGGACACCTATTTCTTTGAAGTTTTTTATTTGAATTTTTTTCCTCGGCGTCATAAATCACCCTGTATAGAATTTAATGAACCTTGTCTCGAAAATTTCAGATTGAAGAAAGTCAATCTCAATCTCGAGACGAGATCAAAAATTTTCAAAAAAACTTGTTATGGCAATAATTTGTGCTTGTCTGAAAACCTATTCGGGTATACTGAGTGATTTTTACTTAGAAAATGGTGTTTTTTGAAATTGCCATAATCCATAAAGTGCAATTTTTCAGAAATCAAGCAAAAGTAACCACTTTTATGCCTAGGAATAAAAATAATGCATTTACCTTGTCTGTCAAGTCACATAAATTGCTACCTTTATGACGTTTGAAAATAAACAGTCTTTTATGTAGCAATGAAACAAATTCCAAAATTAAGAATAATTTTTATACAGCAAAAAATGTTAGGTGCAGTGTTACATTTGCTATTGCAAAATAATGATTAATTAGGTATAATGAATGGTTTTATTTTCCTATGTAAACAATAATTAACCTATACACATTACTAACGGGTGTTCATAAACAGTCGTCATCCCAGTAGGTTTTGACTTCAAAAACGTATGTCTATTATAATTGAGAAAAACTGCGCTATGACAGTACTCAATGACGTTTCATTGTGTTGCACGAATCAATCAAAGATATAACATTTTGTTTTTCAAAGCAACTGGGATGACGACTGTTTATGAACACCCGTTAGCATCAACATATGGTGCACAATAATTAGTAGCAAAACAATGTTAATATCGATTTAAAAGAATTAACTAGCAGCTTTCCATTTTGTTACATAACTTTCCAAAATTGTTATTACTAGCCCAATTGTTTACCAATAATGTATTTATAATTAACTTTAAAAGCCAGCTGAAACGTTCAAATATGATTGTTAACATTTATATTTTCTTCCTCAGCTATTAACCATCATTACTCTGAACATTCAAAAGTGCTGTGTGCTGCATATGGGAAATAACAACCCTAACTATCGTTACACCTTGACGAACACTTTAATTCAATCAGTCGAATCCCACACTGATTTAGGAGTTCTCGTAACTTCAAAACTCAGCTGGACTGAACATGTTACTACTGTCGTGAGTAAAACGAACAGGACCATGTACCAGATGAAAATGGCGTTTGAAAATATTACTGCTCAACAGTTTTCTCAGATCTTCAAAGTCTACATTCGACCTTATCTAGAGTATGCCGCAGTCGTGTGGTTTCCTCATCTTATCAAAGATATTATATATACAACAGTACTACAGGCCTTGGAGGCCCTTGACTTCAATGTTTTTCACTATTTGTTTCCACTTTTTCCGGTCCATTGCTATTTCTTCGTAGTTAATTATGCCTGCCCCACTTATATCACTTTTCACTTCCTGGAGCCACTTTTTCTTTGGTCTTCCTCTCTTCTTTTTCCCCCCTTCTCCTCCATACAAGACTTTTTTCACCACTCTTTGCTCTGACATTCGGCAGATGTGTCCTAACCATCTTGCTCGCTGTGCTCGAACTCTTTGCGTTATTTTTGTCTTTTTATACAAATCCATCACCTCTTTATTTGTACGCCTTCTCCACTCTCCTTCATCGGTTTTTATGCCTCCCATTATCCTCCTCAAGATTTTTCTCTCCCAGATTTCTAGCTTTTGTTCGTCTTTTTTTGCCATTACCCACGTTTCACATCCATACAATACAGCTGGTCTTATGATTGTTTCATAGGCTCTAATCTTGACTGCTCTTGATAATTTTTTTTCTCTTAATACTTTTGAGAGTGCTCCTGCTGCTTTATTTCCTTTAATTATTCTTTTATTGATTTCATATTCCTCTTGGTTTGTGGCTGTTATCGTCACCCCCAGATATTCAAACTGGCTAACTCTCTCAAAAATTTGTTCTCCTTCTTCCGTGTTAAATTTGACAAATTTATTCTCTTCTGTTACTTCTACTCTCGTCTCCATGTACTTTGTTTTTTCTTTATTTATCTGTAATCCAAATTTTTTCCCTTCTGCGTCAAATTTTTTGAAAACCTTTTCTAACTCTTTTTTTGATCTAGTTACCAGGACTACATCGTCTGCATAAGCGATACATTGCGTTTTATGATGGTAAATTGAGCCTGTTGTTTGGATCTTGCTATCTTTTACTATAACTTCCATTACCATGTTAAATAGGTTCGTTGACAGCGGGTCACCTTGTCTTAACCCTCTTCCAACTCTGAATTGTTCTGAGACACTCCCATCTATTAGAATTTTATTACTTGTATTTTTTAATGTCATTCTCACTAGATTTATTAATTTACTTGGAATATTCAACTTTACAAGTGCTTGGTATAATTTTTCTCTACATATTGAGTCGTATGCCTGTTTGAAATCTATGAAGAGCATATGCAGACCTAAATTTTGCTCATAGCTGTTGCTTTGGATCTGTTTGATGGTGAAAATTTGGTCTATTGTTGATCTTCCTGGTCTAAACCCTGCTTGGTATTCTCCCACTACTTGATCCTCTATCACCTGTAATCTTTTTCTTATTAACTTGGCCATTATCTTGTATACTACGTCAAGCAGCGCGATTCCTCTGTAATTTTCACACATCGTCTTATCCCCTTTCTTAAAAATTGGACAGATAAGTGCCTTACACCAATCATCTGGCATTCTTTCTTCACGCCACACTCTTTGTATCAAGTTGATCAATTTCTTCTGCAACTTCTCGCCTCCATGTTTTAGCACTTCTGCCGGGATTCTACTCTCCCCCGCACTCCTATTATTCTTTTGGTCTTTTATAGCTTCATATATTTCCTTTTCTGTCGGCTCTTCTACCTCCTGTTCATTAACTTCTGCTGCCTCTTGAGTTGCTTGCGTGATTTGTAGTTCATTTCCTTCTATCTCGTTTAACAGTTTATTAAAGTACCTTGCCCATCTCTCCAATTTCTCCTTTGTCTCCCCTATTAACAAACCCTCTTCATTCCTGCAAAAAATTGCTCGGATATTTGTGTTTTGTCTTGAAAGCTTTACTTCCTGATAGAAATTTTTTACTTCTTTATTGACGAAATGTTCTTCCATTTTTTCTAGTCGTTTTTCTAGTTGCTCTCTCTTTTTTCTTCTACAGATTTCTTTTGCTATCTTTCTTTTTTGTTTGTAATTTCTTTTTGCTTCATCTGTTCCATTTTGGTCCCTTTCCATTTTTGCCTTGTTTCTTTCATTTAGTGCTCTCTTACATTCTTCATCAAACCACTCTTCTTTTCTTATATTTTTTTGTTTCCCTAAGCAGACATTTACCGCCTCTGTTACACCTTTTTGTAATCCTGCCCATTCTTCTTCTATTGTTTGATTTGTTTCTTCCACACTAGCTAACCTCTGTTCTATTTCTTTTTCGAGCTCTTCTGCCACTTTCTTTTCTTGTAACTTCTCTATGTCGTATCTTTGTCTATCTTTTTTCTCTTTTCTTAGTGTTGGCAATTCTTGCCTGAGTTTTGCTATAACTAATATGTGATCGCTGTCTGCATCTGCTCCTCGGTAACTTCTACAATCCTTGATCGCTTTAAAGTGTTTGGCCTCTATTAGTACGTGATCTATCTGATTTTTGACACGACCATCCGGCGATATCCAGGTAACTTTGTGTATGTCTTTGTGATCCAAGCTTGTACTTACTATCTTCATTTGATTCTCAGCTGCAAATTCAATTAACTTTTTCCCATTTTCATTACTTTCTGCATGCAAACTTTTCCCTCCCGTAACCTTTTGATACATCACCTCTCTCCCTACTTTCGCGTTTAGATCTCCTATTGCCATTTTTATATCATACCTTGGTATATTCCCTACTATATCACACATCTTTTCATAGAATTCACTCTTTGTTTCCAGATCCTTTTCTTCTGTTGGGGCATGTCCATTTATAATACTGATCTTTCTATATTTTCCTTGCAGTCTTAGGTAACATAACCTGTCTGATACGGCTTTGAAATCCACCACCCTTCTTTTTATCCTTTCTTGTATCAGAAAACCCGTCCCAAGATATCGATTTTCCCCACTACTCTTAAACATGATGTGTTTACCCAAATCAATTATCTCACTTCCAGTTTGCTTTGTTTCTTGCAGGGCTAGTACATCAATGTCGTAATCTTGCATTATTTTTTCTAAATTTTTAATTGCTCCTTCTTCAAAAGTACCTCGTACATTCCAAGTTCCTATCTTTAATTCTTTTTGTATTAATTTCTTCTCCCACCTACTCTTACTCTTTTTGTTTTCTTGTTTCTTTTCTCTTTGTCCATGTCTTGCCAGGTTTGTCCTCAAAAATCCGTCTGCTTTTGTTTTATTTAGTTTTTTGGTGGTTTATGCTTTTGGAGTTGTTTTAAATTTGGGTCCCACCTCCATTCCTCTCCTTCTATTACAACTCTATTGTAACCAATCTTCACGCTTTTTCCGCTCCTTCTTTCTTGCTCTGCTAGCTCCCGTATTTTCTTCTGCTTTTCTCTGTCAGTCTTAGTTAAGTCGTCATTGATGTAGATTCTTTGTGTTTGGATCTTTCTCAGCTTTTGTTTGTTACCCATAACTCTTGTTTTCTCCTCAGCATTTTCTAACTCAATTAAGCAGACTTTTTCTCCCATTTTATGAGCTCCCTTAATTTTAATATCCACCTCTAAGTGGTTTTTCATAAAGGTCTGCATCTCTTCTTTTAGTACACTTGGTTCATTTCCTTTTATGTTTATCCCAGTTACCACCACGTTATTCTTCCTTTTTTCTTTCTCTAGCCATTCTATGTTTTTCTTAATCTCACCTATCTCATTTTTAATTTCTATATTTTCTTGAATTAATTTTTGGTTCTCATTTCTTAGCTTCTCATTTTCCAATTTTATTTTTTTGATTTCTTCCAGGCTGGACTTAAGCTCAATCTTCAATTCTTCTTGATTTTTCTTCATGTCTTGTTTTATCTCCGCTTTTAGCTCCTTTATCAGTGCTTTTAATTCATCCATTTCTTCTGACTTTATCTCTGCGTCTTCCTTCGTGTCTTCGCTTATTTTCTGTTCTTCTTCTGATTCTGGCGACCAGCCTATTTTTCTACTCTTTTGAAAGGCTAATTTCTCGAGTTCCCACCTTTCGAAAAGCTCCGGCGATTCCGGTACTCTTTTTCTTTTTTCCGGGAATTGCGCCTGAGTGTTGCTACTTCTCGTAATTCTACTGGACGCTTCACTCATTTAAAAAGTCTAAACACTGCTTTTATTGTTTATTTACTGCCGCGCTATCGTTTCTTATCGCCGCGCCGTCTGGTTGTAATGATACTTTCAATTCACAGCTGTGCCGCGTCAGTGTATTTAACCCGACCTTCACTTTGTTATTGAACTTGGTTGTGATTTACGCCCGTACGTTGTCGTCGACCACGCTTTAATTACTGAAAGCCACCGCCTTCTCACGCACTTTTTAAGCCACTTGACTTTAAAACCACTACCCGGATTTTTCACTCACAATAGGACCTTATTTTGCTTTATACGAAACACTATTACTCCTTTATCCGCTACAAATTTTCCACTCTAGCTGACGGGACCTGTTTACAGGTTGACGCGTCGAACTGAACTCGCAGCTTTCCATTTTGTTACATAACTTTCCAAAATTGTTATTACTAGCCCAATTGTTTACCAATAATGTATTTATAATTAACTTTAAAAGCCAGCTGAAACGTTCAAATATGATTGTTAACATTTATATTTTCTTCCTCAGCTATTAACCATCATTACTCTGAACATTCAAAAGTGCTGTGTGCTGCATATGGGAAATAACAACCCTAACTATCGTTACACCTTGACGAACACTTTAATTCAATCAGTCGAATCCCACACTGATTTAGGAGTTCTCGTAACTTCAAAACTCAGCTGGACTGAACATGTTACTACTGTCGTGAGTAAAACGAACAGGACCATGTACCAGATGAAAATGGCGTTTGAAAATATTACTGCTCAACAGTTTTCTCAGATCTTCAAAGTCTACATTCGACCTTATCTAGAGTATGCCGCAGTCGTGTGGTTTCCTCATCTTATCAAAGATATTACCCTATTAGAAAATGTTCAAAGACGAGGAACGCGTGCTGTTGGTAATCTGCGTGACCGCTCATACCATGAAAGACTAGAAATCTTACAGCTGCCAGTTTTGAGAGATAGACTTATCCGTGGTGACCTAATTTTTACTTATAAGGTATTAAGTGGTGATAACTTCTCGGTAGATATGTCCAAATTGTTCTGTGTAAGTGCCGATGAGAGATTACGCGGCCACACGAAAAAACTGAAACGCGAAAATTTTAAAACAACACCCAGGCAACATTTTATCATTAATTGGATTTTCCATAAATGGAACTCCCTGCCAGAAAATGTTGTAACAGCTACCAGCGTCAACAACTTCAAAAATGGTTATGAAAGATTATTCTCAAGTTTGTTAATTTAAAAAAAAAATACCATCGAATTATATACTTTTGTATTTATGTTCATTGTTCTTTACGAAACATGTGTTCCTGAAACGTATTGGACACTATTATTACAGAATTGTGATTTTTTCTGGTATATATTATATTGTATTTTGTACAAATATTTATTTTAAAAGTGTCATAGGTTATTATAAACCTCCGCTTTGTATAACTATCCTAATAATAATAATAATTACTAATTTGTATTTGCTACAATGCCTAACAATAATAATATCTTTAATCAAACGGTAATGTGTCAATTACTTATTACAAGTTTATTTTTTGTATACATTAAACATTAATTAAAACTTCCTTTTTGTACAACCTGGGCAAAAGTAACAACCTCTCCAACGAGAATAATCACAAAATTGTCATTCAGAGTGCGTGTGCAGTATTGTACAGTCAACGGAATTTTAGCATTTATAGTTTGTCAAAATTGCATTGCATAAATTGTCACTTTAGCAGGTTATTTCATGATTTTGTTAGAATTATATTATCAAATGATTTGGGCATAGCGATACAAGTCTTTTTGTGTATATGGTAAGAATTCACCTGAAATCATTTTCTAACAGCCGTGAAATAAGCTGCGGGCTTTATTGTTAATAGATTATGAGATTATGACCTGTCGAAATTGCAACGGCGCCGTGACGTCATTAGAAACATTGTCAATTTGGAAGCCTACCTACTAAGGGTTCCTAAGATTTCAAATTAGGAATCGGTGAGAACTAAAACCACGTCTGAAGTATAACAATTAAAAGAATGTGGCCGCCATTAGTATTGTAACTTAACAGAACAAGTAGCTAAAGGCAAAAAGCTGGCGAGTTGCCACAGGCAAAGAAAGGAGTAAACTTACCTGGTATATTATAAGCAACAACAAACCAACAATTGACAGAGCCAAGTTCTAGATTTACTATGACAAATCCCATATGGGATAGTGAAGATATGACGAAGAAATGGCTGGAAAAGAAAGAACATGGGAAATAGAAACCAGAAACATTAACAAATTTTCAGTAACAAGTAGGTATTTATTTCGTAGATACAAGAATACAATCGATAAAACAATTCAAATGCACCTCACATGTGCATGGCAGTTGGTATTGGGATACCAAATGATAAATTAGCAAACATAAAGTATAATAATGATAGTAACTTCGTTGTATGCAGATCTGGCTTAACAGTTAAATCATATTACGAAACCTACACTTAAAAGCAAAATGACAACAATTCAGTAATCAAAAATGAAAGTAAATATTAAAGTACAATAAAACGACAGTACTTAAATCGAGAAAGCATAAAAGAACAAATAGTCAATGATTGATACCGATCTACTGTACACTCGTAATAAGCAACGTAGTTTATCTGTTTCAGGGTATTAAGCCTTTGTTTACATATACAAAAGTAGGCTGATCACTAAGTGATAATGATGAATCATAACAGCCTTAGATGTCTTAAAGTCTTCACTCTACTAGCAAGGATTTTAAAACATCAGCGGCAGTTATAATACCCATAACATTCCTAGATATGTTAATAGCTATAAAAGGCAATCATAAAGTCATTGAGATGTTATTTCCCAATAAAAAAAAATTCTGGATATACGGATTATCAAAATTAAAGCAAAAATCAGGCACCTAATTACAAATCAGTAACAAAGTTATTTAATACCGATAAGTAATTGCAATAAACAGTAAAACCAAACAGCAAGCAAAAGTAATTAATTAATGTACGTTGTAGAATACAATTTAAAATATTAAAGCAAAGTAACAATCAGGAATACGTAATGAAATGAATCATTAATTTAAATTTTCCAGAGAAAAGTAGCAAAGCACGTTAGGGCACCGATTACTGTGGATGGCAACCATGTTCGTGAGTACAACAGAATCCACAGAGCTACAAAAAAATCTCAGATTTAGGAACCAGAGATTGATGGCTTACAAAAACCTTACCCAAAAGATGTCAACAGGTTTAAAGAATAATGCCTATATCTTTGAATAGCGGGCAGCAAATTTTTTTTCTTCTGTATGTGTTCTCATATGTCTAACCCAAAAAGTTTTGTGTGCTGCTTTGTACTCGCAAATCAACATGAATCAAGTTTTTCTGCTGTATGCGTCTTCATATGTTCCACTAAAACACGTTTTTGTGCTGCTTTATACTCGCAAACAGAGCAAGAAAATGGTCTCTCTCCTGTATGCGTCTTTATATGGTCCACTAATGTACCTTTTCGTGCCGTTTTATACTCGCAAAAAGAACAAGAATAAGGTTTCTCTCCTGTATGTGTCTTCATATGATCCACTAAAGTACCTTTGTGTGCTGCTTTATACTTGCAGACAGAGCAAGAAAACGGTTTCTCCCCTGTATGCGTCTTCATATGTTTCACTAAACTACCTTTTTGGGCTGCTTTATATTCGCAAACAGAGCAAGAAAAAGGTTTCTCGCCTGTATGCGTTTTCATATGGTCCAATAAAGTACCGTTTTGTGCTGCTTTATACTCACAAAAAGAACAGGAAAAACGTTTCTCTCCGGTATGCGTCTTCATATGGTCCACTAAAGTACCTTTTTGTGCTGCTTTATACTCGCAAACGGAGCAAGAAAAAGGTTTTTCTCCTGTATGCGTCTTCATATGGTTCACTAAAACACGTTTTTGTACTGCTTTATACTCGCAAACAGAACAAGAAAATGGTTTCTCTCCTGTATGCGTCTTCATATGGTACATTAAAGTACCTTTCTGTGCTGTTTTATACTCGCAAAAAGAACAAGAAAAAGGCTTCTCTCCTGTATGCGTCTTCATATGGTCCACTAGATGACGTTTCCATGCTGTTTTGTACTCGCAAACAGAACACAAATAAGGTTTTTCTCCTGTATGCATCTTCATATGGTCCACTAAATTACTTTTTCGTGTTGCTTTATACTCGCAAACAGAACATGAATATGGTTTTTCCCCGCTATGTGTCCTCATATGGTACACTAAATTACCTTTCTGTATTGCTTTGTAATTGCAAATAGAACATGAATAAGGTTTTTCTCCTGTATGTGTTCTCATATGTTTAGTTAAATTGTTTTTTCTCGATGATTTAAAATTGCAAATAGTACAAAAGTGCAATTGTTTTCTCTCCATATTTTCTAAGCAATTACTCTTATCTTCTGCTTCGTGTTCCCTGGCATTGGGAACAAATGAATGTTCAATAACACTTTTACTTGCTGCACAAGTATCAAGCATTTCATCTTTTATGTATATGTCCTCAATTTTAATATTCATTCCCTGATGAGTCACGGTGTTGATAGTACCTTCAACGATTTCTCCCTGTATTTGTAAATTTTCCACTGCTTTGTCTGCATCAACCTTCATCAGTGGTTCATGTAACCCGCTCGCCATCGTGTTACACAAATTATTATCAATTATTAACTCTTGCTTCAGGTCCATTGTTATAACAGAAGTAATGAATCAGGATTTACTAAATATAATATCTGAAAACAAAAAGCAATATAAAATTAAGTTAGGTCAAGTTGGTTATGTTTATTTGAACATTTTCTATAATCAGAGTATATATACAGATTGCGGCAGACTACTAGGACCATTGCAAAAGCAAGGAGAATATGCATGTGGTCGTCGTGGTGTTTAACAAACGAACAATCAATGTACGATAGCGGTAGGTCGTTAGTATCATTATAAATACAAGGTATATATTCGATTTTTTAATTTTTTAAATACAATTACGGCCAGATGTAAAGTCCTCTTGCTTTTGCTATGGTCCTAGTGGCCTGCCGCAATCTGTATATTTACTTACATGGAATACTATGAAATTGAAAGAATCAACTTACTCAAAGAGCGGCCTAGCAGCAAACCCAATGTGTAATAACTAACCCGCAGAACAATACAACTAAACTTTATCCTATACGGAACATGTACGGAGTAGAGAACACAAACAAAAAAGGTACAAGAGCACAAAACTGAGCTGAGCTGACCAGCAGTTGACAGCACAACACAATATTTTGATAGTATCAGCAGCAGTGGTGCCAGGTTTGCCACAATAAAACAATAAAATTTTCAACACCAAGCTTAAACATTCCCTTTTTACTTCCTTTTACTACTATAAAGGAAGTATTGGATTCACCCCAAAAATTCGAAATTGAGTTTTCAACAGATCTTCACGTTTTAGAGTCCCCTGATCCCAAAAAACATATTTTTTTTCATTGGTCTGTGTGTCTGTCTGTGTGTCTGTGAACAGAATATCTCAAAAACGAAAAGAGGTATGGCATTGAAACTTCATATATAAGTTTTGTGTACTATGTAGATGAGACAGCAAGCTTTTGAAGAAAATCGCATAACCGGAAGTAGGTGTTTACTTTTGTGATTTTTCAGTTTTTTTCGATTTTTTCAAAAACGGCTCTAACGATTTTTTTTAAACTTTACATTTTTCTTACATTTTTAATGTGTATTGATGTGAGATAGGTGATTTTCCAGTTAAATACTTCTAAAGTGGGTTTCTTTTGTTTTTTTTTCTATTTTTTTTATTAACTCCTATTTTAAATAAAACACCCGGTATATTATTACATTTTTGAATTCACCTTAAAATTCTAGAGAAAATTTGTCTCTTCAACTAACACTCGATTTTGTACCGTTTTTGTAGAATTTGTAATTTTTGAAATTTTTTAACAAATGGTTAAAAATTCAAAATGAAATTTTTGACTAATTATAAGATCACTGTAAAAGGAAGTTGTGTGAGTGTATCACACCAGATTTTTATTACTTCCTTTTACAATAAAGGAAGTATTCGATTCACACCAAAAATTCGAAATTCAGTTTTCAACAGATCTTCACGTTTTAGAGTCCCCTGATCCCAAAAAACATATTTTTTTTCATTGGTCTGTCTGTCTGTGTGTGTGTCTGTGTGTCTGTGAACAGAATATCTCAAAAACGAAAAGAGGTATGGCGTTGAAACTTCATATATAAGTTTCGTCTACTATGTAGATGAGACAGCAAGCTTTTGAAGAAAATCGCATAACCGGAAGTAGGTGTTTACTCTTGTGATTTTTCAGTTTTTTTCGATTTTTTCAAAAACGGCTCTAACGATTTTTTTTAAACTTTCTATTTTTATTACATTTTCAATGTGTATTGATGTGAGATAAATGATTTTCCAGTTGAATACTTCTAAAGTGGGTTTCTTTTGTTTTTTTTCTGTTTTTTTATTAACTCCTATTTTAAATAGAACACCCGGTATATTATTACATTTTTTAATTCACCTTAAAATTCTAAAGAAAATTTGTCTCTTGAACTAACACTCTATTTTGTACCATTTTTGTAAAATTTGTAATTTTTGAAAATTTTTGAGAAATGCTTAAAAATTTAAAATCAAATTTTTGGCTAATTATAAGATCACTGTAAAAGGAAGTTGTGTGCGTGTATCACACCAGATTTTTTAGCAACAATTCCCCTGAAATTAAAAAACATTTAACAGGTGAGCAAACGAAAATGAAATCAAGCTTGGCTTTGAAATATTTGTTGTATAAATAATATGTTGGTGGCACTGTAAGTCTATGTCAAATTCGAGGTTAGCAGGTTAGGTTTTGCGTCAGTCTGTGTCAAAACTAAAGCAAAACCTAACCTACTAACCTCTAATTTGACATAGACTTACAGTGCACCAACATAGTACGTATTCATACAACAAATATTTCAAATCCAAGCTTGATTTCGGTTTCATTTGCTCACATGCTATAATAATATTAAGTAAATATAACGTTGAATAATTGAAATAAATATATTGCTATGGTATTTACATTTATATTTCATTATTATAAAGGGTTACAGATTTTATATATATTATATATATTGATGCCTGTTAAGTTGTCACTTCCATTATCTAAACATGGCGACCTAGCTTCCACATGAAGGAGGCATGCTAGAAGCAATTTGAAACTATATATAGATAAAGGGGAAGATGCATTATCCGATTGTCTTTAGAGGGGAAGCAATTTTTCAAATTTTTAGTTTCATATATACCGTGACCATGTCGGCCACGTAGTCACTTCCATATGACGGAGTATGTATAGATACCAAAGCATTTTAGTCACTTCCAACAGTGGTGCCTAGTTCAATGCTCGTTTAAAGTATCACGTTTCAATAGCTTGTCAGCTAGACGATTTGCGGCGCCAGAAGCTGTGTGACTTAATTATTATAATATCAATATAATATTTATTGGTGCAATAAATTGCAAAATGGGAGGGTTTTTTCATTGTTTCTAATAAGGAAGCAACAGCAAAGAACGTCATTTCAACAGTAATAAGGACAGTTAAGTAGTCAACATTTCAATACAAAATTGCAAACACTGGTTTTTTTGTTAATAATTTATTATTAATTAATCAATTAATAATTTTCTATTTCCAAAACCGTTCTTCCAATATGATTTTACGTCTCCAAACTTCAGAATCGAGCGATGGTGCTGTAATACAACCAAGTTAAAGATGTTTGCTCATTTTTGATCCCAGCTTTCCAAAGACCGATCCCTGATGCCCGTTTTCCGATCTTGGCCGACAAAACGTTGCTTTCTGGCGAAAAAATTCTCCCAAAACTGCATATTTTCTGGTCGGTCGTACAAAATATTATTTTTATTTCATACTGATGTCAAAAATGACATTTTTCGAATTATTTATGGTACAAAAAATAAAACATTAAAATCCTAGTACTTTAAAGTAAAATTTTAAAGTTCAAATACTTTAAAACTTATTTATTGTACAAAAAATGGAACATTAAAGTCCTAGTACTTTAAAGTAAAATTTTAAAGTTCAAGTACTTTAAAATTATACGTCAGTTGTTGACATGAAATTTGAAATGATTTATAACTTTTTATTTAAAATTCATTAAAATTGCAGTATGAAATAAACCGTTGTATTCACCACGAACGAAATAGTACTTTATGTAACTAGTCCTCAAATCAAGGCTTTAGGGGACGAGTCGTAATGTTTCCGGACGAGGCGGAGCGAAGCGCAGCCGAGTCCGTAATATGAAGATGAGTCCTCTAAAGCCATTTGAGGACGTGTTGCATACAACGTTTTTTTGTATTAGCTCTCCAAACATTATAATATGAAGTTTCAATTACCATTAACGCGGCATTATATTAGGAGGCCGCGCGAAAATGTATTTTTCGCTCTCCAAACTGGTTACTTTGGAAACTGTCTAGGATCCTCAAAATGGCCATTTAGAGGCCTTGTACTTAAAGTCGTCACGGCAACTAATGTTTGAGTCCGCTACAATGTTGCCATGACGACTTTAAGTACAAGGCCTCTAAATAGCCATTTTGAGGATCCTAGACAGTTTCCAAAGTAACCAGTTTGGGGATCGAATACAAAAAAGTGTTTTTAAAGGTCCTCGCAAGTAATTCCGTCCTCGGCTGACGCCTCGGACGTAAACAACTTTCTCGTCTTTAAAATGCCACTTTTCGTTCTAGATAAATAAGCTACTATTAATTCACTGAATTCATTATCAGTTTCATGGACATCTGAAACTGATTAACTTAATTTTTATTTTAAAATGATAACTTTACGATAGTACCGTTCTTTTGTTCATTGAAAGACAAACCTAAAAAATGACGATACATTTTCTGGTTTAAAAAAAACATTTTTGACATACAGTGACTTTGTTTGGTATTTACATTCTCAATAATGGTGAAATCTAAAATACATAGGTTAAATTTAATAGGTACTAAAACTAGACACAATTAAACAATTATACCATGATTTCGAAGGCTTTCACGGCCATTGTCATTAAGTAACAAACGACTTCCGGGATTGGACCGTGTCATTATTGAGGTCGAAGAACTCAACTTTGGTAAGGGGCTTCATCATGACCCAATGCAAAAGAGCACGGTAACTCAACGTATAAACCACGCCAAAGGCGAGGTTTTTTGCAAGGGGAGGGATAGGAGAGCACGGTAACTCAACGTGTAAACCACGCCAGAGGCAAAACTCTTCTAACGATCGAAAGAAGAAAAGTGAAAATTTATAGGCAAGTGCCGTCGCGGTTCAGTGGCGGTTAGCGGGGCTTAGGAATTAGCACTTTCCACATCGAAGGAAGAGGAAGCCTTCGTCCCGATTGAGATTGTTAAGATGTTTGTACGATGACTGCTGCAATAATTTCGGGAAAGTACGAGAAAACACAAAAGAATTCAACGAAATATGTTTATTGCTTTTCAAAATATTCTCCTTTACAATTAATACATTTTTGCATGCTTTCAAACCCATTCTCAAAACGTTTTTTTTCTATTCTGAACGACGTATAGCTAAAACATTTATATGCCTTGACTGCTTCTTGGGATGACATAAACTGCTGACCGCGCACTTTATTTTACACCAGAGGGAATAGGAAAAAGTCATTTGGTGATAAATCCGGACTATAAGGACAGCGGGACATTAATTCAATGTTTTGATGCTTCATAAAATCGATTGTTTGAGCTGCCGTGTGGGAGCTTGCATTATCGTGATGCAAAATGATACGCTTACTCTCATTGTTTCTCCTCACTTCAGCTATGACTTCCGGTAAGTAAATGGTAGTATAACACTCAGCATTAACCGTTCTTCTATCTTCTAAGGCCACAGTTGAAACATGTCCAGTAAAGCCAAAAAATAGACAATCGTTTTTTTTGAAACACTTCGAGATCGAACAACCTTTGATGGTTTTGGTTCACTTTGGAATACCCACACAGCCGATTGACATGTAGTTTCAGGCTCATATGAGTAAATCCAAGTTTCATCGCCTGTGATGATGTCGTAAACCAGATTTGATGATCCTGCACTGACTTTTTTTGAGCATGTCCTTGCAACATTTTACGCAGTTCTATTTTTAAACATCAGTTAAATTGTGAGGGATCCGCCTAAAAGCAAGTTTCCTAACACCCAAGTGTTCATGCAATATTGTATGAATTTGTTTCATGTCGATGCCAAGGGACGACTCAATCTCTTGATATGTCACATGGCGGTCAATCATTACCATTCTGCGAACAGCATCGACGTTTTCTGGAATAACAGCAATTCGTGGCCGACCTTCACGAGACTCATCGCCGAGACTGCTACGTCCAAATTTAAATTCTTGATACCACCGATAAATTGTTGTTTAGGACGGTGCTTCATCACCAAAAGCTGCAACAAGTCTTTCCGCGCACTGTTAAATTGCTTCGAAAATTATAAAAACTCATTGCACGAAACTGTTCTCGACTTAAATCCATTTTTCGTAATCGCTTCGACTTTGAAGAGCTGTCAATCTAAAACAGATTTAACATTTTTGTGTTCTATCAACGCATACTACCCTACAACATTACAATTTTCTTGAAAATGACACAGCCACCTTACTAAAGCTACTAGAAGTACACCATTCCCGAAATTATTGCAGCAACCCTCGTAAATCTCAATGATTTCGCGAATCTTTCTGCTAAAGAAGAATGGCGATTTGCAGGTTCTTAAACCATTTTAATAGTCAACATCCAGACCGCTCTACCATTTACCATGGAGATAGAAGGTAACGGCTCCCGTCCTTTCTTAGATGTACAGATTTCTCGCAAACCCACTCACACTGATCGCTATCTACATGCTGATTCTCACCATCATTCTACACAAAAACTTTCCGTTATCAATTCGCATGTACACTGGGCTATTTCCATATCTCAACCCAATAATGTCCACGCTGAATTAAACCACATTCGGAAATCTCTTAGGAACAAGGGTTAGTATGATAAGGATATACAGTCTGCTATCAATCGCCATCTTCATCCACGGCCACCCAAACCTCAAATAAACGGATCCTCCTACAGCAATAGCCTTTCTTCCCTATATTCACCAAGTCACCGATTGTGTAGGAAATTTTCTTCGAAAACAAATCATCAAAACAGTATTCAAACCCCCGAGCAAAATCTCACAGGTTCTTCCTTCACATAAAGACGAATTAAACACTATGGGCCGGTTGCAGAAAGCAACGTTAAGTCTGGTGTTAGCTAACGCGACGTCAAAGTGAACAAAAACGAATCAAATCTCAAATGTTTATGGTAACTAATACAATAGTAAACAAAATTTGATGTGATTTTGTTCACTTTGACGCGATGTTAGCTAACACCAGACTTAACATTGCTTTCTGCAACCGGCCCTATGTCATCTAAAGATGTTTATAGAGTCCCTTGCTCTTGTAAAGCTGTATACATTGGTGAAACAGGACGTTCAGTGAAAACTCGCGCTGTCTCAAGTCGGATTTCGTTTCATCATCAGCCATCTCCGAACACCAACGCTATAATGGCCATAAAATCCTTTTTGATTAAACTTCCATTATCTGCAAATCCCCATTATTTTTTAGCAGAAAGATTCGCGAAGCTATTGAGATTTACAAACACCTTAACAATCTCAATCGGGATGAAGGCTTCCTCCTTCCGTCTATGTGGTAAGTGCTAATTCCTAAGCCCCGCCCACCTTCAACGAACCGCGACGACACTTGCCTATAAATTTTCGCCTTTCTCCTTCCGATCGTTAGAAGAGTTTCGCCTCTGGCGTGGTTTACACGTTGAGTTACCGTGCTCTATTGCATTTTCTCCTGATGAATGACACGGTCCAATCCCGGCAGTCGTTTGTTACTTAATTATACAATTTTATTCTTTTTACCAGAATTATTTCCAGATTGCTTCTTGCTTTTCAATTTCAATTTCAATGCGTTTCAAATCTATCTGCTTCAGCGTATACTAAATTGGGATGAAAATTTATTTCTTCTAAAGACTTTCCCTTGTACTCTATTGGTACCGTTCTTTTCACAATCATTAGGAGAAGTTTAGAAATTTTGGCGGTTTAATTAATATCAACAGGCAACCTGAAAATGAGAGGTATTATATGCGCATAACTGCATCAACATTATTGAAGCTGGAAAAAGATATTTTAAGTAAATACTTTTTGTAAATTAAATTGTTTTCGCTTACTGCGTAAAACTCTTAGTGACTCTTTTGGGTGTGACCCATGAAGTTCGCAAATTGTTTTGATTCATTTGGTCTAAGATTTAGAATTTGAGTTATTGAAGCTATTTGTTTCCTAAATTTGTTCCTGGAAATTGCTTCTGAATTTTCTAATTTACCTTTTTTCAATAATTCACGAATTTCCACATCACCTTTACCCCGTTTGATGGTACTGTCAGGAATAGCAAATACTTATTTATTTTTCTTGTCTACAATGTACTTGTCCCGGTGTTCTAGCAATACATTAATAATTTTTTCAAGCTCTTTAGGTATTAAAATGAACACAGCCTTAGATCCTTTGACTACAGCTCAATGGTAAAATAAATTAACACTCATTCCAAGCTTACCTGGGTTTAGTACCATTTGCACCAACATTCTTCCTCTAGTCGCCATCAGCACGTTAATTTCACACTAGTACATTTGCTAGCAACGTTGCCAAATTTCGGAAGTTGCAACGTATTGCACATGTAGCGGAAGTCACTAAGACTCTGTGGTGAAAATGATGGTGGCGCCAGCGGCATATACCTGAACTAAGTGACAAACTGAAAATGGACATTCATAGTGTAGTCACTTCCCCACATTTTTTTGGATTTGAGGCCCGTGCGGCATCTATGACCTAAATATGCTAAAAACAAGAGAAAACGCAGTGACTTCCGAAATCGGAAGTGACACAGTAATTTTGGAAGTGAGAACGAATATCGTGTACCTATTTCGGAAGTCACTTGATACATTTCATAAATATATTACAAATTAATAATAATAGCCTATTGTTTATTACAATATACAGTTCAAAATATTATATAGTTTTTAAAACTTAATTTATCTCAACAAGTTCAGTTGGCACCTGTGACAAAATATTAAAGAAAGACATCCACATCTATTCTCACCGTTTGCACTCTGTACAACAATTACACGAAGCTGATTATTCTCAGCGTGTCGAATATTGAATGACGACTTATTAGAGAACACCTTTCACGGACGATGCCTGGTCTAATTTAGATGGATACATTAAGTCTCAAAGCATGCGTTGGTGGAGTTGGGAGAAGCCTAACTTTATGCTAGAAACACCTCTTCATCCTCAAAAATTAGAAGTGGGATGCTCTTTTTCAAGGCATAGAATAATTGGGCCATACTTTCTTGAAGGTGTTTATTGTTAACAAATAAACGAAGATTTTTTTCAGGCACTTTGACTGCAGAAAGTTATCAATAAGAGCTTTTACGGCCCTCTTTCCAAGAGCTTCATGATGATGAACTCAGGTTTGGATTTTTTCCAACAAGGTGGGGCCATTGCGCACACAACACATGATACCTTAAATATGATACAAGCATTGTTCTACAGACGGATTATTAGTGAAACACAACGCGATTTCTTTCTGTAGCCGTATTTAAAAAACTCCATTTTCCAGCAACGAACACATGATCTAAATAAACTGGGGCACAGAGAAAATTAATGGAATTAATAACAATCCAAATACGTTACTAAATGCGAAGAGTTCGAGCGTAAATGGGTGAAGACGGTGTACATTTTGATCATTTGTAATGAATTTTTTTTTATTGCAGTAAATTACAGTTAAGTTATTACCATTTGATAGAAATGTAGTGTTTTAAAGTTAGTTTTAAAGGTTTGCATTTAAATGGTTTCTTGTTGTTAAATCTGTTTATAAAAGTAAGGTTAAGTACGTTTGGAAAAAAAAATCTGGTGTAATACACTTACACAACTTCCTTTTACAGTGATCTTATAATTAGCCAAAAATTTGATTTTTAATTTCTAAGCATACAAATTCTACAAAAACAGTACAAAATAGTCTGGCTGTCTGTGAACAGAATATCTCAAAAACGGAAAGAGGTATGGCGTTGCAACTTCATATATAAGTTTTGTGTACTATGTAGATGCGACAGCAAGCTTTTTAAGAAAATAACTTAATCGGAAGTAGGTGTTTACTCTTGTGATTTTTCAGGTTTTTTTCGATTTTTTTAACAACGGCTCTAACGATTTTTTTAAACTTTACATGTTTATTACATTTTAAATGTGTATTGATGTGAGATAGGTGATTTTCCAGTTGAATACTTCTAAAATTGGTTTTTTTTGTTTTTTTTCTATTTTTTTTATTAACTCCTATTTTAAATAGAACACTTGGTATATTATTACATTTTTGAATTCAGCTTAATATTCTAGAGAAAATTGTCTCTTGAACTAACACTCTATTTTGTACCGTTTTTGTAAAATTTGTAATTTTTGAAAATTTTTGACAAATGGTTAAAAATTTAAAATCAAATTTTTGGTTAATTATAAGATCACTGTAAAAGGAAGTTGTGTGCGTGTATCACACCAGATTTTTTTATCATGTAACAACTTGTAGCCAACCCATAATGAGTTGCCTACAAGTTGTTACATGATAAAAAAATCAGCCTGTTTATTTGAAAATTATGTGGTTTACCGATATTATATATTTTTGTTAGTAATTGTTTCAGTTTTGTATGTTTTCTATTTTATCTGTACCTATTTGTTCTATATTCGTTATTAACTATAATAATTTAAAGGTGCTTTATGACATGTATTTACCTACTTAAATAAAGTTAATTTTTACATTTTAAATTACACTAAAGCTATATTTTTACATATCTAAAACTTGTTACACACAACTTCACTTATAATGTAAATTAGTTAAACGACAAAATAGCTGAAAAATAACAGTTTTTGATAAAGAATTACAAGAAATAACAATGTTTTTCCGAATTAGAAAATATAATTTAGGGAAAACTAATATAAATAAAGCGGCAACCACAGCGAACACAGTAAATGCTTTTCTTTAGCAAGAATAATTGTTTGGATCTTTGGCAACTCAGTACGCCATACAAAAGCCATCTAGTATCTAGTAGAAAGTTGTAATCTGTCGTAATCCCCTTGGTTTGTCTGCTAATTGAAGTTTCTTATTTGTGTTGCCTACTACACTACACTACACTGCTAAATTATATCTACTTTTCTAAAATCTTAGTTTTATTATTGCCGAAACAATTTGCATTTTAGAAAAAATGTCATGTGACGTTTGAAACAGAGTAGTTTTTAGCTATCTATTGACGTAGAGATTTTTTCGATATTCGTATTTTTGTACATATTATTTGAAAATTTTAAAGTGAAATAGAGTTGTACGTTTTTTAATGCTGAAAAGTTATTTTTTTTTAAATCTCTCTGTCAGTAGACAGACAAAATATAAATGATTCGAAAAAAAAATTGGTCGCCTTTCCTACTTTAAAATTGGCTCTCTAAAAGTTAAACAAAGTGTGCATAAAATGGGGTACCTATATTTCAAGGTGTAAACTTCAGCGTTAAAATGCAGTATATTGATACCCTATGCATATGAATGGGATTGCATTCGTAAGCCGCTCATAAACTCATATTGGTTAGGACTGACATTGAAGAAACATGTTTGCTTGGAGTGACATTAATGCCTCAACGCTAAATCTCATCTTGTCGGGCGAATGCCAAAAGGTTACCTGCAGCTGGAGTTAAAATGTCAATTTGGATAAGTAATTTGGAATTCGCCAATTTGTTCTACACTCGAGAGCTCAAATAAATGAACACAAGTATCATGGACTCAACTTCTTCATTTTGCCTACGACTGAAAAACATTATGAATTCTTCGAATAAAAGGAATATTAGGTTTTATCACTAAGTTTATATATAATTAACGACTATACTCGCAGTTTTAGAAAATTGTGATAACAGTTCTTATCAGTTAAGCCCCGATTTAAATAACACACACGCTTTATGTTCTAAACTAACTGCAACTCACCGCAGCCAATTTCAAACAAATGCGGAAATTGCTCGACTGGTACCGATTTCGCAGAATAAGTTTCATGCCGCCGTTATGGAAAGATATTCGATCCTGAAGTGTTGCTCGCTTACAATTTAAATGCAAATGAAATCGAGATCATTCTTTTAATATATCTGCTACAACTGGTTCTTCACATCGACCATGCAAATCACACTTACTCGGACATCACATTTTTACTGTTTCGAGGCTCCGTTTTCCTAATGAGGTACAGCTGTATTTCCTCCAGGGTCTTATTCTTAGTCTCCGGTACATATTTTAGAATAAATGCCAGCCCCACAAAGCAGCATCCGGAGAAGACCCAAAATGGGAGAAACATTCCTTGGCTGTCCAGCAGAATTTGAAAAAGCTTCGACGCGATAGTGCTGTTGATTATCGAAACAGTGTCTCCCACACTTAGCGCTATCGCTTTGATGTTAGTGGGGAAAAGCTCCCCCAGGTAAATCGTCGGTGCGAACTCCAGCCCCAAATTGTAGAACACATTGTACACGGTGAGAGCTGTAAGTGGCAGCCACCCCAACTGTACCACATACGACGCATTGTAGTCCTTCAGGAAGAAGTACAAACCGCCTATTGCTAACGAAAGGGCGCACCCCACGGTGGAAACGATTAGCATAGGGCGCCGTCCCAGCCTGTCTTGTAGAAATAAAGCTCCGCCTGCTGCAACTACCTCGATGCAAATATAAATCACGACAGACAGGTTGGCATCGAGGCTCCCTTCGGCCATTTGGAAGATCATCACGGTGTAGAACATGAACGGATTCTTCCCGCTGAACTTTTTGGTTGCATTTATGATTGTAAAGATGATAGTAGCTCGTCGATTGCTCTTCACCATCCACAAATCTGTTATTTTCGCCTTTTGGTTAGCTTCTTGTCTTGCTACCGCTTCGCATAGCTCTTTTATTTCTTCTTGGACATCGGTGCTTCCTCTCAAGGTTTGCAAGTGCTTCTCCGCATCAGCAGTTCTTCCCTTCTTAATTAAATAATAAGGCGACTCCGGCATCCACATGAATGTCAAGAAATGTATCACTGGTACCACAGAAGATATCAAGGCCGAGGTAGAAATGGAAAAGTAGATTCCAAGTACGTTAATGAATAGCAAGCCAATTATTCCAGCCATTCCTATAGTGGATGTCACAAATCCCCTTATGGAAGGATGCGCAATTTCACCGAAATACATGGGAAGTACTGTATATAAGCCACCCTCTACTCCTCCCATCACAAACCTGGACAAACTTATCACCCAGCTTGCATTGGCAAACGCCAGCAGGATAAACATGGCACATGTTATCGGTGCTAAGGAAAGGGTTGTGTATTTGCGTCCAATCCTGTCGACTAAGAGAGCAGTGTAAAGGGCCCCCAACGGAGCTCCCACCAAGGGCATCACGGCGCACCAAGAGCCTTCATCGCTTGTCATCGATATCCCAGGATACGTCCCGTTCATGATTTGCGGTAAATAAGGAGAAGTCCATCCGAGGTTAATACCCGAAGCTACCACGGAAAACGACCCTAGAATAACGATTTAATATTTGTTCGTTGTTTTGCCATTGTTTACCTGATAGTGTTGCTAGGTACTGGTAAAGGCGACCGTGGCTTTCTATTTTTGGTAGCTTCATTTCGTACGTGTCTTTTCATTCTTAGCACTGGATATAATAAAATTTCTGTACAGTAACGTTACGGTTTGTTTGATGGCAAACAGATGCTCCGCGTGATTACTACGTAAGTGACATTGTGGTATGTTCCAGTAGACATATTTTATCTATAGGTAAAGACAGATTGCTTATTACAACACATTTTAAGAGATAATCAAAATATTTGTATACTCTTAATTATCATTTATTTAGAATTTATAAAGTAAATGTTCTTATCAAGAAAACTAGTGAGAATCCAAACAATAGCTTGGCTATTGCAAACAAAATTCCAAGTTATACCCATTAAAACATTTAAGCTCTTAGCGTGCAGTAACTGCAAATAAGCAAACAAACTAGCTGTATTTGATTTTCAATTGTTTTATAAGTCCAGTGGAAAGATAAGTAACAATGAATACACGATATGCAGAAGTATATTAGTATATAATAATTCTCGATTGAAAACGATATCACTAGAACAGATACCAAGAATGGGAAAAGCTGTGGCGGAAAACGACGCTTCCAGATATTTGTAATCAGAGATAAATCTATCAATTCCTTGCAACTTTAATAGTTAAATTGTTTTTTTACGACCGACCAGAAAATATGCAGTTTCTGGAGATTTTTTTCGCCAGAAAGTAACGTTTTGCAGGTCAAGATCGGGAAACGGGCATCAGGGATAGGTAATAGTAATTTGCGATCCAAGTAGAAGTAAGTGAATTTTTCTGAAGACAGAAAAGAAACTTACCTACGCGTTGCGCATTACGTTTTTCGCATTACCAAGAAGTTAATTTTTATTTAATTATTAATATTTATAAACGGAGCTGCGCGCGCTATTGCGCGGTCTATCCTATTCAATTTACCACCATTTTTAGGCCTATTACGTTGGGCCACTCCGTTCTGTTACACACCCCGTCCCTGCCTCCCCCTGCCGTCCACCTGTCCAAAAGAGCCCCTGCGAAGCTCCGCCCCTCTCCAAGGGGGCTCTCGGGACTCCGCCTCTCTCCAAGGGGCCCTCGGGGTCTGCCCCTCTCCAAGGAAGCCCTCGGGGATCCGCCCCTTTTTAAGAGGACTCTCGGGGCTCCGCCTCTCCCCAAAAGGAACCTCGGGGTTTCGCCCCTCTCCAAGGGGGCCCTCGGGGCTTCCCCCCTTTTTAAGGGGGCCCTCGGGGATCGGTCTTTCTCCAAGGTGGACCTCGGAGTTCCGCCCCTCTCCAAGGGGGCCCTCGGGGATCCGCCCTTATCCCAGAGGGCTTTAGGGGCTCCACGCCTTTTCAAGAAGGCCCTCGGGGCTTTGTCCCTCACCAAGAGGGTCCTCGGGGCTCCGCCCCTCTCCAAGGGGGCCCTCGGGGCTCCCCTCTTTTTTAACGAATGATGGTTATATTTGAAAAAAAACAAAATTTTTACTAAAGAAGAGTTGGAAAGGTTTCTATTCTTGATACTAGTAAATATGTGTATAAACGTCCATCTGCGGAAAGTGACCTACGGAAAATAGTTTTTTCTGTCCTTAGATACGGTTCGTTTGTATTGATTTTATCTGTTGCTAAGGTAGCTGTATATTAGACTTTCCATTATTTTTCATTTTTTAACAATGTAATTTCACTTTACCCATTTGATAGTGAGAAAAAGCTTTTTGCACAATAGGACGATTTTACTTAGTTACCGAGTTTATTGCCAAATCAGTTAGTTATGCTTACCGTTTTGAAACTGTAAATAAAAATTAGAGGTTAGCAGGTTAGGTTTTGCGTCAGTTATGACACAGACTGACGCAAAACCTAACCTGCTAATCTCGAATTTAACAAAGACTTACAGTACCACCAACATATTATTCTGTGGTATAATGTCACATTTTACTGACATTTGAAGAAAAATACATTTCTATTGTGCAAAAAACGTCATAAGCATCACGAACGTTATAGAATTACCAATCTCAAACAATTGTCTTCGATCGGTAAAATGTCCTTACCGCTCTTAATACATACTATTGCCGGTCCCTGATGTGATACCTTCGTTACCATGGAAATGAGTTTGTGTTATTGTTTGGATAAGTCAAATAATAGATGCTAATGTCATAATTTTCTTGAGTTTTCGAAAGTGAATTCGCAAGTTTGAAGGTATGGATTCGGATGTCGTAAAAAAAATTGTACGATACATGACCGGAAAGTGTTTTGCAAGCTTGGGTAGAATTGCAAAACACTGCTTTCCGGTCTTGTAACGTAAATTATTATTCAAGTCTGTAGAAAATACTGCAGTTTAAATTATAGGGTCTCTTTTCGTGATAAGTTCCGGCATTTAGTTAGGATGGACTTCTCCATATCTACCCCAAATCTTAAAAGGGATTTACCCTCACATCTCCATGACATCATTTCCATGTTGAGGTGCCCTTTTGAAGCTTTCGCCATGACTGGGTTTGGCGGATATAATTGGTCGAAAATACAACACACTCGCTCTGGCGCCTATCTCGTCTGCTATGTTCATACTTCTAGCGTTTTCCAAAATCTGCTCAAAATTATAATAGGTAGCACAGAGGGTGGCTTGTCTACGTAACTCCCCATGTGCGTGGGCGAAATTTTGCACTTTTCCATCTGGAGGACTTTGACTTCAAGCATAAGGAATGACTCACTATTACATTAAGATAGGCCGGAAAGCCAGCGCCGAGACAAGGGGAAGTACTGATGCAGGCGATGACATGAGTGGTATAAGCGAGGCTGTAGCCAAGCAAGAATCCTCCGAGAAGATCGAGATAGTAGATTTAGGGATGGTTAAAAGCAATGGCCGAGGGGTCATCATATTTGATTCTGAACTTAACCAACAAGTTCAGCGGAAAAATCCCTTCTTATTCTGCGTAGCTACGATCTTTCAAATCGCAGAAGAAGCCTCAACCTCAATATGTGTTTTATAGTTTACATCTGCATCGAGGTGGTTGTGGCCGGGGACGCTTTGTTCTTGTTGAACATGGTGAGAAGGCTTCTTTCTAGAGAACTTGCAAGCATCTTACTTGGTCGATTTGGGGTGGCCCTCGCTCATAGCACTCATGATGAACCATTTCTTCTACAACGCCGGGCTCGAGTGTGCCCTTACGATCTGCTTGGGGAAACTTTTCCCCACCAACATTAAAGCTGCAGCTGTGGGGATGGCAAATCCGTTTTTTGTGATAACCGGCACTGTCTCTGCGAAGCTAGTTCAACTAATGGTCGACTACTGCGGAATTCTGGCCTTTTGGGTTTTTAGTGACTGTTGCGTCATCAGGCTTAGGTTTATTTTAAAGTACGTTCCTGAAACCAAGGATAAAACTTTAAAAGAAATACAGCTGTTTTTGTACAGCGACGCATATAACTGGGCCTAACGGCTGTTGGCTGAGTAGCAAAATAAATTTTAAAAAAAATTAAGAAAACGACGAAATCACCTGTGTGGATTGACATTCTACACAAAATGTCCTGATTTTAAACATTCCAGTTGGAAGTATATGACGATAATTTTAGTTCCTTTGCTTAATCGTATTTAGTAAATGATTTTCTTTAAGAAAATTAATAATATTTAATCGTTTTCCTCGTCTTTCTTGAAATATTATGGATATTACGTTAAGAATTATTCAGTCATAGAATAAAAACGTTGCAGCTACTAAAATTGTTTAAGAACAGTCTTTCAACTTCTGGAAAACTCTACACACCTTACGGCGGTAACCACTAGAAGAGAGCGCCTGTTCAACCTTTTTTATCTTACTATCCCTTCGCCAAACTTTCTTATTTAGTCTTGGATATCGTTGTTCTTATTTCTGGTTTGCATTGCTTTCCGCTTCAGCTTTATTCCCCTTTTAGTAAACACATTAAGGCTAAACGTAGTACATATGGCTAAGTGTAGAGTTGTGTATTTGCGTCCATTCTCGTTGAGGGCTTCCGAAGAGGTTTCATCAAGAGCGCCACGGCGCACCAAGATCCTTTATCACTCGTCATCAAGATCTCCAAAACTATCCTGAAGAACGATCGAGAAATAACGAGTTAATATTTGTTTGTTGTTATGCCATGGCTCTCATTCGGATATAATAAAACTTCTGCAAACTGACAGTACGTAAGTGTCATTCTAGACCAGGGGTGGCGAACCAATAGCACGCGTGCCATTGATGGCACGCGACAAAATAATTTGGGCACGGCATTAATAAGGATTTTAGGTACCTAATCGAAACAATTTATATTTAACAATGAATAGAACATGAAGCTTCAAGGCGCAGATAAAACAATTATTGTTATGATAGATCTCATTCGTGCTTTCGAGTCTAAACTGCAAGTTTTCAGTAACGATATTGTTACCAAAAACTACAAGTATTTCCCGAACTTGAAAAAAATCACCAGAGATTTGGATTTACACAAAAAACCAGACCAAGCAAAAGTCACTTAAGAGTTTGTGATAACACTTAGCTTTTGTTAGATGAGCTCCAGGGGACTGCACAAACACAAGCGCAATATGCTGGAGGAAACGGGTTTAAAAACTCGGTTGTAGCTGCTGTAGTTCACACAGGAGCCGGTTGCTTCAGAGGATGGGAGGTATGACGTAAACATCGGTTGCCTGCCCAGGAGGACACATGCAATAGACCTCGCACACTTCTGTAGTTGCGAACTTAGTTAAGTTTTTTAAAGTTTGTCAACACAAATAACTACATGTCACTGGAAGGCCTTACCGAGACAGTCAGTTTCATTCGGCTGACCTCGCCTACTTTTTAGATAGCTTCAAAGCTTCCACGCTTCCATGTGTTTATTTGTTTGTTGCTTTTTATTTTTTACTTTTTCATGCATGCTTGCCTTTTTCCTATCTTTTTCAGCTTTCATCTCGGAAGTAGAAGGAGACGCTTGATCAACGACCCAGACTCCTGTGACCAGTGGCAGTGCATGTGTAGTGTGTGTTATTGTTTATAGTTACCTTTACCTCTTGTTACCTTTTGTTATCATTTATTGTTATTAGTTGTTAAGGATTGTTGAAAAGATCCAGGAAGTTTTGTAGCTAAATATAATCCTGTCCCTTTCATACGAGGTTATATTAGTTTTCCTACCTGGTTTCCCTCCCTCCTTTTGGGTGGGAGTAATGTTACGGATCATAGTTGCCAAAGACATATTGTGTAGGCAATGATCCTAAAACAAAAGTTTATTGAGATTAATATATTTGGTTCATAAAACACATCGTGTTTTATTTCCAAGTACAATTAATTGTAATTACATAACGAGAAGTCACCCCAAGGGCCCCACATCGTTATAGTACTGTGTTATATTTATTTCACGTGTGTAATTGTCAATTATTTAATATACTTTTATAGGACTAATTAAAAACCAACCTGATTTCCTCTTATGTCACTGTTATTTACATTTAACACTACTGCTCCTGACGTTCACAGCTAAGCTCATTGACTGCAAAACCTTGATACTCTTCCAATCAACTCGAACACGTCCAAACCCCAGGCTCCTGCATGTTACCGTCAATCGAACAGCCTCCTGGTAAGTTTCCACTAACAGATGGTATCCAAACTAATTTCCCATTATCCTCAGCTCCTGCCTCGTAGTAACAAACCCAAATCAATCAGCTACACTGGCAACCTCCCTTCAAATGATTGATGCGTCCTCCGCATAATCACCAAATCCAGTAATTAGTATAACTTATTCCTAGTATGTAGTAAAGCATCCAATTCTAATTAAATATTATTTTATTCTTCTTACTTGCATCTAATTAAACCATATTCCATTATCTCTTCAATGACTGCACACTTGTACCATTTCATAATTATACCTTCATTTAATTTTACCTCGCAGATTTGTTAAACACCTTTTTATTTGTTTTCGACCAAATTATTTATACAAATAAAGGCTAAATTTCCAGTTTTTATTAATACAAAATTATTTTTTCCAAAAATATGTCTACATTTTATGAGTTTGTTATTATCACTATCTTAAACAAATTTTAAAATTATGCTACTTACAATTATTAATGCACTCTTTTTTAAAATTAAATGTTCTGAGTTTTACCTACTACATGCTATATTCTAGTAGGAAGCATATTTGTCACATGATAACATTACTTTATCTTTCATATTAACTTTCACCCACCTTGATTGAATACTCAATGCTATAACTTAACAAAACTAATTATAAATTGTCTCAAATTAAATTTCTATTACTCAATTCAACTTAACCAACAATCTTATTCAAAATTTTCTAAATTTGATTGTATTATCTTCCAAATTTATTTCTTTTAATTTTTATTTAATATGTGACCTATGTGTATCATAATAATATATAATAAGAACGTTGTTTAGAGGGTTCTTAAAATTAATCATCTTTTATCTAATAGACTTGTCTGTCCGTCCGTCCGTCCGTCCGGGACGCTGTTTCAGCAGCCAAACCGTAAGAGATAGAGAAAAAAGTTATTAAAAGTTATATGTTTGGGATGGTCATGTCAGGTCAGGAACCGAATTTCAGTCACGTGACACTTCCGGTTTTCGATAAATCACGTGATTTCCGTCCGTCCGGGACGCTGGTCCGTTCGGGGCGCTGTTTCAGCAGCCAAACCGTAAGAGATAGAGAAAAAAGTTATTAAAGTTATATGTTTGGAATGGTCATGTCAGGTCAGGAACCTAATTTCAATCACGTGATTTTAAAATATATTATTGTTTTTATTTAATACGCGTTCTATTTGAAAAACGGTCTTTTTTGTTTTATTAAATGAGACATTTGTCTCACTGGTTGCTAGTCTTATTTATAATATGCCTAGCGGTAGTATATTGGTATGGTTGCTATATTAACTCTGTTACACATGTGCACCAAACGATCTATATGTTCAAAAACAATCACTATAAACCAGCATCACATATTTGTGATAAGCCTTCAAAATTGATCAGATATAGATTATAGACATTTTATTATAGTCGTAGTACTATAAATAACATTTTTTTGAATCGGTTGGTAGCTAGTTATTGTGACAGGCTGAGAAGTTTTAAAAAATAATACGTGTTAAATTTGTTGCCTATCTAGTTGTTATACGATAAAATGGACAGCTCGCATGCTGGATTTCCCAAATAGTTTGGGCAATAGAGTGACTGCCGTGTTAATAGTAATTAACGTATTTAGAGGGGTAACCCAGTCTTAACATTCGAGCATATTTTTACCACTCGAGCTAGCGTAGCGAAGCAAGAGTGGTAATGTGAGAAATGTTAAGGCGGTACTCCTCGAAATGTGTTCATTAGTTTATTGTTCATTGAGGCAATAATTTTGAATCATAATAATTACTAAAAACTGCTGAATCGAAATCGGACTATCATGAATATGTGTGATGTTGTTATAGTGCTTGTCGTAAACAAAATGAAAATCTTAAATGGAAACGCAAAACGAGTTCCTTGTTATCTCGGATAAAATTTAAAAAATTGCCGCATTCGCCACGGAGGAAATTGTCCCTTCGAGTAGATAGATGTTAAATGTATCTTAACATTCGAGGACGCGATCATGTTAAAAACTGTTTAACATTTCAATGAACAATAAAAAACATAAAGTATCAACTAATGTGGCTTATGAGACGTCTTGATATATATTGCTATGGTAGGTATTGACTCTACGTTGCACTCCATTATTTATGTAATAGCTGTTGTACTATTAGCTATTCTTGTTTATATAATTCAGAATTATTTTAAAATAAGATATTTGCCCTAATTCAAATTTAATTAATTAAATTATTCATTTGCTTTACTAGCTCAAATATAGAACAATCTCTCTTAATACTCAGGTAGGTTCTTGCTTTAGATAACTATCAAAATATTTCTAAGAATGGTTTGCTTTTCAATGAAAAGTTTGGTCAGAATTATTTTGATAACTCTCAAATTCCACTGTAAGACAATTAATATGACATATAAGCTGAATTCATATCCACACAATACATGTTAGTTTAAAATAGGTCAATAAACGTAAGTATTTATGTACAATTATTATTATTTCAATGTTAAAATTGATTAATGTTTATTTTACATATTCCTGGTTATCTTCCCTTAATTGAATTGTTCCAATTCTCTTGTCGAGTCGTGCACATGCAACCAGCTTATTCTGCCACTTATGATTATATGTCCAATCAAAATTCCTACTTCAGTTTGAAGCCACAGCGTCACAATGGATGGAAACACTATTGAAGCCTTATACACCAATTTCAAAAACTAATCAGCTCCCCCAGATGGATAAATTCTTTATAGCACATCCAACAGCACTTCCAAGATGTCTTCCTCGTTACAGGAACTCGCATGAAATCCAACCAATTTACTCCATCCAGATATTTCTTTAATTATGACTTTACGACAGCATGGCTAATTCAAAACCCCATCACAGATGTATCTACCTAACTGAGACTTGTATGGAATCCAACCAGCAATCAAAGGTGCAGATTTTATTTACTCCAATAATAACTTAATGAAAGCATAATCATTCAAATCAGTTACAGATATCTCCGCCTTGACAGCAAACTTGAAACACAACTCGTTTAATCACTCAGGTTCAAATGAATTCACCTCACCAATTCCAATATTCTAATTCTTATTTAATTAGTTAAATGGTCTTCTGCCCATGTTATAGTTTGTCTTTATTTAAAATTCGCTTTATTTTATCAAATTTTGTTCTTTGCACCCTTGTCAATTATACCATAAACTAGCTGAAGGCGCCGCGCATATGCCGCATTTAAAATGTAGGACAAATCTAATAACTTTTGTTGCACTAAAGAAAGTTTTTAAAAGCACGCTAGTGATTGAAATTTTTGGATAGCCTCCAGGCCACTTTCCTACATATTGGATACAGCCAATACTGCTGAATTGAATAGTGTCTTCTTTTTGTGTTCAGTATTAAATGCTAAATATTGATACAATGCTGTAAATCCAGTTTGTGGAAATGTCACTGGGACAGTTCCCAAAAACTAAATTCCTGGAATTTGCTGATCTCTAAAAGCACTATATTTAGACAAACCTACAATTTCTGAAAATAGGGACAATTAAGTACTTATCTGCTTTTGGAATATCCCAAATATAAAGGAAATATTAAGTTTTATTGTTATGATGGATAATTTCTATACGTATTTAAGTGTATACTTCCTATTCCAAAACCTGTAAAACTAACTGATATCAGCAAATTATTGCTTAAAGTTCTTGGTGTTCAGTCGCTTTTGTAATTTTGTCTTGGTATATTGTTTATTTGGCTTGGTGTCCTTGCTCTTATAAGTGGTGTGTGAATCAACATGGTAAGTAAAAATGTCCATCATATTACCTACTTTTTCTACAAAAAATACGTAATTGGCTAACTAATGTTATTACACATTTATATTTGTCAATAAATTTCTTGAACATATTCTACCGAGATTTAAAAAAGACTGCTAGTATATTGCAGTTTTTTTGTCAATTGATAACTGTAAATCAGTGTTGTTGATTTTGTGAAATCCTTCCAAATTAATTTTCGAAACTTTACTAAAACCTCTTTCAAAGGTGCTATAATACTGCCACCTCATACCGATAATTAATTTTAATCGCATTTACAAAGGTACATATTCAAAAACATTTCTTAATTTGTATTTACTTTGGTTCTTAATATTTAAAATAATGTTTTATTAAATATCACTATTTTAAATAAATAGAGCAATTTAATTAATTCCCAATTTTATTGCAATTTGTCATCTCAATCTTATTTCTCAATTTGCAGAACAATTCTACTGGTATTAAATTACCTAATAATTATTTTATTACAGGATAACACCCAAGTGAGAAAAGAGTAACAATAAAAATGTACTTATTATTTTATTATTAATTATAAAAATAAATATATATATATATATACAATTCAATGTTTCATTAAGGTTGGCCTTCTTTATGTACATCGCTCGCATTACCGTACACTGCGGTTCACCCAAAACAAGTCCTTAATTTTATACTTGTAACATAATAGCAATTAGGGGAGATCAGTCTGTGTTGGCACCCCTAACAAAAAGTGGCTCTAATATCGTTAATAAAATAGATAAAAGGACTTCTTTTATGATGAAAAAATTAGTGAGGCTGTACTCTTTGAGAGATCGCAAAAAGTTTTGACAAAGAAAGCAAAACTGAGAATTTGACAGACAAATTAAGAAAAAGTACAAAGTATGCCATCATACCCGACTATTCGGGTATGATGGCATATGACCTCCAAGTTGAATATTTTAAAATATATAAAGCATAGAATGTAAAGTAACTCTAAAACTGTATTCTGTAATAAATAAAAACGTTTACATACATAATTCACAATTAAATATTTTAATTTTTCTATCTACACCTGCACATTCTGTATGGCACCAACTGCTACAGGTCTGACAACGAATCCAGGTTTCTCCCTTTTGAGAAATGGAATATAATTCATTACAGTACAGTCATGCTGCATCTGATTCATGGTCACTTTCATATATTTCAACTTCTTCCTCTTCTTCGCTTTCATCAATTATTTTCGTCACAGTTTCATTCTTCTTTCTAATCGACTTTCGTCTTTCTTTCTCTTTCTTTTCTGTCTCTGCAAGTTGTGCTGCTGCAATAGCTGGTGAGCTGTTTAAAACACCTGTTGCACCTCTTCTTCAAACTCCTTGCTAAATGTAGGACGTTTCCCTCCCAAAAAACCTTTACTGGAAGCTGTAGCATAACGATTTTTTTCATGAAATCTTCTTGGTAATGTACTTTCAGGCACATTGTAAGTTTTTGCAGCAAGTTTCCAATCCATCCGTTTTGTTTCTTATTTCTTCCAATGCCGATTTCATGTCATCTTCTCTCCAACACTGCCTTTTTTTATTTATGGAATTATCCATTTCTAAAATAAAAATATACTGAATTGTTGCATTTGGATATGATGGCACCCTATGCCAACATATCCGGACGTTTAAGGTGCCATCATTGCCTGATAAGCAAAGAAGCAAACATACTTGTTTTACACTAGCAAATTCTAACCTTACATGTTTCGAACTTTGATAGCACGTGCACAAGACATGCTTCTTAATGTGTAAATTAATACAACAAAATTCTTTAATAAATGAAATTGTTACAACATAATTACGTACCTACTAATGATAAATTACCACCCACAAATTTCTTATAACTTGATTATTTAGATACTCTTGCTTGCCACGGCGTTGTCGTCTTGTACAATGACTTTTGGCGCATTTGTGCAATGCACCACAACGTTGCCAGATCGCATTATGGTTGCATTCAACAGTTATTAGTAGGGTGCCATCATACCCAGTATGCCAACACAGACTGATCTCCCCTATTTCCTATAAACTAAAATTAAGGTGTAACTGGTCGCCTAGGGATGCACTTGTCATAATGGTTTTTAAATAAGTAACGTCAAAAGCAATCAATCATCTAAAATTTTGAATTTTGTACTTTTCTAGGTTGCAGAAAAAATAGTATGCATTATTTGGATTAAAAGTGGCTCTGTTTGACTTGCAATAATTGCTTGTCAAACAAAGTGACAATTACTATTTTATTTGCAATCAACATTTTTATATAGAGGTTGCGTAAAATTGTACGAAACATGGCAATTCCATGTCTTAGAAAACGTTTAAATACTATTTGCCATAAGAAAAAGTTAAAATATCAACGATTTTGTAGCCATTTATCATTAGTATTTCTGTCATTCAAGAGCAAACCGGGATCGCGTAACTGACACATTATTGATGCAATGCAATCAGAATTTTCTGAATTACTTAACCTTTCAGTAGTGTCTCGCAAAGTTCTCCCGGCACGGGAGCATGTTCTTGAGATCATTTCAAGTAAAAAAGTTCATATGAACATGTGTCCTATTCTCAGTACTTATTGAGCTATACACATTTCAAACTAAATTAATCTTAAATAATTTTATTCAATTTTGCCGTATAAAGTGACCGTTATTTGTTTCTGGCCTGCCCATGAACGTTGATGTTTTATAAACAGTCATTTAAAATTTGTATTCCGCTAGCGATTTAAAATGTTTATTCCGCTAGCGCTTTAAAAATGTCAATAAATGTCAACCAAAATAAATCAATAATTTATCAAAAAAATTATACATAAGTACATTACAACTAAATTAACAAAACGACGTCCACGTCGTCAGTTTTCATTTTGACCAGTTCTCCAATGCGACAACCGCCAGCTATACTCATAAGTATAGTCTGCGATGTAATTTTACAATTAAAAGGAAAGAAATGGATCAATAATGTTAACCTTTGCAAGTAAATACTTTTCGTCCGGTGAAGTACGAATGAACCTCAAAATTTCGTCGCGGCTAAGAACCTTTGACTTATAGGGCTTAAAGCCTCTTGCGTTTTGCTTGGAAAATATTAAGTTACTGGCTCCACACAATTAAAATTAAATTAAAACGATTTTCTTACCATATATGAATCTGGCCAGTAAATGTACATATACAGTGTGTCCCAGATTGAGTGGGATTGCATAAGTAACTTTTTTATCATTGAAGATGAAGATTTGGTTAAATGGACAATGCTTTGCAGTTTCATATGCTGATTTAATATCGGTTTGAAAAAGTTCAAAATGTCGAACCAGTCAAAAGTTATTAGAGAAAAACTAAAAACTGTCATTTTCTTGTATGTCAAATATCTTTGTAAGTATAAGAGATACGAAAAAAAGTAATATTTGATTTTTAGGTTACTGAATAGAATTTTTTATTCTCTTTTCAACGATATAAGATAACTTATGATTGAATAAAAAAAAATCTGGTGTGATACACTCACACAACTTCCTTTTACAGTGATCTTATAATTAGGTAAAAATTTGATTTTTAATTTTTAAGCATCTGTCAAACATTTTCAAAAATTGCAAATGGTACAAAAACCGTACAAAATAGAGAATTAGAACAAGAGACAAATTTTCTCTAGAATTTTAAGCTGAATTCAAAAATGTAATAATATACCGGGTGTTGTACTTAAAATAGGAGTTAATACAAAAAATAGAAAAAAAACAAAAGAAACCCATTTTAGAGATATTCAACTGGAAAATCACTTATCTCACGTCAATACACATTAAAAATGTAATAAAAACATAAAGTTTGAAGGAAATCGTTAGAGCCGTTTTTGAAAAAATCTAAAAAACAAAAAAATCGCAAGAGTAAACACCTACTTCCGGTTATGCAATTTTCTTCAAACGCTTGCTGTCGCATGTACATACTATACAAAACTTATATATGAAGTTTCAACACCATACCTCTTTTCGTTTTTGAGATATTCTGTTCACAGACAGACAGACCAATGAAAAAAAAATATGTTTTTTGGGATCAGGGGACTCTAAAACGTGAAGATCTGTTGAAAACTCAATTTCGAATTTTTGGGGTGAATCCAATACTTCCTTTATTGTAACAGGAAGTAATACCAGTAAAATTAATTGTTTTTACATATTAATCAAGTAGGCTTACATAGATAAAAAAAACAAACAACATTTATTTAAAAACAAAACATAATCCTGATAATCACATGAAATGATCAAAATGCTGGTGATTGTTAGCTAAACATAGTTGACACCATTTAACGACACGACGGGTTACTTTAAGCAAACTTTCTTATTGTTTTTTATCATGGCTGCTTACCTACTTGATTATACATTTAAAAAGTAATATCGCGATGGTTTTTGTGGTTCAAGTACTTAGTACTTAATTAACATGTTACTATAGGCCATTCACTAAACACAAAAACATTAACTATTTCTTTAAGTTGGCATGTACATACAATTTTTGTGCAAGGAATTCTGTATTCTTGTTTCCACACCTGCATAAAGGCGACTTTGAATTTAAACATGACAATCAATGACAATCAATAAATCTCATTATTTCAGTGTCAAAGTACATATTATTCTAGAAATTCTTGCCTGAACTTTTATAAAAAGTAATAAAAATACATCAATAGTATCTAACAGAGTATTTGTTTAACATCCTTAAAGGTAGTTAAGTTATAACATTTATGACAGTTGATAAATAAATGTCATACCCCTAACCTATTTGGTTTAGTAACTTTTTGGAAGTACGTTCCTAGACTAAGATGAATTTTGGAAGTTGATCTTTTTATTTTATAATAAATAACAGTTATTGCATTATTGATTACAGATGATCTATGTATTGTAAAATAAATTTATTCAGAACTGCTGACAGCAAAATGCAACAAATTTTAAAATTGCCAGTTGGTGTTGCCAGGAAAACAAAAACACAAGAAATTATGAGCTTAAAAAGTATGCCCAGGCATAACTGATTTTTTGGGTTTTTTCACATGGCAGTCACCCTATGATCCCTACTGTGACCCACCCGGTATACATAACACAGTTTAAAAAAATATATTCTCATTACATATTAATTTTTGGATTTTAGGAAAATTTTTGTAAAAATTTCATTAGGTGTTTTCTTTCCAAAACTATGCTTCTTATAAATAAAAACTAGAAATCTTAGCAAATTTTCAATAAGTAGGAATTTATTGTACAGATACAAGCAATAATACAATTCGCAAACACCTCACATGTGCATAGCAGTTGGCATTGAGATACCAAACTATATTAGTAAACATAAAGTAGAGTAATGTTGACTTGGTTACATGCAGATCTGGCCCTTAACAGTTACGTCAAATTAAGAAAGCTAAACACTTATAAGCAAAGTGACAATTCGGTAATCAAAAATGAAAGTAAATATTGAAACAATTGAAACATAGTAATCTTACTTAATCGAGAAAACATACGGACAAATACTCATAACTAATACCTATCAACTGTGCACTTGCAATAAGTAGTTAAAAAGAAACCATAAAGTCATTGAGGCGTTATTTGTCAACAGCAAGAATTTTTGATATCCGGGTTATCAGTAACTTAAAGCAAAATATCAGGCACTTAATTATAAATCAGTAACAACGTTATCTAGCAATAAGTAATTACAATAAACAGTAAAACCAAACAGTAAGCAAAACTAATTAATTAATATATGTTATCGAACACACTTTAAGATAGTAAAGCAAACAATAATTAGGAATAAACAATGAGGAAAGGAGCAAAGCACGTTACGAAAAGTGGGTCCTTCAATGGCGTATTGTGTGCATAACTGCCTTACCCAAAAAGATGTCAACAAATTTAGAGAATAATGCCTATATTTTAGAATAGATGGCAGCAAAAGGCTTTTCTACTGTATGCCTCTTCATACGTTCCGCTAAAGTACATTTTTGTATTGCTTTATACCCGCAAACAGAACAAGAAAAAGGTTTTTCTCCTGTATGAGTCTTCATATGGTTCACTAAAGTACTTTTCTCTGCTGCTTTATACTCGCAAACAGAACACGAATATGGTTTTTGTCTTGTATGCGTCTTTATGTGGGCCACTAAATTATGTTTGTGTGCTGCTTTATACTCACAAACAGCACAAGAAAAAGGTTTTTCTCCTGTGTGCCTCTTCATATGGTTTGCTAAATTACTTTTCTGTGTGGTTTTATACACACAAACAGAACATGAAAAAGGTTTTTCTCCTGTGTGGGTCTTCATATGTTTCACCAAAGTACGTCTTAGTGATGCTTTATACTCGCAAACAGAGCAAGAAAAAGGTTTTTGTCCTGTATGCGTCTTCATGTGGTCCACTAAATTATGTTTACGTGCCGCTTTATAATCACAAACAGCACAAGAAAAAAATTTCTCTCCTGTGTGCATCTTCATATGGTCCACTAAAACATGTTTTTGTGCTGTTTTATACTTACAAACGGAACAAGAAAAAGGTTTCTCTCCTGTATGAGTCTTCATATGGTTCACTAAAGCACCTTTTTGTATTGCTTTATACTGGCAAACAGAACAAGAAAAAGGGTTCTCTCCTGTATGAGTCTTCAGATGGTTCACTAAAGTACCTTTTTGTGATGCTTTATAATCGCAAACAGAACATAAACATGGTTTTTGTAATGTATGCGTCTTCATGTGGGCCACTAAATTATGTTTTTGTGCTGCTTTATACTTACAAACAGAACAAGCAAAAGGTTTTTCTCCTGTGTGCGTCTTCATATGGTCCACTAAAACACGTTTTTGTGCTGCTTTATACTCGCAAGTGGTACATGAAAAAGGTTTCTCTCCTGTATGGGTCTTCATATGGTCCACTAGAGTAACTTTTCGTACTGTTTTATACTCACACACAGAACAAGCACAAAAGGTTTTTCTTCTGTATGGGTCTTGATATGGTCCACTAAATTACCTTTCTGGACCGTTTTATACTGGCAAACAAAACACGAGTAAGGTTTTTCCCCGCTGTGTGTTCTCATATATCTCGCTAAAGTAGTTTTCCATATTGCTTTAGAATTGCCAATAGTACACGAATAAGGTTCTTCTCCTGTATGTGTCCTCATATGTATAGTGAAATTGTTTTTCTCCAATGATTTAAAATTGCAAATAGAACAATAGTGCAATTGGTTCATCTCCATATTTTTCAAGAAGTTACTCTCATCTTCAGCTGCGTATTCAGAGGCGTTCAGAAGAAATGAATGCTCGATGAGACTTTTGCTTGCAATGCAAGTAACAACCATTTCATCCTTTATGTCTATTTCCTCATTTTTAATATTCGGCCCCTGATCAGTCATGGTGTTGGTAGTGTCTTCAACGATTTCTTCACCTATGTGTAAATTTGCCACTACATCGTCTGCATCGACCTTCATTGGTGGTTCATGTAACCCGCTTGCCATTATACTATAAAAATTATTATCAATTAACTCTTGCCTCAGGTCCATTGTTATAACAAAACTAAAGAGTCGAGATTTATTAAATGAAATATCTGAAAACAAAAGTAATATAATATTCAGGTAGGTTAAGTAGGTTATGTTTAATTAAACATTTTGGTAAACCTGCACTTTAGGGCACCGAAATGTAAACAAACCGATCGGCACCACTCGGGGCAGCATATGCGGCGTTGCCAGACTGACTGAATGCATGCGCGTTTTCACGTGCACCGTTATTACGCTACCAATTATCCGCGGTAATCCTGCTTATTTAAAAATTGCAGCGAACCCGTGGGCCCAATTGGCTGATTTTGGTGTAAATCGACTCAGGGGGACGCAAGTAAGCCAGTAGTAGGGTCAAATGAATTATTTCGGGCCCAATTTGGATGCAGAACACTAGTAATTGAAATAAAATTACATCTGATGGAAAATGGAAGAGGAAGATACAGGGGTTTAAAGTAAATTGTTTATAAAAAAGCGTAGATGTATTATTTTAAAAATCTGGTGTGATACACGCACACAACTTCCTTTTACAGTGATCTTATAAATAAACAAAAACTTAATTTTTAATTTTTCAGCATTTGTCACTAATTTTCGAAAATTACAAATTCGACAGAAACCGTACAAAATAGAGCGTTAATGCAAGAGAAAAATTTTCTCTAGAATTCTAAGGTGAATTCAAAAATGTAATAATATACCGGGTGTTCTATTTAAAATAGGAGTAAAAAAAAAGGAAAAAAAAACAAAAGAAACCCGTTTTAGAGGTATTCAACTGGAAAGTCACCTATCTCACATCAATACACATTAAAAATGTAATGTTTGAAAAAAATCGTTAAAGCCGTTTGTGAAAAAATAGAAAAAAACTGAAAAATCACAAGAGTAAACGCCTACTTCCGGTTATGCGATTTTCTTAAAAAGCTTGCTGTCGCATCTAGATAGTACACAAAACTTGTATATGAAGTTTCAACGCCATACCTCTTTAAGTTTTTGAGATATTCTGTTCACAGACACAGAGACAGACCAACAGACAGAACAAAAATATATTTTTTGGCTTCAGTGAACTCTAAAACGTGAAGATCTGTTGAAAACTCAATGTAGAATTTTTGTTCACGCCATAACTTGAGAACGACTTTACTGATTTCATTCATCTTTTTTTTTTAAGTTTTCTAATACTGTGTAGAAGGTTCTTACGGAAAGAAAAATTAAGAAAATCCAAACGAAAAGCCGGAAAATTGGAAAATATCGAAAGTGTGTTGTTTCTATTTGCAGTCACACCTGTGCTTAATGGTTTGAAGGGTTTTCCCCATAATGTCATAATCCGCATCAGGTAACCGAAGGCGGAAGAGATAAGACACTATAATAGCCATTTATGTAATTCTAAATGCTTTACATAAGTCGTCGCAGTCAGTCAGTTAGTCAGTCAGACATTCAAATTTGGTTTGTGCACAAGTGATTGTGAAAAAAATTCCGTGTCGTTTTATAGTATCCGTTACAATTCCAAAGGCACGACGAGCCCCCCCGCCCCCTTAGGGGGTGAAATGGGGTAAATAAGCCTAAAAATCGATATGGGTGTCGTTATTGAGGTGTTTTGGGACGTTGATTGCGAAAATGGCATTTATTTTTAAGTGCAAGACGATGGACATGATATAAAATTAAAACTCTATAGTGGTTAAACGGGGTTTCAGAGACAAATTATTTTTGGGCAAAACAACGTTTGCCGGGCCAGCTAGTACATAATAACAATTTAGAAACGAGATTGGTAAAATTGTTCTTATTACGCCATAGAAATTCATGTAAATAGCTGGTGAATAGATTTTCTGAAGTTCCAAATTGCGTGCCAATTTTTCATTGGCCATTGTCGTCTAGTCTCCCATTATTTGGAGGGTTCTCTATTAGGTGTTGTTCAGCAACCTCCCTACAAAAATTGCACCAATCTATAACGGTGTGCCTGCCATTTTCCCCCAATTCGGCTTCATGCGCAATTTCTGTTTGGGGATGGTCTCATGTCCAACAATAAATTATAATTAATATTTGTGGAATGCTCAGATGGCTTTATGCAAATAAGAACCCATCTCTAACACTTGTATACTGCACCGCCAGCGAAAGCCATATCCGCTATCGGTTCTTCTAATTAATAAGACATAATTGCAGATTGGTGTGTTATCTGCAGGGGTGTTTGTTAGCAGTTTGGTGAACTTTATCATTGGTTCCTATTTCAGCTGATCCTTGCGCATGCGTAAAGCAGATTGTTTACATCTTCAAACATTTTGAGATTCCGTAAGTATTGCTTTCGTGCGCTCTGTTCATAAGTTAGTTGAGTAAGCAGCAAGATCACCAATTTCTATTATAGACTAATAGGTATTTATCTGTTAAGCCTATGTCACACCCACAGTGATTTTTCAGTTTGTTTGATTTTTTCAAAAACTTAACCTCAATGTCTGATCAAACTCGGCTCGAAAGTTCTTTCAAAATGTTTGTTTATGACGTCATTAAAACAGACTGATGACTGAAAACTAACTGATGGTGTGACATAGGCTTTACTCGCATCGTATTACTCGTATTCCTAATGGTGGTTTTATTATTAGCTGATTTGTAATGGCTACTACCATTGTGGAAGCCAATGAATTAATTAATGCTGCCGCAATCGATGGCGAAAATTGGACCCTTAGCAGATTAATGAACTTTAATAGTCCAATCGAACCCCTGCAGTGGTGTGCGAGACGGGGTTTATTGCGAAATTCCGTGGAATGTGGGCAATGCCACATTCCAAAAACATTAATCCGACGAAACGGTAACAGAGATGGTTTTCAGTGGCGATGCAGGGAATGTAGGAGCGGTACCAACATTAGAGATGGGTCGTTTTTTGCTAGAAGCCATCTGACCATTCCTCAGATTTTAATTGTAATTTATTGTTGGGCAAGAGACCATCCCCAAACAGAAATAGCCCATGAAGCGGAATTGGGGGAAAATGGCACACACACCGTTGTAGATTGGTGCAATTTCTGTAGGGAGGTTGCGGAACAAAATTTAATTGATAACCTTACCATTATTGTTGGACTCGATGAAAATGGCCAGTCCAAAATTGTGGAAATCGACGAGTCCAAATTATTCCATAGGAAATACCACAGGGGATAATGGCGAGAAGGCCACTGGGTTGTTGGTGGAGTGGAAAGGGGTTCTGGCCAATGTTTTTTTGTTGAGGTAGCGGACAGAACGGCGCAAACTTTGTGTGCCATTATTGAACGGTAAAATTATATAACTTTATTCATGTAGGCTGCTTATGGGGAATCCATTTTTTTTTGGCTTTTTTAAGTCTCGCATGCAAATGTTGTTTATTCAGTTTTGAAATATATTCTGAAACTTTTTTGTACCTTTTTTGTTCCTTTTTGGTACCTTTTTTGTACCTTTTTTGTTCCTTTTTGGTACCTTTTTTGTTCCTTTTTGGTACCTTTTTTATTCCTTTTTGGTACCTTTTTGTACCTTTTTTGTTCCTTTTTGGTACCTTTTTTGTTCCTTTTTGGTACCTTTTTTGTACCTTTTTTGTACTTTTTTTGTTCCTTTTTGGTGCCTTTTTGTACTTTTTTGTACCTTTTTTTGTACCTTTTTTGTACCTTTTTTGTTCCTTTTTGGTATCTTTTTTGTACCTTTTTTGTTCCTTTTTGGTATCTTTTTTGTTCCTTTTTGGTACAGCGAAAAAGAAGTAATGCGTCGCCGTCGACACCACCACCACCGGCCGGCCTCCAGCAGCCAGGATCCTACTCCCGACGACGACGTGCCGCCGCGACGCGGCATCAAAATGGCCCTTTTCAGGGCCACAAATGTTTTTACAAAAAGAATTTTCGACAGACGTTGAGTTCTGCTGGCGTCAACAAGCGCCGCAAGAAAAACCGTTTGCTTAATAATATTGTAATGCAGCTGCGAGGGGCTGCCTGCCCGCTCGCTCTCTTGTTTGAATAGAGCCGAGGCTCAATTTTCGAATTTCAACGTAATCACACCGATTCAATAAAACTGCTAACGAATGAGGTTTAGACTATTATATTTACGAAAATGATTTTTAAGCCTTAGGGCATCGAAAATAGTTTAGTTCAAGTTAAAATTAAAACCTCGCGTTTAACGGTCGAGTCAATTGAATATTCAATTTCAACGCAATAAACAATAGCAGCAAGAACAATTACATTAAATAAGGGCGATTAAGATAAGTATGCACAGTTTTATTAACAATTCAATTTATTTTTTGTAAATACATCTCAGCTTTTTTATAAACAATTTACTTTAATTTTTGTAGTTACATGTCTGGCACTTTTTTATATTAAATAATAAACTTAGCACTGCTTGAAGGTTTAGTTACAAATACAGTCGATTTTATTTCTACCCTACACACCCCTGTATCTTCCTCTCCCATTTTCCAACAGATGCAATTTTATTTCAATTACTAGCGTTCTGCACCCAAATTGGGCGCGAAATAATTCATTTAATGCAATTTGTACAAGAGTGACCCTACTACTGGCTTACTTGCGTCGCCCTGAGTCGATTGACACCAAAAAATCAGTCAATTCGGCCCACGGGTTCGCTCACACGCTCGTTATTAGTTATTACTGCAATTTTTAAATAAGCAGGATTACCGCGGATAATTGGTAGCGTAATAACGTAGCCCGTGAAAACGCGCATGCATTCAGTCAGTCTGGCAACACCGTATATTCTCCCCCGAGTGGTGCCGATCGGTTTGTTTACATCTCGGTGCTCTAAACTGCAGGTTTACCAACATTTTGTAAGTTTTAATATGTACCTATATTTACTTACATGAAATACTATGAAATTGAAAGAATCGACTCACGAGAGTGGCCTAGCAGCAAACCCTATATGGAATAAATAAACTTTATCCTATACAAACCAGACCATTAATAATCAACAAATGAGTATTAATGAGGTTAGCCAGGTCTGCCCCTATAAAATTTCCACTTCCAAACCTTTTAGAATTCCCTTGCAGAAAAATTCCCTCCGATTAAAAACACATTAGTATAAAATCGAATCATTTCTATCAACATATACAGTACAACATATTCTATAGTTTATTTTATACTGATGCCAAAATAGTAATTTTTGTATTAAGTGCGCGAAATGAGTGTTTTTATTATGGCGCGTGAGAATGTCAATTTTCGCCGAGACCGTTAGGTCGAGGCAGAAAAGTCATTCAAACGCGCCATAAAAACACGAATTTTGCCACGAAATACAAACAACGTTTTTTCTACAGCCGTCAAAAAAAGAATAAAAGATTCTCTGCAACAAAATCATACGTATATTACAAATAAGTAGAGTAATATTATTATGTACATAACGGCAAAAGGGCTTTTCAAAAATACTAAAACATACAGGTCGAAATAATTAAATTTGCAAATATTGAGCACCCTGTATAGCACTAATACCCAGATTCACCATTTTACACTTGACAGGTAGTTCACGAAAATCATAATTTTTTTGGTAACGTTTTCCTTAATTCAATTGTTTTCTGTTGCTTATAGCAGCCACCTAAAGTACAGTATTTTTTTACCTAAAATCGTTAATATCTCCAAAACAGTTGACGTTAGATCTATACAACTTGATATCAAAATGATGAGTATTTCAATGCAAAACTTTTAAGCTACCCAAATATAGGGCATTCCATAAAAAAAAGTAAGTTTGATTTGCCACACTTTTTTGAGCTACCCTGTATAACCAAAACTATTTTATGAATGCGTACCACCTTCGTACCTAGAACTTTTATATACGCAATATTCATGTAACTCTCAGTTTTAGAAATATCTTCCACGCCTGCTTCGTTGCCAGACCCTGTATATCCTTTGGTGTCCTAATTTAGCAAAATTTTACATTTATTGTTGAAAAAACTTACATGGAAGTTCGAAAGCTTACCTTTTTGTCTACTTTTTGTGTTACAATCCTCAATTTTCTTTTTCTTCTGTTCGCCTCATAACGAAAATGATTTTATTAAATATTACATAAGTCTTATACAATCTGTTTTTATATCTTTACACATTACGCATTTTTGAAGAGAATAAAACAAAATAATTAAAAGTATTTGGAGCAAACAGCAGTCAATGATCAATTAAGACTGTTTATATTTCAAGTTAAAAGAGATTCAGCAAATTGCAGTAGTCACAAAAAGACTTGCTGTGTTTTTCCCACTGTATTTTACTCAGTTATCAAGTGCATAATGAAAAACCATACTTAATAAGAAATTCGGGTCCATATTCCTAATAAAAAAGACGTATATATGTTAATTGTTTCTCAACATCGAATTCAAGTTTCATATTTTAAAGTCGAAACATTAATGTTATTTACTTTAGGTAAGCATTTTTTTTTTAAATTTGAAAAACTTCCCAACAATTGTTGTTAAAGTCAAAAACATTGGTTGCAACTTCTGCTTTAATTGAGTTTTTAGTACTATAATGTCAGTCAATTAGCTAAATATGTTTCTAAATTGAATCTGGTGTAATTCATTCTTATTCCTACCTATTTTGTGTTTTCCAATAATCAGTATTCGATAATAATTGAGAAATTATACTTTCAACCACTGCAATCACACAATTTTTAAAATATGGAAGCATGTGATTATTAGTAAATAAGAACTGTTTATTTTGTCATTAAAAGTAACGTTTTACATTTACTAAATTACAAATATGAACTATTCTAGGATATACATGTCAAAATTGAGATGGTTGAGATCACATTGATCATTTTACAACAGTGCTAAAATTTTCTTTAAGTCTAAGTACATTAAATACTGCAACCTCCTTGATATCAATAAAGTAACCAATCAAGAAGTGGGAAGTTTGCTAGAAATCACAATACATACAATTTGAGCATGGATCAGTTTCCAAACACGTGAACAAATCAAACATCCTAAGATCAAACTATTAATGGCAATAATTTATTGCACACAACGGTAATATGTAAATACAACAATTTGACATGTACTACTGTAACAGGCAGTCAGATATGATACTTCTACACTCTTATTAAATTTTAAGACTAGCTATGAATAAAAATTACACTAGCAATTGCAAATCTTAACCGTAACGTAAAAAAGAATACAAAAGTTATTCAACAATTTCAGGGCAACTGGCCACACAATCAGCAAAAGTAATAAATAGTCTAACTGCTTTAATTACGCCTAAATCATTATATCAACTCAATAAATCCTCTACTTCTTGCAGTTATGGTGGTTCAAAAAAATCCTCTATTGTTCTTGTCCAAAAAGGGCGGAATACACTTTAAAACGATGAACATCGATGTATATGGTAATCACTAAACGTGTGCAAGTTGGGCACCATGGGGCCAAAGTCTCTTCACCTTTTTGGCACTTCACTTATTTTAAAGAGTCTTTGCTTTGTCTAATAAGTCATTGATGAATTTCTGGAAAAGGAAAAACAGTTAATATATTCATTCCTAGAATAGTATTAAAAAAGGCAACTTACTTTTACATCATTTTGAGACTTCTTTGCACCTATTAGGAGTGTCTGAAAAATAAAAAAGAACAGGTTATTTTAGAGTAAAAGCTTTACAGACATTAAGCCTAGGACAGGTGCAAACACTCAAAAGCATCCTGTGTCACTTTTATGAGGGCAATTTATTGAAAGGGTTGGATCCAAAGTAAACAACTTTGTTTACCTCAAACCGTAAACTTCAAGGGGATGGCAATGCGCTGTTAAAAAGTACTGTCCATGATACTGTACATGTACGAAGTGTGCTAATCAGATTGGTAATACCTAACTATGGTTAAAATTTGTTGTTTTATATAGGATGATGTCTATGTATATAGCAAACCTAAGGTATTCAAAAACAATCTAATAAATTTTGTACATACACAAACATAGAGCTGCCAAAATTGTCTTTTATTGAATATTGTTAAAGCGGCATGAATCCCACTTAAAATACTTTAAAATCAAGTAAAAATCATCTATATCTTAAAAAATGTGCTCATTCCTAAAGTAAACCGCTGGTGCAACTTATGCAAAACTCAACGGACTCCAGAAGGTTACCCTCCAATTGGAAACTATCAGTTGTGGTTCCTATCCACAAGAAAGGTGATGAATTAAGTGCTGCCAATTCTAGGCCTACAAGCTTAACCTTCGTTATATGTAAACTCATGGAAAAAGTAATTGTGTGGGAATTATAAAAATTTCTGAATCATCACAAAGCTCTGCCTGATATGCAGCATGTGTTTGTTTATGCCAGGACGCTCTAACCTCCTATTTAATTTAGCCGAGTGTACAAAAATGCTGGATAATGAAGAGCCCGTGGATGTGATATATTTAGATTTTGAGAAGGCCTTCGATAGGGTGACAATAGAAACACTCCTGTTAAACTTGAACATCTACGAATACAAAGCAATTTACTAAAATGCTTATTGGACTTTCTTAGATAGAAAATTTTGTGTGAGAATTGGTAACAGCTGTTCGGAATTTTTACCGGTTTTAAGCGGAGTTCCTCAAGAATCAGTTTTAGGACCTTTACTTTTTAACATTTATATCTCTGATATTGGTAAAAACTTCCAATCAGCAGCAACGTGCTTCGCAGATGACACCAAACTATTTGGAAATCCATTTACCCAGTATGTTTGCATTCAGCAGGATCTCGAACTGTTAAAGAAATATTGTAGTGATTGGCTAATGACACGAAATGTCAAAAAATGTACCGTTTTACATCTGGGTAGAAACAACCCACATTTGGAGTACCATCTCAGTGAAGATACGCTGTGTTCAGTAAGATCGCAAGAAAACTTAGGTGTACGGTAGCTGCTGACTTGAAGTGGTACGATCACATTGCAAAGGTCACTAAGAAGGAAAATTCATTAAAATACTGCATTGCCAAGACATTTAAAAATATTAAAATAACTTTGAATCCCATTTAAAAACTTCCTTAAGATGTTAAATTCAGTTTAAACCATTTTGATCTTGTTAAAAAAACTGTTAATCCCGTTTAAATAATTTAAAATTTAATTACAACTATTATAAATCTCCGTAACACGACTATATATCTCGTTTAAATGATTGTCAACCTCCTTTGTACGACTACAAATATCGTTAAATCGTTAAAAATTGTTTTATCTCATGAAAAACTACTTTTAATTTCGTCAAAAATAGTTTATCTTGTTCAAACGTTATTTAAGCGAATTCAAAAGAAATAATGTTTAAACAACTGCTAATCTCGCTATAAGGACTAGTAATTCATGTTAAACGATTTTAAATCACGTTGTAACAACTTTCGTTAGAACGACTATACATAGCATTACAATAGCTGTAAATCTCGTTTATGTAACTATCAATCAGATGTAAACGACCGAATATCCTGTTAATATCACTAAATATTTCATTTTCATGGAAAACTATATTTAGCTTCGTTAAGGCAGGTTTTAATCTCGTTTGGGCTACATTGATCTTTGTTATAACGATGTTTAATCTAATTTGAATGATTAAATCTTGTATTCACGAGTTTATCTTTGTTAAACCACGTTTAATCTACTTTAAATTATCTAACTTGTTCAAACAATTTTGAATCTAGTTCAAAAACTTGTAGCAAAAAACGGCTGTTAATTTCGTTATAATGGTCATAAATTAAGTTACAATGGTTATAACGCTGGTTTAAATGACCGTCAACATTGACTAAACGGTCTCATTAATGTAGCCAAATAGTTTTTAATATAAGAAAAAACGATGATTCATCTTGCTAAGATTGGTTTTAATCTCATTACGATTGCATTCATTTTGTTATAACAATATTTAGTCTAATTTGAATTATTAAATCTTCTTTTTATGAGTTATACTTTCGTTAGGTTGCGTCTAGTTTAAATGATCTAACTTGTTTGAACAATATGTTAATTCTGCTTAAAGTTATATAAAATCTCGTTCCAATTATCAATTTCGTTATACTGGTTATAAATCTCGTTACAAATGTTATAAACCTTGTTTAAATGACTGTCAACGCCGATTAAACGACTATAGGTCTGGTTAATGTCACCAAATAGTTTTTAATATAGTGAAAGACGACTTTTAGTCTCGTTAAAATTACTTTTAATCTTGTTAAGGTTGCATTCATTTTGTTATAACGATATTTAATCAAAGTTGAGTTATTAAATCTTGTTTCCACAGGTTATATCTTTGTTTATAAACCAGGTTTAGTCTAGTTTGAACGATCTGATTTATTTAAATAATTTTGAATCCCATTAAAATAACTGTATTTTCACAAATACGACTGTTAATCCTGTTCATTATTTAAAATTTCGTTGCGATTATAAATCGCGTTACAACGGTTATAAACCTTGTTTAAATGACTGTCAACGTCGATTAAATGACTATGGGCCTTGTTAACGTTGCCAAACAGTTTCTAATACAGTAAAAATAGATTTTTAGCTTTGCATGAATCTTGTTATAACAATTGTTGAACTCGATTAAACAACAAGAGTGAAAAATTACTTTCAATCTTGTGAAGACAACTTTCTTCTTGTTAAAACTTTTAACCTTGTTAGAAGAATTGTTAGTCTCCTTGTAAGACTGCGAAGACGATTTATATGATTTTAAAGCTCGTTAAAAGGCTATATATGTTTATAGACTTTACATGCAATTTACATTTCTCGTATAAACTTCTACCAACTTGGTTTAAACTACATATTTCTAATAATTCTATCTTGTTTAAACGATTTTTAGTCTAATTAAAACAACTGTTAGTCTCGTTAGAATGATTATAGGCACCGTGTAGACCTTTAGGCTGTAAAATAAATTAGATTTAACGATTAAATTTCGGTTACCTATATGTAATCTCAAACGATTTACCTCTTATTTTATCGATTTTCAATTACTTTTAACTTTCTTTAAACGAAATTTGGTTAAACAGGCTTAATAAATATTATTTAAACGATCTTCAGTCTCTTTAAATGTTTATTTAAGTAATTTAAATTTTCGATTGAACGATTGTAGCACACGCAGAAGCAACTCTTCTTTTTAATTTAGGCTTTACAATTAAATTTCATTTAAAAGACTTTTTATTAAAGCTCCTTAAAACGAGTGTCAATCGTTTTAAAGCTACTATTAATTTCGATTAACGGTTCTGAATAGCGTTCAAACGATATTAAGTCTCTAACACCATTTTCATTTTTTCTGGTGTTCTAATCACTATGTGTGTCTGAATATTTAACAAAGCTAACGTATTGCAAAAAACATTTTAAATAAAAAAATTTGTGCACAGACGGGTGGCCAACATTGGTTTGTACCGTAATCTGTACCAACGATATAGACATATAGACAAAATAAATTGTGGAATTAGCAATAAACCTACAAGTATTATTTATAGACAACAGCAATTGTTAAGTTCTCTTCCGCGAGTGTTCATCGTTACTCTACAGTATGACAGAAAAATTAATAAGCTGACATTAAGGACTCGTATAAACCGTCAAACCTTTTTTACCTTTCGGTGTCGTGAATCATTCATTCTAAATAAAACTGAATAAAATTCAAAACCAATAGAAAAAGTTCCCATACATAAGATGCATGAAACTCTAAGCCTTCCAGAGCTACTCACAAAGTTAGAATTAATATATCCACCCCTTCGCCTCAGCTGGAAATATATTAGAAAAGCGGAGTCTGAGTTTCCTTTATGCCTTCATTTCGACTCCACGAAAATAAGCCAGCACACAAGTGCATAAAAGAACACTTCGCCCCCGCTAGGCGGCGGCCCGGTTCAGCTCTACAAGAAGCAAATTGTGTTTGCTGTGTGGCCTCCGCCAAACACCGAGAAATTGGCTGAGGAGCAGCCCTTTCATGGAAATCGCTGGTCATTCCGATAACAGCCTTAATGCGGGACAAAATTGGAACAGGAACAGGCGGGAATTTTTGTCCAGATACAGGAAGCAGGTCGTTCGACCTTTTGTTCGGTTATAAATAACAAGGGCGCAAATACGGCTGGGTCGGCGATTTATTAAGGAAGCGGGGGTTATTAATTGAGGTGGTTATGGTCGAAGGCGCAATTGATCAAAGGGTGGGAATGGAAGCTTTGAATGGTAAATACGGCGAGATAGAATTGCGTGGGGTTTGGGTGCATGGAAAAAGAAATTACCTGTAAATGCCTCCGCCTCTCTTCGTCACTGTCCATGTCTAGAAGTTCGTCTATGTCTACTTCTACCTCGTCGTTGTTGACGTCATCAACGGTTTGCTGAAACAAAAGAAAAATTAATCATTTTGGTTTTAGTTACAGAGGAAATTTGGAACTTGAAGTTTAGTTAAGTAACATTTTCATTCTACATTCGTATTGTACTGGAGATACATGTAAATATCCAAAAATAGTTTGACGATTTAAAACTTGTGCCATTATATTGGAATAATATCAATATTAAAATTTGCAGTATTTTTAATTTACCTGGATTAAATATATTAGAAGATTTTTATGTGTCAATACAATACATGAAAAGATCATCAATTTGTGTAACTCATACGAACGATGAACGCTTTAATAGGCGGAAATAATATAAAGAAAACTAATGGTAATATTACAATTCTTCTCGATCAAGAAAATTGATGTGGCTTCAATCTCGAATCGGTGCTGAATAGGACAGTACTAGCGTAAGCAAGCAGAATAGACGACGATGAAATTGAAGCCTTGAAGGAAATAGATAACATCTAGAACCCAAGATCCTGAAACCAATATCTAGAACAGGGGTCGGCAACCTTTTTCGGACGGCGGGCCATTTTCAAAATAAATTTTTTTATACGGGCCGCACATTCAAATGTAACTTAAATAGTGCTTTTATATCATATACGAGTATAAATATTATTAAAAATAAATATAGAAAAATATTATTTTTTATTGACATGCTATAATAACAATAATGTTAGAGAACAAAAATTTTACAATTCTTAAAAGGGAAAAAAAGAAAATACAATTCCAATTAAATATGTATAAATATGTAAATATAAAATATATAAATATAAAAAATATAAAATATTGTAGTGAAACGTCATACGGCTGTCAACATGAACGCACATATGAACATACAGTAGCAAACTGGCGAAATGAAAGAATTTGTGATGGGCCTATCTGGAATGAATAATCGGAAAGTTTCCGATTGTTCAAAAAATCGGAAGGTTCCTATTATTTCGGAACTTTTCGGAATTCGATTATTTTACTGTTCGGTGTACACAATTCGGAACTTTCGGAATTCGATTATTTTACTATTCGGTACACAAAATGAGAAAACGAAATGCCAATTTGAACTGAACGGAATACGGAATGTTGTATTGACTCACTTGACTGCTATATGCTGGTTGGCGAATGTCGACGGGTCGCGCCGTGTGCGCACGTGTATGATACGTGAATGGCACTAATGGCAGTGGTATTTCGTAGATTAATTATTAGATAGTACACCTACAGACTTCAAATTCAAGTATTGTCTTATAGTATCTATTATGTACTTTATGTGCTATTAAACTTTAAAATATCACTACCATTTTCCGAAAGTCTATTAACGTAACTACTGTAATAATTTGAAAAAATATTTTATTTCCTCATATCCCACTGTGCGACTCAAACTCATAAATTGTTTTTTAGGATACTGCATTGCTAACTAGCGTCTACATAGTTACAAACGAGTCCGGTAAATTCGTTTGTAACAATGTAAACGCTAGTTACCAATGCAGTATCCTAAAAAATCTTATACTATGCACGACCGGTAGAATTCTTATCGCTTTGCCAAACATACAGGTCTCGCCCTACGGTTCGACCTGTAAAGTATTGGCGCGGCCATACAAATGTTGCTACCGGTCTAATAACGTAAATAGCTATTACTGACCGTCCTACAAACCCAAACAATAGATGCCAACGCAGATAAGGGCTTACGGCGCGACGGCGAGTGCTCTCATCGTAAATTTGCACGCACTTCGTCTTTTTTCCGCTTGTTGTTATTTCGCTCGTTTTCCCTTGCTTGCATTTACGGAATGTAAAATAATCGGATGATATTCCGATTTTATAAACATTCCGAAATGGAACATTCCTATTATTGAAATCATCCGATTATGCCCATCACTAGAAAGAATACTACACTTGCTAAGCGAGACGTCGTATTCGCTGGGGAGTGGGGATTAAACTTGCGCAGTAAAATAGGTTTCCCACTATGCTTCCGTTTGTCGCGCATTTTTGTCACCGGCCACATTTCGGCACGCTTACGCTCTAAGTTTGTTGATTTTTCCTAAAGTTATATTGGTGCTTTGGCGGGCCGCGCAAAAAGTTGCAAAGGGCCGCATGCGGCCCGCGGGCCGCAGGTTGCCGACCCCTGATCTAGAAGATCAAATCTAAAAATAAAAGGCCTTAAAACAATAATACGCGATTAGTGTACAGACGCGATCCATCTCCAGACCCCAGTGGAGTAATTTGAAGGTACTGACCATCGAAAATCATCTAAACTCTTCAAGACAGAACTCACCAGAATAATGCTATCTTAGTATAAATCCACTAGATTGCATTTTTTCAAGATTCCCTTCGAATAACCAACAATAAGGATGGTAAAAATAACGGAGATAAAACAACCATATAATTACAAATCGTTTACCACATGAGGTCTCTGAACATTTCAATGGTAACAGAGACAGTTTTTAAGACATAAGGCAGCAGGCCGTTCAGTTGGAAGAAATAAATCGATAAGTCAAAAGTGGGGGTCGAAAAGCAGTTTCACACCACAATGGGACAAAATAACCCTAAAAAGTCCGACCGTAGAAAGAAGTTACTAAGCAAGCGCGCTAGGACTCACGGCGGCAGATCAAATAGCTTCCCGAAATAGAGTACACAATAAGTAAAATTCAACAGCACATGCTTGAAAAGCTAAGACAGTACAAGATATTGCGCGCAGATACAATCAGATAAGCCAAATAATATAATACCGGGAATAAACTTCTAAGTAAAGTGAAGACAAGAGACACTGCTCCCAACAGGAATTCAGGTTCGATACATACATATGACCATATCTAATCTCCAAAACTTCAAAGCAAACACTTCGTAAATTGAAACAGGTAAATATTAGAATGCTAGAGTTAATTAATCAAAATAACGCTTTCCGAGGGGTTTAGCCAAATCAGGAGACAACACATTACTTGCGGAGGGAGAATGCGAGAACCCAAATCAAACATAACTACGGCTAAACGTAACGTTAGGAGTAGTAGATAAAACTGCCCATATCCTTTAAAGAAAACCAAGCGAATAAGTAGCTGTTAGCGAAACCTACAGGTGAGGTACAGGTAGATTATTAGGGCTAACATTAGAAAATAAAGCAAAAATTGATGCTTACGTCAAAATGAACGTAACAATTCGTACTATTATAGGCTCTGGCGCTGTTTTTCATTGTATGCAAACTAAATTGCTATGTTTAATACCAATATCCCTACATAAAATTCCCCTTAGTTCTTTTTGAGCGAGTTCAATGCTAGGAATTTAGTATAATTCTTTTATTTCATTGCACTTACATTGCGTAAGAGCAGAACTAAGTATTGGATTGATAGAAGGAGCTTTCAATGCTTCTCTCGGTTTTAAATACGTATACATATAATTTATATTTCTCAAATCCTAAGCTTACTTTATAATTGGTAAGTAATTCGTATTCCAAACGTATACAAGTGCAAAATGGCTAAACACCTCACAGTAAACGCTCACGCGATTGACTATAAATTGGGAGTGCGTTTCAACGTCGCACCTTTTTTATACAGTGCTGCCCACTGTCGGTTGCTTCGGAAATTAGTAAGCTCCAGACTTCGCAGACCATGAGCAGTCACGAATGTCGACATTCTTTGAAGGATTACTATGTCCGTGAGCTGATTGCAAGGTCCTAGAGTTCTTACGTTTGTAATCATCAGGTACTGTACTGTATTGAACGGGCGACATTTGTTGACTGAAGATAGAAAACATTCTGAACGCCACAATTTTTAAGTAATTGTACTCAGACCTGGAAATACGTAGTAGGAAAATGCAAACAATACGAGTAGTTGAAGCTTCCGACTTGAAAAAAATCAATTGTTTGGATGTAAATAAATACAACCCAATCTTTAGATATTAATTTTGTGGCTGATGCAAGCTGGAGCCTTGCTGAAAGGTCATTGCTATTTTTTAGCGGCCTCAGCGGCAAGGAAGTGCGGCATCCTGCGGTTTCTAATTATCAGAAGATTAAGTAGCAAGAGAGGTTTCCACTGGCGAGACGAAGCTCGTGAAGGGCACAATCAGTTCCTATGGATTACCCAATAAAGGCTCGCGCCCACACGCAATTCCGCTAATTGAAAAAGTACAGCTGTAATAAGTTAAACTCTTAAGACCTCTTCGGTGGAATTAACACCACTTATTAGGCATTTCTAGGATTGGCTCCGGAATTTAAAAATTGCAGCGGGTTCCTAGGAGTTGCTAGAATGAAATAACCATTTCAGAGCGATTTATTTTGAAGAATAAAAGCCCAACAAGGCTGCTGGCGCTTTTGGGAGTGCGAACGAGATATTCAATCTGTTTGGAGGCCCATCGCCACCCACTTGGGTGATTTATAAGGACAACGTGCATCAGATACAGTAAATAATATTTCGGGATCGTTGTTTTTTGCACCATAAATCACACCTTTCCTTTCTGTTGCGATTTACAGCACTGCAAATCGAAAGTTTACATTAAAAGAGAATTATTGTCGGGCCGCTAGCCACGATACAATATGTTCCTGGATTGAGTATACAAGATTTTTTTTATTGTACAGAACAATATCAAAACCATTCGCAGAAACAATTCTTCTATTAAAACCTCCCTATTGAGAGGAGTTCATGTATAAACCACTCATTATCTAGCAAATTAATAATAACAGACAAATTTTCCAACATTCAGATTAAAATAAAAAAATTATCATTTTTAATAAAAGCCATTTGGCTGAGATACTTTTGTATAAAAAGATATGTGGACGAACCATTAATACTAGAGGGTTTTTGATTGATGCAAATACATACCTTCAAAGCTATGAAAATGAGTATGAAAATAAAGCCAGCGGCGGTTTCCAGCCGCTTCTCAAGTTATTTCAAACCTTCGAACTTTTCAAAGAATTTCCACAACTGGGGTGAATAGGACGCAAAGAATCTCAAGTTGCAAAAGCTGCTAAAAACGAAGAAAGAATCTCGAGACAGTGAGTCGTCACCAAAATTAAAACATAAAATATGCTCGCCGGTTCACAATAATCACAGCACTTTAAAATTAAAATAGTTGACGATATTAAATCTAATCCAGAAAAATGTCTAGCTATATTTGAATGAGAAAGTTCTTTAACATTTTTACGACTTGGTAACAACTCGAATAATTTTCAAGATAATCGACATTATTTATAAAATTATGTCGGATTAAGTGAGTGGTGGTCACATCTCCCTCCACCTTCATTTGTGTTAATGCTGGAAGTCGAATTTTGTGTGTCAACGCGTACTACTACTAAGTCGACATATGAGTGGTCTTATGTCGGGGCTCTTCGATATTTGAAGACGAGTATCTTGAAAACGGTTGAACCTAACGGCCTAATACAAGAGTCAGGTTCTCTAAATTTGTAGAAATATAATTCCAAAATTGTGTGAAATTAAAAAAGGACTGAGCACATTTACACCAAAGCTTCAACTAAACGAAATTAAAGGGCGGACTTTAAAACTAATTCTTAGAAAACGGTAGAGTGTAGCGTAGCGCTAATGAATGGCCTGCAAATGTCTTTCGTGCAAGAGAAGGCCATAAACTAAAACGTGACTTAAAGTGCAGTATGTACTAAATCAGCTAGTAAAAGTGGAGTTCGTGATGTGACAGTTTAGAGAAAGTATCAATTGTCCGCGTGCAATAAGAAACATCTGTAATGTCAAGTGTGATTGGTGTCGTCGAGTTGAACAATCAAAACTAACTTGTCTAAACGTCACGATGCAATTTCTAGCACAGCCGGGGCTATGTCGTAAACGTAGGGATATCGGCAAACAAACCCTTTTGCCCCAACTAATAGACCAGGCGAAAAGGAGAAGTCAACCCGGGTGGACAATTCAATCGTAAACGATCGAAAAGGGAAAGTCCTTTTCGACGGAAGTTATTTCAACCTCTTGTGCTACAACAGAGCAAAGGGAGCTTAGCCAGACAATCCTATCGTACTCAAAAGAATAAGGAATATCCCTTCCATTCAGGCGCACCCTATATAAAAGCAAGTGGCTTAGTTTTCGAGATCACTTTTACGTAACATCAGATCACTTCATCACTTCGCGTAATATCACACGACTTAAAATCACGATTTTGGAGCAAAGTCGAGGATCAAAGTCAATTTCCAAGGTCTTTTATTAATAAATAATTCAGTATCGAAAACCAGGCTACTCACAATTCGTACCTCTTTGTATTTTAAATTAATATTAACAAATTTGTATATGTTGTATTTTGTTCATGTGTTCTAAAGTATAAAAGGAATGTTATTGTTTTCCACAAACGGTTGTATTTTACTTAACTTAATCCCACAGTACTAAACAACATAATAGTTTTCTAGTGGTGCAAACCACTAAAAGAGCAACAAAGTTGATCGAATGTCGTATTTAAATATAATCACCATTCAAAAGGCTTTGAAAATACACCAAAACTGTTGACATTTCATGTAATTAATGTCGAAATATCGTAAAAAAAGAAGCTCCAATTAATTGAATACGCATTCGGACGTCAAATTGGAAATAATGGTTGGATCTCCATATTGTAAAATTATTGGGAAATAATCGGAAAAATTAGATTTTGATAGAACAATATAGCAGAAAATTAAACATACTTTTATAGCGCGCAACGAAGTTACACCTAGATCAGGAGATCAGGGGTTCCCAAACTGCTGCTCGAGAAACGTATTCAATTTGTACATTTGATTGACGTCTTGCATTAGCTAGAAAAATATGCTGCAATAGGACAAACAGCATAAACCCATTACGATTGGATATATTCTTACTCCATTTCAATTTTAAATTTAGGTTTCTTAATCAGCATCAGCGTGTGTCTTGTTTTAATGATAGTCTCGCGGTTTCTAGCTATTAATTTATTATACAGACGCGACTGGATCTTATATTTATTTTTAGTTATTTTTTTTATTAAATAAGGTTGATCAATACTATATGTAAAGATTCAATTTAGATAGCTACTGCTTCTCTGAAAATATTCTAAGTGAGCTGAGTAAATAAAAGAGTCCTGTATGGAACTCGGTTTCAAGAATCACAAACATAAGTAATTTTAAACACTAAATCATTGCCAATTCTACTTATAGCTAATATTAAATACAAATAACCATATACGAGGAGGTATCCAAAAGAAACAGAAATTCGAATGTGACGCGCGAACAGGAATTAGTGGCTCCACGTGCCGGAAGGTGTCGCGAGTCGTCACTATTCTGACGCAGTGTGCCAAGCCGTTGTGACCTCTTCAAATGGGTGCCAGCAAGTTTAGCGATTTTTTTGGTGGCTGATAATATAGAACAAAGAGTATGTATGTGTGATGTTTCGATGTCTTTTATGGAAAACAGACGCTGAAATTGTTTTAATGTTTCGAGAAGTTTCTTAAGAATAAAGATTTAGGTAGAACGCAAACGTGCGAGTGGCAATCGCGTCTGAAACTAGTGGTACTCGCGTTACAAGTAACCTTTTTTAGAATCATAACATATCGAATAATTGGCTGGCAATTGCTCATTATTTCACGCCCTTCAATTGTTTTCATAAGAAAAGTAATCTATATACGTACCAACAATTTTTCCACATAAATCACAACGCTGTAAAGCTCTTCCATTTGAGATCTTAATAGTAAGCAACATTTAAAAACAATTACAGCGTGAGGAACAAATGACAATCGCACACCAATTCTGCCGCTTATTTTCAAGCTGTTGGGAATCCCTGCGTGCATTCGTTAATGCATTAATAAAGCTGTGTCGCCATTTGTTATAGACCAATAGACCAATGAATAACTATAACTTGCAGAAAATATTAGAATTGGTTTGAATATTGCCATGTGTTTCGTGCCTATAAGGGTTTGTTTCCATTTAGGATATTAATCGTTAAGTAACACATGAAAAATTTCAAGTGTGAAAAACAAATGACAATCGCACACCAATTCTGCTGCTTATTTTCAAGCTGTTGGGAATCCCTGCCTGCATTCGTTAATGCAGTAATGAAGCTGTGTCGCAATTTGTTAAAGACCAATAGACCAATGAATAACTATAACTTGCAGACACTTTTAGAATTGGTTGACTATTGTCACGTGTTTCGTGCCTATAAGGATTTATTTCCATTTAGGATATTATTCGTTAAGTAACACATGAAAAAATTGAAGTGTGAAAAACAAATAACAATCCCACACTAATTCTGATGCTCATTTTCATGCTGTCCTGTAGAAATTAGTAGAATTGGTTGATGATTGCCATTTGTTTAATGTCTTTCAAATGTTTTTATAAGCAGTCTGTAAAACAAACATTCATTGTGATAATATCTACAAATAAATAAAGGCACTATAGAGATCTGTTTCCATGTAGGATATTGATAGCTAAGTAAGATTAAAACAATGGCGTGCATTTGTTATTGTTAATGTAACAATGAAGCTATGAGTCGCCTTTTGTTCTAGAAATTTGTAGAACTGGTTGACGATTGTCATTTGTTTCGTGCCTATCAATTGTTTTCATAAACAAAGTATTCTGTATAACTAACATCTTAATATTTTAATAATTAATTAACGTGTGAAAACAATTGAAAAGCAAACCAATTTTTCTGTTTATTTCCAAGCTATCCAGAATCTCTACGTGTAGCCATTTGTTATATACCGATGAATAAATTTGCAACTTCTTAATTGTAGAAATGGGTAGAACTGGTTAGCGAATGTCATTTGATTCATGCGCTTCAATTGTTGTCATAACCAAAGCAGCAAAAATATTTTATAAATGAAATGAAATGTCCAGCCAAACAAAACAAATAATCAAATAGTCTTATTGAGCATAATATCATGTAAAACTTTCCCTTTATTTCTACAAAGAGAATTAAATACAGTTAAAAAATAGAAATATTAGTTCTCATTGAAAGAATCATGTTTGGTCGTGGTCGAATTTTCTACGAAAAACAGTAATGTTTAATGAAACTGCACTTTGTACATAAATAACCGTTTCTCTGTCTACTGTCATTTCTGAGCTTCTGCACAATGAACAACGCTCACACTTGTAATGCAGCATACCGTATGCATGATACATTTAATTTAAATAATTATATCCAGATATCTAATGGATATCATGTGATATAACAGTTGTATGTTTAACTGGTGGGGTAGTAAGGGCAACCAGAAGGTTGTTTATATTTTGTGAGTAACAAAACTTGAATTAAAAATCTACGAGAAATAGTCACGTTAAGGGTTAAATTCCCATTAATTGTGAAAAATAATAATTGCTGGTTTGATACGTAGTAGTAATAAAGCAGTCTCTAGGATCAAATATTATTCAAATATATAATTCAAGATTATTTGATTCTATTTAACGTGGTATATTACTACGAAGCCAGTAAAACCAGTGAAAGTGAGTGTTGTGGTATGCTGTTGAACTGTCTATTCAAGTAATAGAGTTTTCAAAGAGCTACAACGAGCTTTGATTTGGTCGGGAACAACCAGAAGGTGGACTAGAATGTATCCAGTTAGGAGCCGAGGTAGAGCATTCAGGTACTACAAAGACATAAACTTTCAGAAGGTTAGTGACCATTTCTTACAAAATAATAAGAAATTATAAAAGCAAGTTTGGTGCGGCAAATCGTTAAGCTATTGTAATTATATTTAGAAGTTAATTTTAGAAAAATTATTTTTCTAAATTCAATAGTGATTTGAGTACTCAACGTTTTCGACAATTTTATTTTGAAATTTAAACAATAGTATTTACACGACATACTTGTAATTTCAACTGTCAAATTGATTTAGAAGTTACGTCAATTCCTACTTATCATATTAAGAAGTAAGGTAAGTACACAAGTGAACTGTACTTGATGGTATTTCTTTTTAATAATTAGTAAAAGAGTGTTGTAATATTTACTTTCGTGTTCTTGGGGCTGTTGGAAAATATGCTATTATTTCATTTGTAGTCGTATAATTATGAGCTTTCGACTAAACCAGCTACTGAAATATAATACGTTCTAAATTTAGCACAAAATCGAAACGAGTTCCAAATCAATTTACAGGCGGAGGGCTGTTTTTAAGAATCGGCCGGCGTTTTAGCAGGTAGATTTAAATTATGGAAAGGCCTTTAGCCGAGAATTCCCATATTTGGAATGTTGTGAACCCGAACCGACTAGGGGTTGCATTTTAGAATGCGAGGGTGCTTATGTTTTTTGGGCAGTCTGTAGGCGAGATCGCACATGTGTGGACGCGAGCCTAATTCTTCGTGAGCGTGTGGTTCCACCGGGATTATGTTTTGAAGTGAAATGAATTGTAGATTATAATCGAGTGAATAAAACGATGAGGTCTGTAATATCTAAATAGAATACTAGTGCCTGCGTAGCTTAGCAAATGTAGCTATTGTACAGCGAAGACGAACATTCGATAGTGATTCGTACTGATGCTGATTGTAGATCGCTTTGTTAATTGGATCGCTGTTAATTGTCGCAGAGGGTGCCCTCGTACCTGGGTTAATGACCATCCGGCGAGATGGCCCACGACCCTTGACCTGATAAGCATTGTGCTTTTCAGTGGCCCCAGTTAGCGCGACTGGGGGGCTTTTGGTGAAGCTCAATTCCCAATGATGCCTTGTACCTGTGCCTTTTACAGTCCATGCGGCCACTGTAACTGCGGGTACACTGACATGGGTTGTACCCATTGATGCCGTTAACGCTCGGTTAAGGCATACTAGATGCGGTAAGCATCCGTGGTTTCAGGATATTACAGGCATATCATCGAAAGTGCACCGAAGAATATCCCTGATGATGTCTTCGTCGAGATGCGACGTGGAACGACGCGGGGGGGGGGCATAAAACCCCCTGTAAGTATCATGTAATGAGCACATTACTGCTAAAAGCTGAATGTTTGTCGTTTTGCTTGCATGACTGATTGTGGAATTGGCTGAGCTTGTGTTCGCATCAGGCGTGTGTGACCACCTGCTATATGAAAGGACTCGCTGTTCGCCTTGCACCCCCTAGTATCATGTTTCTGATTTACAACCCAGACTGCAGGGGCGTTACGGAATTTCTGGTAAGTCGCCAGTTCTTGTAAATTTATGCATGTGAACCGATCTGAATCCAGGAAAGAAATAAATTGGCCCGGGGCATCGAAAATATGTGCCTACAAGAGTATATTTAATTTGATACTACAAAGTGTAGCTTAGATATATTTCAGTTGGCAACTCAAGTAGGGTCAAAAGGGAGTGCTATTACATTTTGGCCCACAACGTGGAGCTTGACATTAATGCAAATAACACCGCGAGAAGGAGTGTTATTTCTGCACCCTATATTTACAGCATATTTCTCCAACTCCAGCAAGGACGAAACGTCACACTACAATCAACCTAAAGTAACGATTCAGTTTTTGAAATATTATTGCATTTCAGCGGCTTTTATCTATCCAACATTTTAGTATCAAGATTGTGACTTAGAGTTTCCCGAATAAAATCGCCACGTGCAGCTTTGTCGCCAATTTATTTACACCCGGTATACGTAACCACAGTAATATGTAACCTGTGTTGCTAATATTTCCATAATTAACAATCTCAATTCGCATCTTCACTGAGTTGCTGTTGTTTATTTGCACTCAGCCACCTTTCTACGTTTGTGATGACCCCGACGTGATCAGAAGGTTGGGTGTTCAGATCACGTCGGGGTCACCACAACTGTAATATTAAAATTTAATAGAGTTAAAATAAACAAAATTAATTCAGTAAAGATACGAATTCAAACTGTCGATTATGGAAATATTAGTAAGCCAGGTTACATTATATGCGAGTGCAAAACACTCTTAAGACACCATACAGACTACCATTGTTTTTATTGAAAACAATGCCGCTACCGATTGTGTGCTAGTGCAATCGCAGCTTTGGCAAACACCGTAGCCACCCACCATCGTCTAGCATGTCGGAATCGGAACGTGTTGCTGGCAAATCCCGATTTCCAGAAGTTTCTAGCGATGCACAGCGCTGCAGCGACAGCATAATGCATATTAAACACGCATTGTGTGCAGCGAGCGTGTCGTGGCCCTCCGCATAACTGGTTAATTACAGTGACTAACTACCATGTGTAATATATGGATAGGAGGGTCAACAAACCACCGGAGCTCTAGTTACCACGACCTTGAACCCACAACGACGCCTCCGTCCTTCTCCAGAACGCGCTCCCGAACCGCGACAGAGATGCACAAAGCAGCAGAAGAGACAACGACCAGTTTCTCATCGGCGTTGCATGCTCTTTGTTTTGGCCGCAGGTTACGTCCGATCCCTGTTGCTTGCACAGATTTTATCTAGAGTTCAATGCCACCGGATTCGTATTGCGTAGGGAACTCGGAAGTTGGATGATAACGCGAAGGTGTTCATTGTTCCTTGGCCAAGCGCGCGTATCTAAAATGTGCGACCGTTTTGTAAACTGAAGCAAACAACCAGGTGGACGTGACTAAGGCACTAGTTACGTGGGTGAGGTAAGCTCTTGGCAAAAAGAAAAGAATTCTTGCTCGTGAGGGCCATGGGAAGATTGCAAACAGTAGAAGACTGCGTGTCTTGGTGACGCATCCGAACTACTTTCGAATAAACGGTTCCTTGTGCAATATCTTAATCATCTTATGGACAATGGAATTGTATAAATTGAAATAAATAACATGAAAATTACAAAATAATATGAATAGAAGTAATTGCTAGTTCTGCAAAGTCGCCACTTTTTTATTAGACATATTACTGTAGTTTAATTCCAATTAAGAGATTTTTGCAGTTTTGATAGCCATTCGGAGAACTTAGCATGTATGGCGAAAAAGTACCGTCATATTTCCAAGTTTAAGCCATGTCGATGAGGCAGGCAATATATTCAAGATGAGCCAAAATGAGGAACACCTGAATAAAAAAGAACGGAAGAGACCATTAAAAAGATTGAGGAATTGGTGCTGGAGAATCGAAGAATAAATTGGAGGGTCAAAAACAAGTGCTTTGAAAGTTTAACAAGAAGATTTGGGGATAAGCATCACGCTGGATTCCAAAATTGCTTACATCAGAGCAGAGATTCTTCTTCTTTACAGGCCATAATTCATCCACTGCTGAAGATAGGGATCTTCAAATCTTTTCCAATTGTCTTTAGCCTGTGTGAGATGGAACCACATTCTGCCAGCTGTCAGCTGAATATAATCAGTTCATCTTTTCATGGGTTTCCTATTCTCCCATCGTCTCCATTTAAGCGGTTTCGTTGTCCATCTATCCTTGCTCTTCCTAGCTACATGCCCAACCCACTTCCGCGTCAGCTTTGCCACGTTCTCTGTAATTTTTTTTGCCTATAGTTTTCCACAGTTCCACAGATGACACATTTAATAGGAATGAGCTCTATTTAAATACAAGCTTTTTTTATTATTTCCGGAAACAAGACGTCGTTTTATCAGTTTGGCCCTTCTACAACCCAAAAATCAATACAAGACAATCACAACGATTTTCGCCAATAAAAAGGCTCTAGAACACAGTCTTCAGAAAAGCTGATCGCTATAGTGCTCTAGGGAACTGGGGCGCTGAAAAAATTGTTCATTAAATACTGCTATAGTACACATGTATACAGGGTGTTGAAAAAAGGTCGGATCATCAAAACAAACAAAAAAGTCCTAATAAACAAGGGTCCGGAAATGATTTGTTTCTGAGATACAGATATTTAGTATTAAAAAAAAAAAAAAACCAGCCGCCTCTGGAATAAATAATTTAAATCTAAGTGTGCCAAAAATGATCATTAATAGCACCAGTAAACCTTCAAAGTTCCACTAAAATCGACTAAGGGGTGTTTAGATATTGAAGCATTTTAGTTTTTGTCTTGACAGGTTCAGAGATGTGCACAAATATGGGCTTTAATTTTTTTCTTGAAAACGAAGCGAGATCTGAAAAAATCTCAGAAGGCAAAAAGTTGCATTTTTAGTGGCTTTATTAAAAAAATATAAAAATTGAAAAAAATCTCGTGGGCGCTTTTTTTTGTAAAAAAACCTATCGATACGCTCCCTGGGCACGCCCCTGGAATTACTACATCAATTGTAATAGGTCCCAAAGATACCTCATAAAGTTAAACAAACTGCAAAAAAGTGTTACATAAACATAACATAAAAAACGAATTTAAAAAAAAACTTTTTTCTACAGCCGTGATTTTAAACTGTTTCCAAGGGTCATATGCGGCGTGCTTTATGTTGTCTATAAAACACGCCATTCCATTTAAAGCACGGAGTACTTTAAGAGTTTATAAAACCTTATTTGTGAAGATTAAAAGTACAGTTATTATATCGGACCGATTTGTATGCGGAGCCCCGGGTGCTCGATTGGAGAGGGGCGGAGACCGATGGCCCCCTTGGAGAGGGGCGAAGCCCCGATGGCCCCCTTGGAGAGGGGTGAAGCTCCAAGAGCCCCCTTGGAGAGGGGCCGAGCCCTGAGGGCCCCCTTGGAGAAGGGCCGAGTCCCGAGGGCCCCTTTGGAGAGGGGCGGAGCCCCGATGGCCCCCTTAGAGAGGGGCGGAGTTCCAAGAGCCCCCTTGGAGAGGGGTCGAGCTATGAGGGCCCCCTTGGAGAAGGGCCGAGTCCCGAGGGCCCCCTTGGAGAGGGGCGGAGCCCGATGGCCCCCTTGGAGAGGGGCAGAGCCCTAAGGGCCCCCTTGGAGAGGGGCCGAGCCCCAAGGGCCCCCTTGGAGAGGAGCGGAGTTCCGAGGGCCCCCTTGAAGAGGAGTGGAGCTCCGAGGGCCGCTTTGGAGAGGGGCGAAGCCCCTAGGGCATTTAAGCTAACAAACTCCTCGGCTGTAGAAAAAATATTGAAGCCAACTCGTGTTTTACAGTTTAAAAATCTCGGTCGATCATAAAATTCTCGCTTCGCTCGAATTTTAACATGATCGACCTCGATTTTTAAATCCTCTGTAAAACACTAGTTGCCTTAATAGCTATTATCCGCAAACGTCACAAAAGTGACAACTTATTTGTCTTTATTGACAAGGTAAAAGTGTCACTTTATCTGCCTAAAAGCAGATAAAATAGGGACTTTTGCGTACGTTATCTGCCTAAGCACACAAAATCGTTGCTCCTTTCTTTCTTTCTGTTTGTTCGCTATCTCCTCCGAAGATACTGGACCGATTAAATTGTATGATGGCTTAAAATTTTGCTAATTTTTAGAATTAGATCGTAGGCCGGTTTTTATTTTCTAAAAGGGTACGAAAGGGTTTTAATTGAAATAAACCTTTAAGCAGCGGATCGGAGCATCTGTCGCCGTGGGTTATGGTGTGACAGCTGCTGTGGCCGTGTGCTATTAGCTCGGGTGATTCAGTATGTTCATATATCATTACAGTAGCGTGTTATTTGAACAAGAGAGGTTAGCGCAGGGGTACAGTGCCCGCCTGTCACGCGGGTGGCCTGAGTTCGATTCCCGGCCGATGCATCGTTTTTTTTTTAAATTTATATTAATGAAATTTACCTGAATACGTTTGCGGATAAAATAGTATATGTTATTCGGAGTAAAAGTGACTTTATGTGGCTTAGCTTCGCCATATAAAGTATCACTTTTACTCCTAATAACATAATCTACTATTAACATCCTGTATCTCGAAAACGAAGCGTTTGGGGACCCATTTTAATTAGGACATTTTTGTTTGTATTGATGAGATCTATAAGTAGGTAAAATATCCGAACGTATTTTTTAAACACCCTGTATGTATAAGGAGGAACAATAAAAGCTTCTATAGAAAAGAAAAGGCCTGATAATCGACCAAATAACTTGTTACTCTATAGTAATTGCAGTCAGAACCTTGTACTACTATTGACTTTTAAAATCTGATAACGAGCTGAAAGAAGTCGTTGACAAATGTTTTACAGGGTTACCACATGTTTTTTTAAGGATTGCTTCTTGGAAAAACGTTAGCATAAATGTGTTGCGGTAAAAAGCATAAACGTGTTGCGGTAAAATTAATGAGTTTCGAAACGAGTACTATGAAAAATCGATTACCGGACGTATAACGTGGGACATTTTATATAATATATTTATTTCCTTCCTCCTTTATTTCTTTAAGCCGGTAAATGCAGTAGTACAGTACCGAGTCCGTAAGTTGTTGTAGCACGATAGTATTATAATGTTCATTTACCGGAATGAAATTAATATTGTGAGCAAGAAAATGTCAGAGTATAAAATAAATAAAATTGTCTTTACTTGTAAATGTAATTCTTCGGTCCGGTAAATGCAACATTATAGTATTGACTCCGATAGATTGTTACAGCACAGACTTACCGGACTCAGTGCTATAATGTTGCAATTACCGAATCGAAATCAGTATAGTAGACAAGGAAATGATACACAATATAAAATAAATAAAATATTTCTTTGCTTCCGCTTCTATTTCTTCAATCCGGTAAATGCAATAGTGCAGTACTGAGTCCGGCAAGTTGTTGTGCAAACGACAGTACTATAGTGTTGCATTTACCGAAATGAAATCAATATTGTGAGCAAGGAAGTGTGACAAATAAATGCAACATTATAGTACTGATTTCGGCAAATTGTTATAACACGGACTTACCGGGCTTAGTGCTACAGTGTTGCATTTACCGAACCGACAACAGTATTGTAGACAAGGAAATGCAACCAAATATAAAATAGATAAAATACTTCTTCTCAATTCAGTACACACAACAGTACAGTACTGAGTCCGGGAAGTTGTTATGGAAACGACAGCACTATAATGTTGTATTTACCGGAATGAAATAAATATTTTGAGCAAGGAAATGTGACAAGTATAAAATAAATAAAATTGTCTTCGCCTGCAAGTCTATTTCTTGAGTCCGGTAAATGCAGCATTACAGTACTGAGTCCGTTAAATTGTTATAGCAATAACTTACTGGACTCAGTGCTACAATGTTGCCTTTACCAAACCGAAATCAGGATTGTAGACAAGGAAATTCGACATAATATAAAATATTTCTTTGCTTCCGAAACATCCATTCCTTCAATCCGGTAAATGCAATAGTACAGTACTGAGTCCGGTAAGTTGTTGTGGCTGCGACAGTACTATAATGTGCATTTACCGGAATGTACTTAATACTGTAAGGAAGAAAATGCGACGCAGTATAATTTCAAAGAATATTTTCGTTGCTACCAAGCCTATTTCTTCGGTCCGGTAAATGCAACATTACAATACTGAGCCCGATAAGGTGTTATAACAACGACTTGCCGGAATCAGTACTATAGTGTTGCATGTACCGGAATTAAGTCAATGTTGTAAGCACGGAAATGTGACACAGTATAAATGAAATAAAATTGTCATTGCTTCCAAGTTCATTTCTTCAGTCCGGTAAATGCAAAATTACAGTACATACCGACTCCGGTAAATCGTTATAGCAATGGCTTATCGGACTCGATGCTATAATGTTGCATTTACAGGACTGAACTCAGCATTGTAAACAAGGAAACGCGACACACTATAAAATAAATAAAATGATTATTTACTTTGTAACAAGGACTTGCCAGATGTTGCATGTACCGGACTGAAATCGGTATTGCAGACATGGAAATGTGACACACTATAAAATAAATAAAATCTTTCTTTACTTCCAAGTCTATTTCTCGAATTCGGTAACTGCAACATTACAATAGCGAGTTCAATAAGTTCTTATATAGCAAAGACTTACCAGATGTTGCATGTACCGAAATAACATCAATATTATGAGCAACGAAATGCGACACAGTATAAAATAAATAAAATTTGGTTGCTTCCAATTCTCTTTCTTCAGTCTGGCAAATGCAACATTACAGTATTGACTCCCGTAAATTGTTATAGCAACGACTTATCGAACTCAGTACCATAACAGTGGCGTAGCCACGGGGGGGGATATGGGGGATATATCCCCCCCAAGAGTCAAAAACTTAAAAAAATGGCTGCAACTATAAAAATTCAGAAGCTGACAAAATTAGAAATTTTAGAATGGTTTAGGATCAAGCAATTTACATTATTTACTATTGCTTGTCGAAATCCAATTTTTTCAAATTTGACCATATTATTTCCATTTAAAATCTTGCAATATAAACTCATCTGCATGTTTTGTAACAAAATAGAAGAAACCACATCGACCTGTACCTTCTACAAAAATAAATACTAGTATAAGTATAACATAAACCATCCACGGTTGCATGTCGATCGATGGAAAAACCGCGATTTTATACCAATTGTCACTTTGCGTACTGGCACGTCAGATGTTTTGAAAGAAGTGGGACGGAAACACTTGTGCGTATAGTATGCGTCAAAAAATCTTAACGGTTTAGCAATGTTGGCGATACACCGGGAAATACTAGTTGAAGTAGATGAAATATTTGACCAACTGACCAAAAAACCACGGCACTTAGATTTTGTTTTGTTATGGTTCTTGTTGAATAACGACTACCATTCTAAAAATATTCTTTAATATTTGCACTTTTTTCCATGCAATCTATAAAAAACGTAAGTAAACAGTTACTATATAATTTTATTATTGTATATCCCCCCCCCAAGGGCCAACTCTGGCTACGCCACTGTACCATAATAATGCATTTACCGGAATTAACTCAATATTGCAAGCAAGGAAATGCGATACTGTATTAGGTAAATAAATATAATTTTTTACGAAGTCTATTTCTTCAGACCGGTAAATGCAACATTACAATAGTGAGCCCGATAAGGTGCTATAGCAACTACTTACCGGACACAGTAGTATAATTTTGATTTTACCTAATTGAAATCAGTATTATATGCAAAGAAATGCGACACAGTTTAAGATAACTAAAAAATATCTTCGCTTCCAAGCCTATTTCATCAATCCGGTAAATGCAATATTGCAGTACTGAGTCCGGTAAATTGTTAACAGCAACTACTTACCGAAGTCAGTACTATAATGTTGCACTTACCGGAATGAAATTCGTACTGTGAACAATGAAATGCGACACAATATAACAGAAAATAAAGTACACCTCTGCTTCTGCATCTATTTCTTCAATCTGGTAAATGCAATAGTACAGTACTGAGTCCAGTAAGTTGTTATAGCAATGACTTACCGGACTTAGTACTATAATGTTGCATTTACCGGTATGAAATGAGTATTGTAAATTTGTAAGCAAGGAAATGCCACACCCTAGAATATTAAATTATAGTACTGAGTCCGGGAAGTTGTTGTGGAAACGACAGTACTATAATGTTGTATTTACCGGAATGAAATAAATATTTTGAGCAAGGAAATGTGACAAGTATAAAATAAATAAAATTGTCTTCGCCTCCAAGTCTATTTCTTGAGTCCGGTAAATGCAGCATTATAGTACTGAGTCCGTTAAATTGTTATAGCAATAACTTACTGGACTCAGTGCTACAATGTTGCCTTTACCAAACCGAAATCAGGATTGTAGACAAGGAAATTCGACATAATATAAAATATTTCTTTGCTTCCGCCGCATCCATTCCTTCAATCCGGTAAATGCAATAGTACAGTACTGAGTCCGGTAAGTTGTTGTGGCTGCGACAGTACTATAATGTGCATTTACCGGAATGTACTTAATACTGTAAGGAAGAAAATGCGACGCAGTATAATTTCAAAGAATATTTTCGTTGCTACCAAGCCTATTTCTTCGGTCCGGTAAATGCAACATTACAATACTGAGCCCGATAAGGTGTTATAACAACGACTTGCCGGAATCAGTACTATAGTGTTGCATGTACCGGAATTAAGTCAATGTTGTAAGCACGGAAATGTGACACAGTATAAATGAAATAAAATTGTCATTGCTTCCAAGTCCATTTCTTCAGTCCGGTAAATGCAAAATTACAGTACATACCGACTCCGGTAAATCGTTATAGCAATGGCTTATCGGACTCGATGCTATAATGTTGCATTTACAGGACTGAACTCAGCATTGTAAACAAGGAAACGCGACACACTATAAAATAAATAAAATGATTATTTACTTTGTAACAAGGACTTGCCAGATGTTGCATGTACCGGACTGAAATCGGTATTGCAGACATGGAAATGTGACACACTATAAAATAAATAAAATCTTTCTTTACTTCCAAGTCTATTTCTCGAATTCGGTAACTGCAACATTACAATAGCGAGTTCAATAAGTTCTTATATAGCAAAGACTTACCAGATGTTGCGTGTACCGAAATAACATCAATATTATGAGCAACGAAATGCGACACAGTATAAAATAAATAAAATTTGGTTGCTTCCAATTCTCTTTCTTCAGTCTGGCAAATGCAACATTACAGTATTGACTCCCGTAAATTGTTATAGCAACGACTTATCGAACTCAGTACCATAATAATGCATTTACCGGAATTAACTCAATATTGCAAGCAAGGATATGCGATACAGTATTAGGTAAATAAATACAATTTTTTACGAAGTCTATTTCTTCAGACCGGTAAATGCAACATTACAATACTGAGCCCGATAAGGTGCTATAGCAACTACTTACCGGACTCAGTAGTATAATGTTGATTTTACCTAATTGAAATCAGTATTATATGCAAAGAAATGCGACACAGTTTAAGATAACTAAAAAATATCTTCGCTTCCAAGCCTATTTCATCAATCCGGTAAATGTAATATTGCAGTACTGAGTCCGGTAAATTGTTAACAGCAACTACTTACCGAAGTCAGTACTATAATGTTGCACTTATCGGAATGAAATTCGTATTGTGAACAATGAAATGCGACATAATATAACAAAAAATAAAGTACGCCTCTGCTTCTGCATCTATTTCTTCAATCTGGTAAATGCAATAGTACAGTACTGAGTCCAGTAAGTTGTTATAGCAATGACTTACCGGACTTAGTACTATAATGTTGCATTTACCGGTATGAAATGAGTATTGTAAATTTGTAAGCAAGGAAATGCCACACACTAGAATATTAATTATAGTATTGAGTCCGATAAGTTGTTATAGCAAGGATTAAAATGATAGCTAATAGTTATACGGTTTGGATGAGGTAAACTGTTAATTATAGGTCAGTAAATCAAGAGAGTGCAAAACAGTCTACTTTACTTTTAAACTACCCCACATAACTGAATTTCTTTCAATCTACATCTTTATCATTTTTTAATAACTCGTAAGATATAGCCAAGATTTATAATGCCAAGAACACAAACCTGCGTGTTTGGACGATGTATCCCAAGTACTTTTCAAGGAGACAAACTTGCTTCCATGTAGTTTACAGAAGCAGTAAATCTTTATTACAACGTTGCAAAGAAATTCAGATGGGAATCCGCTGACTTTGCACAAGCAACTTTTAAGAATCTAACTTTAAGATAAATATTTAAGGTAACACTACGCTGTTTGTGCTTACAGTTTAAGTAAACTATTTGCATAATGTATCAGTGCAGTTATAAAACGAAACTAAGTAGCAAAGCAGAAAAAGCAAAATAGCAAATAAAATTAAACCCCAAAGCTTATTGCAAATTTAGTTTCCGATTCAAATGTAGCGGAAAAACAACCGCGCGTCCTCGACCAATTTTGAACTTTTGGGCAGAGTTTCCAACAAGAACTGGCAAGACTTTCCGAGGAATAACAGAACGGGACCCCTAAGACATCGCTAAACTAAAGACAAAGCCGAAAAAAAAGTTTGTGGAAAATGAGAAAACTTAGCCTGGTAATTTCGAATGCGAACCCGTAATAAATTATGTATTTACTGGCAGCCCCCGAATTTTTCGTACGTGCACAAATCCCGTTTCTTCGGGCGATACAGTTACGTAATGGCAGCAATTGCGCAGGGGATATAGAAATTGCTGGTTTTTTATGGCTGCCGATTCGTATAAACCCAGGTTTGGGTTAATTAATTAGGCAGAAAGTTGAATTATTTGCTATCGCCCAGGACCTTCCGCCCTTAACTGTGGGGACTGACGTCAAACAGTCGACCGTTTCCCTGTAATTGAGCCTCGTTCCAGTTTCGATTTAGCATTTTTTGTATGGAACCATTTCTATTGGAGAAGTATTTCGTAATATTAAAAGTAAATTAGAATAATTTTGTATTTCTAAAACGATAGACGGATATCAAGATTAATGAAATGATTAAGACAGGGTTCATACTCACAGCACTGCGCCCTGCGTTCCAACTTACACATTGTAATCTTTAAAGTTAGATTGGTTTACTAATGCGACTTGGAGCTTTTCCTAAATCCGCTTAATCTATGCTGCGATTTGAACTTCTGACAATTCACTACATTGTAATTACTTTCGTTATAAGTTATAACACTTAGAAAAGAATTAACACATGGGTGTTTCAGTTGTTTAGCTTTCTATTCTATATTCCAGTAGACCTGCCAAGGTGGCAGGTGACTAGCATCTGCAATAAAGTCAGTTTTTATTCGTCCTCGAACAGAGAGGCCGCTCGTGGAGCGGGAGTTTTACACCCGGCTTACGGCGCTGGCGTGAGTCACGGGCTAGTTACATCGCCCCGAATCTTTATATCATCCCATCAATCGTCCAGATTACCTTTCCTGAGCTATAATTCCACACATCCCCAACAATTGTGATCGTCGTTTCGAGCTTCAGAATTTGGTTAAATCCTTTCACTGTGTGTGTAATTCCTGCATGCTTCATGTTTTTGTTTGCAAATGCCATTAATACTGTTTATATGAACGTGTTTACACAAGTGTTCGCCTAAGGGGCACATATTTTCAGCCTTACCCACCAGGGAAGCTAGTCGCCATTAGGACATATGTCTGGATTACTCAGTCTTTCAAAATTAGTTTCCCTTAAAATGTACTGCCGTGACGTCACTCCGCAGGTATTTTTCCGTAATACAGAGGTTTACAGGCCTGCCCAAGGCTACCCGCTCAGATCGGTTACTTGTATCATCGCGTGTTCAATATAAGGCTATATGATCGTTATTGTAAGGCATATGACGCATTAGAGGTGGAATAAGCACCCAGCAAATAAAGGTAAGCTAAATTTGTCCAGCAAATAGGACTTCAAATTTTCACGAAGCCTCGGAACGGCTCCTTCAGACATTTTCAGGCTAGAGTAAATAACTCAGTGACGCCTAACAAATAGTAATATATATCTTTCTCTACTCAAATAACTTTTATGTGAAATCGCCTAAGCGTTGAGAGTAAGACCACTCCCATTTCCCACTGTAGCAAGCTGCGAGCATCTTTTATTCTGTTACATGTAAACGAGTTTCAAGTGCAACAAAATTGCATGAAGTGGTTTTTTGTAAATTAATTTTAAATATAATTAAGAATATGGCGTTGTATTGCGAAATGTATGAATATAGTGGTGTTTTACTTCAATTTAACATATTAGTATTTTGCCATCTGAAAATATCTGTTTGGGTTTAAACTAACTGATAATTAACAGCATGTGATGGAGTGGTTAGTGGTCGAAAAGTTGTACTTTGAACTACTAAGAAACTACTAAATTGTAGCGGCGCACTGAAGGAGGACTGATGGTAATGTGATGGCTTAAAGGTCTGTACTGTCGAAAGAAATGCCAGTATTTTAACAGTATTTTTAGTTTACACAAATCGCATGAAGTAATTTTTGATAAGTGTGTGAACAGAATTGCCTGGAGGCTGAACAGGTTTCCGTTAGGTACTTGCGCTGATTCTGTCGCTTTAAAACTGAGCACACGATTGAAACTGCAACCGTGTTTTAAGACAAAGTAGTCAGGCCACTCAGAGGGACGTTATAATTTGGTAACGACCCTGAAGTGCCGCCTCACACTTCAAAATTTTAGGCTTGGAAGGGTAGCACCTCGATGTTAATGAATCAAACATTTAATGCCGATTCTTTTAATTATAAAAATATTGGTCTATATATACAGATATATTTGCTTATGTACTAAAATTGCATTATATCAAAGTGCAAAGTGTTTATTCTTACTGGGTCGCTATAAAGTGTCATAACAACAGTCAGCGCTTAAGCAAGCTTATTTCCGCGACGTATGCATTTATGTTACAGTGAACTCGTATTACTAGGTCGTTCGTGCATGCATTAAGCAAGGTTGCTAACTTGCAGTTGTGACATTTTAAACTTCCTGACCGAAAGCATGTGAAATTAAATTTGCATTTTTACCAATTGAACTGTATTTCTTAAATTTGGAAATAACATTTAAATCTGTTTAATTTGAGATTAAACATATTGCCAAACTCCAGATTAAGAATAACAAAAGAAAGGAAAATGTCTCCGTAAATACTCTACTTAAACATATTGAACTATGTTTCTTAAATTTTTAAATGGAATTTAAACATGTTTAATTTGAAATTAAACAGTGTGTTTTAAATTTTAATACAAATATTTGGTGATATCATACCTCTATAGTAATGCAGAACACTACATGCCGTGTTAAACGGGCAAAAGTACCATGGTTGCATTCGACGGATACCATTTTCGGGTTTTTGTTAATAGCAATATTAACACAGAAAATAATTACTTATTATTCCTATTGGTTATGTTTTTTAAAACTACGAACACAAGTACATTTCATATATAATAAGGAGGATTTATTATTGCCTTGCCGAATCAGCCCAAACGCTGCGTTTAACGCACCCTTAGAAATGCGCCGCGGGCTACAGCTAGTTATTAAATAAATCATGAGCACGCCCCCTTTTATTTCAGTCGTAAGACCCACCCCTCACGCTGAGCTACCGGATTTCTTTAGGCTTGTTACATGTCAGAAACGGGGTTTCCCCTGTAACATATAGGGATGTCGGCGGGTACCCGGGTAATAGTCAACCCGGGTATATTTTCAGGACCCAGGTACCCGACTAGTAATTATGTTATTTCTAGTAAGTCAGTCTTATTCGGAGAAGATGATATACACTTAAAAACAATAGGAATAAGCTCTAAAAAACATAACCATGCAGTAATAACCAGAATCACCCCATCCCATACCACATAATGTTTCTTATTTCATATAATAAATCCCCTTCACGGAAATATTCAACCCTTCAGTAGTGCCATTAAATCGCGTCAGTATGGGATGAAGTAACATAAACATCCTCTGTGTGATTTTGATGGGAGAGTAGGTACTATTTCAATTTAGTTCAGTTTAAAACTCACGGCGTAAAGAATGTTCCGATGTACGCTAATATTTTTGTTATATATTTCGGGTATCCTCGGGTACCCGGGTTTGATTTTAGACCGCGTACGACATCCTAGTAACATATATTGTATTAATGTTACTGCCATTTGATGGTATATAGTTGATAGAACTGAGAAGTTTAATCTCCAACCATTTGGAAAACACTTCACTACATGTCTTCTTGGTTTTAACTAGGGTTTCCAGTCCCGGGATTCTACCACAAAAACCGAGTCCCGGGACCACAGTCAGCCCAGGCGAAGTCCCGGGACCATGTCAACATGCAACAAGCCCCAACGCAAATTATCAGCACAGAAATACTTTATTTAACTTAAAACACTTGCTTTTCTTTGGAAATTTTATTCGAAATTTTCACCTGAACACTATTTCTCTTTCGGAACCTTTTTCGGGATCTTCGGGACTAGTCCCGGGACCTGAAATTTAGCTCGTAAGTCCCGAAAACACTTTTGGTCCCGCGACTTGGAAACCCTAGTTTTAACACAAGTGACTGGATTACTTTTATTTTATATTTTTAATTGCCAATATGTTGGTGGTGACTGGGTTTAATTATAAATTCTTAAAAAATAAATCTTCTAACTGAATTAGTCCTTTCATATGTCGCTAAAGTGAACAAGTCACAAAGGGAGATGTCTGAAAGACAGCATACGTCAGCAGTTTGCTGTAGACGCTTGGATAACAAGCAAATTCAATTATAAACCCCAGGACGATGCGCAGACGTTGGTGCCAATTCAGTTCCTCGGAGGAAGCAGAAATTTGCAGCGGACACAAGACAGTCGCTTAAAATTCATGAAAAAATAACGAGATGCAAATATTTCAATCGCAAAGTGCTACGAGATCCCTCGTTACGCCAAGTGTACAGTTTTTCGAGCCATCGCGAAATTTAGCCGCTATTGCGGGGTCATTTAGTATTTCTGAGGAGGCTTTAATTAAACGCCCAAGGAGCGCCCCGGAAGTGCATGGGAACGCAAATTAGTTGAGTTTGAGATTAAAATGTGGGACTAGGTTAACTAGGTTACAGTGAATTAAATTGCCGGAAAAATTTGGCGGAAATTACGAGGGCTGGAGCCGGAACCTGCTTTAATGGGGTGCTCGAGGGTATTCCATGCTGTATAAACACTCTTAATTGCGTAGTTTAACTAACAATTTAAATTTGAGAAAAGAGGGTTCATACACAGTTAGTTTTGAGTGCAGCAAAAGCATAAAGTGGAGGAACACGCAAGAACCTTTAAGTAAGGGCACAGTCATTAATCGGTCATTTGAACCATTAGGTATTATATTCTACTTCAATGCACTCAGCTGGAGTGCCACAGCTGACCGATGTTTTCTATTTGTATACATTTTCAGCATCAATGAATAAATTGGTTTATTGGAGCATATTGTCAAATATTTGTTTTGATGTAATATATTTTCACCATAGGCGTACAACTGGGGATTTGAATGCTACAGTGTACAACGGTATACAGCAAACGCCTGCTTTGATCCATATCAATTGCAGGGTATTCATTAGGACAGTAATATTTTGGTAATAGGTGTAGAGCTGTTCCTTCAAATGAAACACAAAGGCCTTGACAGCTAACTATTAATTTATGTTTACCACAAGCTACACTAAAGAACTCTCATGCTAAAAATCTTCCGATTGAGAACAAAGACATTTTTATGGAAAGTGCAGCCTTCAGCCCATAAGTTCATCTGGCCCAATTCGGACGTGGTATTAAATACCAATTAGCAAACACAATGGGCCTGTCCGAGGAGCACTTTACACTTAATTAAATTATCCAGCACTTTATACATTAGAAACTAAACAAAGACCCATAAAAGCGGACATTTCAAGTTCCGCAAATCATGGTTGAATAAAAGGCTCCTCATGGAGAACGAGCCCCGGAATTCAAGTTTTCCAGAGCCATTAAGGCCCTTAATCTCGCTATCAACTTATATAATATAACTTTTGGAAATTTATAGCAAGGGCGACTTGGGCGTGCCAGAAGCACACGCGGAACCCATTTGGGAGCATATCTCGAGCAATGACTGTTTCCTTCGTCCCATGCCTCATTTTAAACGCGATTTATATGTCCATACGCTGGAAAGCTTTGTGGATCGGAGGAAATGGCGAAAAGCAACTATTTTTAGTTCTAAATGCGGCTCTTTTCACCTTTAGCTCCCATAGAGACGCAAAGTTCACCCGTTTTTTACAACAAACGTTGCTGAAGCCTGATCTCATTAAGCAAACGCACTTATCTGCGACCTTTAGCTGTGCCCCAGAGAGCAAATCAATCAATCAACTCTGCTCTGCAGGAAGTTGTCATTTACATTTTCACAATATCCGCTCGCTGACAGTTCATATCGTGTAGCAGAATGGAGGGAATGCGCGATATGGAAAATTGACAAGGAGGCTCTCACGCTGTGAAGCTCAAATGAAAATTTTATTGCAAAAGACCTGGAAAAACTGCCAAGCGGGCTGTGATCTGGCCGTTTAGTTTGCAACTTGAATGCGACAGTTCAGTTTGAAGCGGAGATAGCACAGTACAGTTTAAAATGTGACAATTAATTACAACCTTGCCTCTTCTATAACGATATAACAAAAAATGTATAGATCTGAAACGATAAATAATCATTGAACAACGAGACGTTTAACTAGGAACCGAAATATGATATTCAAGTTTCAAACCAAATACAACGAGCGCTCCCTAGCGGGCCGTTTGAATTGAAACTTTAATGGGATGCAATTAGTAGGTACAGATTGGTTTAAAACTCTGGCAATGCATTGAATAGTGTAACAAAGATTTGCAGACCTAAAATGATAAATAACCATTGAAAACCGAGAAGCTCAACTAAGAACCAAATTATGCCATCCAAGTTTCAAACCAAATGCAACAAGCACTTTCTATGGGGCGGTTTGGTTTGCAACTTGAATGGGATTTACAGATCGGACATGATAAACAACCATACGAAAAATGAGACGTTTAACAAAGAAGTGAAATATGACATTCACGTTTTAAACGAAATACTACGAGCGCTCCCTAGTAGGCGGTTGGTTTGAAAGTTGGATGTGATGTTGTTGGCAGTTTTGTTTGCAAGTCTGGCAATGCGTTGAATCGTGTAACAAAGATTAACAGATGTGAAATGATAAATCAGCATTGAACACCGAGACGTTTAACCAAGAAGCGAAATATTGAAACCATTTTTCGGCTTCGCTCGAATGTTTTCTCCACATACCAATATTACAGGACCAGCCTGTATATTGTCTTCGCATAATAATCAATTGTGTTTCGAAATATTTCCATTTACCAGTGCGCTGATTTCGTACCGATTCTGAAAAGCCCAAAAATATTCGCTGGCTTATCGCGAGGTCGCAGCGTTCAGCTGTCTTTGTTAGTTGGCCGAATACGCGAGAATTCTTTCCCTGCACCTCGATGAAGTAACTTGCGTCCCGTTCGTGCTTTATTACACCACGATGATTAATTTTGAAGGGCTGACTATAATCAGGTACGATGGCGTTTTTCTGTTTGTTATTCTACTATTAATTCCATTTCTTTAGCTCTTAACCGACAGTTTCACTCGATGGTTTTAAAATCAGCTCCTATCCGATAATTTTGGACCTGGAGGTTAGTGTCCTGTCCCATTAAAGAACGTTATCTGCCTTCACCTTCGATGCTTCCAGGAGCAAAACGTTCGACCTTTTTGTCAGCTTCCCCTGGCAAGCCGTTGCATCACGTTAGGCGTTGATTCAGCTGAATAACGTGCAGTAGTGACCCTTTGACAGCGCAGTCCCAAGGAATTATTGGGCTCCCAAAGTTAGTGATTTCGGTTAATTGTGGACAGTTACACGGACTGGTTATTCCGGGATTAATGTTATATGGCATTGTCTTCGGTTTTTGAAATTTGAATTCGTGCATTCCATAACTGTCAGTATTTGGTGTAAAGTTTAGACGCATACGTTCAATTAGCTTTAATATTTGAAGTTTAAATGCGTATACTTAATTACAATTAACATTGAAAGCTACAATTTATATGTGTAATCAAACATTTGTAAAAGGAGCATTCACGCTTTTTGCTTTCAATAGCTTGAATAGAAAGGTTTTTTTTAAATTACAGCGGTATGCATACCACTCCATTTATTTGTGGTTACAATTAATTGAATAACCCAAAAGGGGTTTCTTGGTGAGTGTCGCAACCTTCATTTAACTTGCACAGCTCTACTATGACAGTATTTATGATCAAATTGTTTTGATTATTTATTATTGAATTACCAAACTACAGATTATTCAGTAGTTAATAAATGCTAGTCATTTGTAGTTTATTTAAATTATTCGAAATCATCTGATTTCTGGCGCCCATATCCTTTCTTTTGAAGACTTTTCAGGGTACACAGCTGGTGGTTTGAACCCACGACCATATCGCCGAATTTGAGTTAGCTCGGCCATCGCGGTAAGTGAAGATTTTTAGAGCTTCCGTGTAGTAAGAACTATACCATTGATTATTTTAATTAATTAACCGCAGGTCAGCTTCCTTATCGTTTCCATATGACAAAGTGTTAAAACAAATTCAACGAGCGCTCCCTAGCGGGTGGTTTGGTTTGAAACTTAATTAGGATGTAGTAACACAGTTCGGTTTAAAACTTTGGCAATTCATTGAATCGTATCCTTACAAAGATCTAAATGCAATGATAAATAATCATTGAACAACGAGATGTTTAGCTAAGAACCGAAATATGTGATCCAAGTTCCAAACCAAATACAACAAATGCTGCCTAGTGAGCTGTTTGGTATGAAAGTGGAATCAGATGTGGTTAACACAGATCGGTTTAAAACTCTGGTAATGAATTAAACCTTCTAAATATTTTACAAAGATCTACAGATCTAAAATTATAAATAACCATTGAATAAACAAACGTTTATATAAGAATCAAAATACAACCTTAAAAATTTCAAACGAAATATAACGAACTCTCCCTAGAGGACTGTTAGGTTTGAAACTTGAATGAGATGTAGTTAGGAGAGCTTGCGAGTTTGGTTTAAAACTCTGGCAATAGACTGAATCGAATAACAAGGATTTAAAGATCTGAGATGATAAATAAGCATTGAACAACGCCAGCTTGAAACCTGAATGGGATGTTAGCACAGTTAACAAGCGCTCCCTAGCGGGCCGATTGGTTTGAAACTCGAATAAGAGTTAGCATAGTTCCGTATAAAACTACGGCAATGTTTTGAATCGGGTAACAAAACTTTACACATCTGAAATGATAAATAATCATTAAACAACGAGACGTTTAACTAGGAACCCGAAATATGACATTCAAGTTTCAAACCAAATACAACGAGCGCTCTCTAGTGGGCCGTTTGGTTTGAAACTTGAATGGAATTTATATATCTGTCATGCAGGGAGTAAGAGGGAAGAAGACCGATCTCCATGCTGACCGCGCGCCGAAACCTGCTTTACCATTTGCGGCTCTTAGTAGTACCGTATGCTGGCACTGACGGTGCAAATGTTCCACGCCGTGTCAGTTGGCGGCATGGTGGGGGTTTGTTTACGTTTTAATTTGCCCAGCGGTCGTATGCCACGATCACGTGACGGATCAAGGACCCGGCGTGGAGCAGCAGCGCTGCGAGTGGTAGATACTGTACTATTAAAGAGCCGTAAATATCATCGCAGGTTCTGTAGCATGACGATCGGTCTCCTTCCTTCTTACTTTATGCTGACATGATAAACAACCAGTGAATAAATGAGATGTTTAACTAAAAAGCTGTAATATGACATTCCAGTTTCAAACCAAATACAACGAGCGCTTCCTAGAGGGGCGTTTGGATTGAAATTTGAATGAAATGTAGTTAGCACAGTTCGGTTTAAAACTCTGCCAATGCATTGAATCGTGTAACAACGATTTGCAGATCTGAAACGATAGTTAATCATTACGAAACGAGACAGTTAGCTAAGAACCGAAATATGATATTCAAGATTCAAACCAAATACAACGAGCGCTCTCTAGCGGGCAATGCAATAAATCATGCAACACAAATTTACAGATCATGATAAATAACCATTTAGCAGAAATATGACATTCAAGTTTCAAACCAACTATAACGAGCGCTCCCTAGCGGGCCGGTTGATTTGAAACTTCAATGAGAGTTAGCATAGTTCCGTATAAAACTCCGGCAATGCTTTGAATCGTGTAACAAAAATTTACAGATATGAAACGATAATCAATCATTGAACAACAAGACGTTTAACTAGGAACCGAAATATGGCATTCAAGTTTCAAACAAAATCCAACAAGCGCTCCCTAGCGGGCCGTTTTAATTGAAACTTTAATGGAATGCAGTTAGTAGTTATAGATGGGTTTAAAACTCTGACAATGAGTTGAATAGTGTAACAAAGATTTCATTTTAGCTCATTTCTTTCAACACTTTGTAAGGTCTATATCTCACCATAGATTTGCAGACCTAAAATGATAAATAACCATTGAAAAACGAGAAGCTTATCTAAGAACCAAATTATGGCATCTAACTTTGAAACCAAATGCAACAAACGCTTTCTATTGAGCCGTTTGGTTTACAACTTGAATGGGATTTACAGAACTGACATGATAAACAACCATACAAAAAATGAGACGTTTAATTAAAAATCGGAATATGACATTCAAGTTTCAAACCAAATACAACGCGCGCTCCCTAGCGGACCCTTTGGATTGAAACTTTAATGAGATGTAGCTAGTACAGATCGATGTAAAACTCTTGGCTATGCATTGAATCGTGAAACAAGGATTTACATATCTGAAATGATAAATAACAAAACAAGACGTTTAACTACGAATCGAAATATGTCATCCAGGTTTCAAACCAAATACAACGAGCGCTTCCTAGCGTGCTGTTTGGTTTGAAACTTTGGCAATGCATAGAATCCTTTAACAAAGATCTACATATTTGAAATTATAAATAACCATTGAAGAACCAAACGTTTAACTAAGAACCGAAATTAAACATTCAAGTTTTAATCTAAATACAATGAGCTTTCTCTAGCAAGCCGTTTGTTTGGTTTGAAACTTGAATGGGATGTTGTCACAGTATATTTACACATTGTGTAAGTATACTGTGATGTAGTTATTATAGTTCAGTTTAAAACCCTGGTAATGTATTAAATCTTGTAAATCTTTTACGCAGATCTACAGATCGGAAATGATTAATAACCATTGAATGAGACGTTTAACTAAGAACCGAAATATGGCATTCAAGTTTCAAACCAAATGCAACGCGCGCACCCTAGCGAGCCGTTTGCATTGACACTGTAATGGTATGTAGTTAGTACAGATCGGTATAAAATCATTTGCAAACATTTACCGATCTGAAAGGATAAAAACCATTGAACTATGATTCGAAACATGGCATTAAAGTTTCGAACCAAATACAACAAGCGGATGTTTGATTTGAAAATCGATTGGAGCCGTTAAGTTTAAAACCATTGACAGAAAAAATCTCTAAGGGGCTTTACACAGAACTTTCCTCACAAGTGCGGCCTGCAACGATCGCTGCACATGTCTATCCACCATGACTAGGGTTCACGCCGATCTCCGCATTTTTCTGTTAGCGCTGACTGCAGCTCGTAACGATCGCCACTTTTTTCTGTCCCTTTTACGATGTTCACCCTGCATATATTTGACTGAAAGTTGTTACGGGCAAAAAGCGACGTATTTTGAGCTAGTCAGTTGGTGTATTATTTGAATTCTCCGCGGTGTATTTTCTCGTTCTAACCGCCAGGTCACAGCAAGCGCGGTTTCTTTGTCTTCGCTCACTGGTGAATTTCCAGCCATTTGATCCCGGTTTCTGTCAGCGCTAAGATGCCTGTCGTAATCAGCCCAATTTTGATCTTTGAGGTAAGTACACGTGGTTATTTTAGATTGCTGTCTGCTGTCTGATCGAAATGGCTTAGCGTTCGGTGTATTTCTAGCTGTTCTGATTCCGCAACGAGCTGTTACGATCCCACATCCAAGTGTTCTCGTTCTGTATAGTGTGTGTGTTGTTCTGATCCAGTGCAGCTGCCGGGTTTGCTAGCCATTGTCTTCTTTAATGTTGGGATTTGTAACCTCAGTCACTGCGGGCTTGATCAGCTGCAGGCGTTCATGACTGCCGATTCCGGGAACCTTAATCGCCGTCAAAAGACCGCTATTTGGTCGGGCACGTAGCTATGCTAGTATTTTTTATTCTTGTACGTTGTGTTACCGTTCCTCGTCACAATTCTTCAAATTCGCTCGAAGCTTATCTTGCTTCTTTTATTGAGAGTATATTGCTGTACCGTAGTGCTACCGTATTCTATTGAAGCCCTTCAAGCTTCCTTGAACGGAACTTTTACTTATGTAACTTGTAACTGTGCCCTATCTTGCGTGCATTTTGCTTTGTGCCAACGTCTTCGATTAGCACACTTAAGGTCTCAACGAAGCGTTACTTGTCATGCTATTTACTGTAATTATACACATATTTTTCACGATTAGAATACTTCCTTTGTCTTTTAGGCGAGATAAATAAAAACGATAACCTAACTGATATAATTATTGTGTTCGCTCTTTTTCTTATCAAAAAGTTGCGTATTCACATAGTCGAGTTTGGCAACCGAATAATTTGGTTACACATCTCCACCGAGGAGGCAGTAATAGAATCCATGTTCTGGATTTTGTGCACCAATTTTGAAAAAAGTCGCGATTAACCTGCAGGTTCTTGACTCATAATTTATTCCCGCTGCGACAGTAACCCATTTCAGCCCAACGCAGTTTTAAGTTGATTGGAAGAATGTCAACGCAGATCGATAGGACTGCGGGGTAATGCGACACGGCTAATGAGGATCGCTGGTATCGCATGAATGAAATGCCCAAAGGACACCAATCGACGAAATAGACGCTCGCGTTATTATTAGCATCCACCGCCTGGCTGAAATAAAAAGCAGGCCACGGCCACAAATACATAATTGATTCGCCAAATTTTGTAATGCCTCGAATTCCTTATTCGTGCAAAGTTGGGCCAGGACGTGTCGCGCACAGATCGGAATAGTGTGGGAAAACGTTCGCTTTTGTTGCAATCGACAGGTAAATTCTGCTTTGCCCAAAAAGGACAAGAACTTGACCTGCTTGGCTTCCCCCTGATGTTGGTTTTACTCTCTAGTTAATTGTGGATACTTCCAAATATGCGTAATAATAATAATAATTTAGATGTCTCCAACTAACAGTAGTGATATTTACAATAAAGCTAACTAGCGATATACAACTTGTACATTGGTTTCCAGAATTCCACTACTATGACATTTTAAACGTTCTCGCTATTTTAGTTACACGTCACTAGATATCGGTAATTAATATTATGTAGTAACATCCCTGGATCCTACAAATTACGTTGTGCAGGTGGCGACAATTTTGTACCAATATGCTTTAGAATCTTTTAAAGGTGATAGTGTTAAAGCAAGTACTACATTATTACATCGTTATTACTACGGTATCACACAACCTCACTTATTACGTAGTTGTCCGTTGTATGCTTATGAAGCAGTATTACTACATCTTCTAATTTTGCTCAGAAAAAGTAGTGATGAGCTGTCGTAATTTACACAACATTAAAGATCTAGCAACCTCAAATATGAATGTTAATTAAAATTAAAAGTCATTGTGAATGTTATAGCTTTATACGTTCATATTCCTTCCTGCACACAAGAAATGGTTTAATAAAAACCAATACTAGAGTTCTCGTTCCAAACGGTTTACTCAGTAATAACGTTGCTCCAAAAGTTTTATTTTTTCAGTAGATCGTGAAACAAATCAATTTGAGACATTTCCATTGTGAAGGAGCAACGAGTGCACCGCAATTGCATTGTTCGGTTTCATTATTGACAATCGTTGCAGATTAATATCTTGTTCAAAGGTCAGCTTTGTTGACCAAGGCGTAATTTACAGCCATTAAGGCAGAGTTCGCTAATATAAGGTCGTTACGCCCAAAGGTCGCAAAAAATTAGAAATTAATATTAATCAGCTTCCTGCGACTGCTCAGCTGGCATCAATAAACTGCAATCTTTATTGTGCTGCACATAATAAATTCAATGCTTTGTTGCTGGTTTATCATTATCACAGCCACTCCTAGTCATAATGTTTTCGGTGCTATCTATGCTATTTAAAAACTGCAGTTATCTATACAGGTGTGATTTATAGAAAAGGGGACTTAATGAGGTAACATTTTTATTTCAACTTAGACCGCGTCGTCTTTATCAACGACATTTGCGTTAATTTTTAATGAAATCTTTTTGCTCCCTTTTTTGAATCAGCAACTAGCACTTCGGTATAGCACAATTAGTTCAGATACAAAAGCTCAAGCGAGATAAGTATCCACCCTCAAACTCAACCGAATCCAATCAATCAAATCGCAGATAACGGTTTAAATTCGCTACGAACAGGATTAACTAGCAGGCACAGCCGAAGACAGGATCCTCCTTTTTAACGAGGGCTTAAACGCTAAAACAACTCCGAATGACACGGAATGAATTGGATTTTGAGCGCCGATCGGCCTTCCTGCTTTTGAACAAATTAATCAACTACCAGCTGTCAAACATTGCGATTGTTTTTCGCCTCAACGCCGCAATTAGTTTGCGAAATCCAATTTTGCCAACTTCGTTCGGGAAATTAATTCCATAATTCGATATGGAATTGAATTTCCAGCAATAAATCTGCCGTGAAAACGGAGGCGTCCGCCGAAAATAAGCCACAAGTGGGCCAATAGTAGGAAAAAGCTCCGGAAGAGCTTTCGGGCTTGGAAATGGAGCGTCCCGCGGCGTCTTGTGCAAATTTTCCCGAAGGCGGTGTTTTTGCGGAAGCTTATTCAGTGCGCAATCAATAGCTCTTTAGTAGAAAGGGGGCCGCTATCCCCTCCACTTTTTATTTGATTCGCGGATTCGCGGTTTAATTCGCGGTTTTATTCGCGGATTGACCTAATTAATTTCGCGGATTGACCTAATTAATTTCGCGGATTGACCTAATTAATTTCGCGGTTTGATCTAATTAATTTCGCGGTTTGATCTAATTAATTTACATATGTGCTACTGATTAAATTACGCATTAGATTTTTTAATTTGCTTCTGGAATTACGCGTCGGACATCTTGGTTTTCTGGCGGGAATATTTGAAATTTGAATTTTTTTCCGATTTTTTTTCTAAGTTTAATTTGTTGGATTTGAATTTCGCGGTGTGTCGGCCATCTTGGTGCGCGCGCACTTCTCACGGCGGTTGTTTTTAATTTTCGCGGAAATATTTGAAATTCAAACTGATAGATCTATTTCGCTCTTCGAAGCTGCTGTCTCTCTTGCATTCACTCGTGGAAATATTTAAATTTAAAAAATCTATTTGCGGCGGACCCGAGTGGGAATCGAACCCTCTACGTTTGCATACACATTGGGCTCACATCGATCGATGCCTCTAGACCACGGAGCGGTACGGGATTTAAAGGGTTTGAACGAAACGCCATTTCGCAGCTCTACAGTCACGCCGCTCGAATTTTAAACAACTTATTTTTTCGAATATATAAAATATAAGAACGGAATTGTGCCGTCTAGGGCCTTAGAAACTTGTTAATAATTTTAAAAAATTGACTTTGTAACTAGTTTTGCTGTAATTAATTTAATATGAGTAACGCTATCTCACTCAGTCCCATTGATTTTCTACAGCTTTCTCTTTTCCATCCCGTTTGCTACCTATGCGTAATTACAAAAGACGTTATCGCTCCAGGCAGACTTTCTATTTAGCCGGCGATTGTGTAGGGCTTTTAACCGTTGCATAGAATTGGAAAGTTTTATTTAACGTGCCTAAACAGGATTGTTTAGAAGACTGTAATTATAATTAGCATCGTAATGGAATGCACCAAGATTTAAATCAGCATGCATTGTTCGTCTGGATCGAGCAGTACGTACTCCAACGGTTTCTAGTCTTGCTTGGTTGACAGACGACAGAATGCACGGTTACCGGTCAGCGCAGCCAACGGCTTGGCGCTAAAATCCCTGTGACACAAAATCTAGTGGGATAAGCTTGCCTGGTTAATAAACCACTCTAGTTCGTATGATTTTTGTCGTGTGTATTGTTTGGTTTTAAAGGTTTGAACATTGTACCACTTAGCTGTTCTGACATTATACTTCCATATACATATTATAAATAAATTTTAAATGTTATTTTCGACTAAGTTTTAGCTTCTTATAAATTACAACAGTGCCCTCGCCCATATAAAATAAGACATACGCATTAAATAAATGTTTTTATTGTATAAGAATGGTTGGCCCCCATAAATTTGAATAAAAACAGACAATTTCGTTGAAAAAATAGCTTTTCATATAGGTAAGAAAGGGGGGTTGCGTTGCTTTCAGATACAGTGTTTCGGCTACTTTTCAGGAATTTTTAAAATATTGCCCATCGAACAGCGGAATAATTCTAGAACGAATCGGAGTTTTTATTTGTATAAAATGGCGGTCCGAACACGACGCTGCACAAAACCTGGATTTATCGAAATTTTAAAATAATATAGCTCTGTAATGAGTCTGTAGGGGGACCTCTTGTCTACACTCATACTTTACGTAAAATAGAAATTTCCTATCTCACTCACTCTTATTGACTGCTGTAACTTTATCTCTGGCACTCGCTCAAAATGTCTGTAGTTTTAATATGATTGAAGATATCTCGTCATTCCTTCTAAGTATTTAAATATATATTAGACGTGTTTTAAAAAATATATGCATAAACGTTTTGCGATTTTCTAACGATTTGGTTCATATGATTTTGTCGCTTTTAAAATAAATAGACATTATTTTATTTCGTGTTTGAGTTTTATAATTACGCTGTGCCCTTTGTGGCTTGATTATTTTATAAGTAAGCGTCTGAAATTGTGTCATTATATCGCTCAAAACTGCATTTTAGTTTTAAAAATTTTAGTATAAATGACATCAGCCGAAAATAAAAACGCGAATGACCACAAAGTAACATAATTTTGAATAAAAATCACACAATTTCGTTGAAAAATGTTCTGTTTCACTTAAATTTTACAAAACTGACATCATGTCACTTGAAATTATACAAAAAACGACATTTTTAGCCAATAAGCGATAAAAAATACGACATCCCACATCATTTCACTTAAAAATTATCACGTTTCGTCTTACAAAACGCTTTATAATAAAGAAAATGATGTAAAAACAGTTGTAAGAGTTATTTCTAAGCATAATTTTGCAAATGTTGTACACTTTTTCTCTAACTTGTGGCAGTTTTAGCAAGATTTGAATAAAAAACAGCCATTTCTGCAGCAATTTTAGTAAGATCTGAATAAAAACATGCAATTTCCAAAGCATTTCGTTTAAAATGTTGGAAAATCGACATCATCTCCCATGAAAATTTATAAAAATCGGCATCTTGTCACATTAAATTCTGTAAAAACGACAAAAACAATATTTTTTTCACAACTTTCACTGAAAAATAGTAAAATTTTACGAAAATACGTCTGTGCTGACGACAAATGAAAATAAATTTGAATAGAAACACGCAAAAATTACGAAAAGACGTATGTGTTGACCCCCAAAGTAACAAAAATTTGAATAAAATCACGCAATCATACAGCATCTCACATAAATTTTCGCAAATATCGACATCATGTCACATAAATTATACAAAAACTGTCATCACGTCACTTGAAATTATACAAAAAAACGATATTTTATTCAACACACGATGAAAATTGAACAAAAATCACGCAATTACAAGCCATCTCACATAAATTTTCACAAAAATCGACATCATGTTACATAAACTATGCATAATTTTGCAAATGTTTTACACTTTTTATAAAATGCATCGCTCAAAATTAAAAGAAATAGCAATTTCGTTGAAAAAATCTACTACCACAATCATTTCGATAAACAAAATTCAAAAAATCTTATACTTTTGACGGAAATATATGTATGTTGACCACAAATTAACATAATTTTTAAATAAAAACGCGCAATTCGTTGAAAAAAATATTCTGACACCACCAAAACACGCAATTTCATTGAAAAATATATATATGTTGTCCACAAATTAACATAAATTTGAATAAAAACACGTAATTTTGTTGAAAAAAATGTTCTGGCCCCGTCATTTCACTTAAAATTTTACAAAACTGCCATCATAACACTTGAAATTATACAAAATATATGTATGTTTATCACAAATTAACATAAACCTGAATAAAACACACAATTTCGTTGAAAAATTTGCAAATGTTTTACACTTTTTATAAATGTGTCGCTCAAAATTAAAAGAAATCACAATTTTTAAATTATATCACGCCATTATGAAATCGTAGATTGATTTTTTTTGAAATTTTACACTTTGTAACTGTAAAATAACTTCAAATACTAATATTTTAGCTTTAGATTTTGTAATTATTGCAGATTCGTGAAAAACAAAAGCAGAGTAGAAATAAAAAACACAAACACTTTGTAATAAACAAATATATTGTTCTTATTTCGTATAATACTTGATAATATAAATATAAATGTACAGCAGAATGTCTTATTTCTAAAAATTCGCTAGCAATTTACAAAACTGTAGTTTGAGGTGCACGACATTTCAAATTAAAAAGACTGCAAGTAATAAAATCAGAATTTCATTGTGTAATTTTAAAGTTTAAGGCGCTCCCAGTCCATAATTCCATTCGTATTTGATGTTGAGGACCTCTGCCTTATTGATGCAGCAAACTTTTCGAAATTACATTGTGCACGTTTCAAGTCGTTGATTTTAACTACCATCAAATCATACATAGGCAATAAATTTGACAGCGTGTCATACGTCACGTAAAGTGTAAATTTGCTGACGGGGTCCTTTGGAATAATCCTGCAAGTGTCGCTGGTCACATGTTCCACTGTATGTTCACTTAAATCACATTTAAAAGATCCTTGTTTCGCCATCACAAACATATCCGGTAGAGCCTCCAGAAAAACAATAAACGCATCCGCCGTGAATGAAACACCTAATCCGTCGGTATTCAGAATTCTTGCCACAGGTGAAAAGTTTTTATAAGAATCCAGGCCTAAATGAACAACTTTGCTAGAACTAATGTTTAGAGGCATACAAAAATCACACAATAACCGTTTCTCATGGAAGATATGTTTGTTCTCGGTCGGGGTGTCCGTTGTTACGTCACAGCTATGCATACCTGTTTGATCAGGCGACGGGCCCCGGGTCTCTTCGTCAACAACCTCTATCTGTGTTGGTAGTAGTGTTGTCCGATGTTGGGTTTTATTTGAAATTGCGTTTTATTACTTGGCTTTGTCCTTTTCTTACATGATTCTGCAATTGTATTGTTTAGAGGCATACAAAAATTACACAATGTCCGCTTCTTCTCACGACGGAGCTGGTTGTCCTCGGGCGGGGTGTCCGTTATTACGTCACAGTGCTGCATGGGCTCCTGCACGACCAAACTCAAATCTTCGCTATGTCCGGTTAGCTGTGACGATGGTCCCAGGGTTTCTTCGTCACCAACTATTATCTGCGGTGATGCTAGCGCTTCCCGGTGTTGGCTTTTATTTGAAAACTGCATCTTCTTACTTAGTTTTGTCTTTTTCTTACTTGATTCTACAATTGATGTCCTGCTGTAAGGTACGGCTGCATCCTGACAGTTATTAATTCGTCTGGGAGCCATCTTCAGATGCACCAGGTAACAGAGCACAATCACTTAAAACGAGTAGTGCGGTATCGGCTTGGACATCTGGTTTTACAAATTTTAAAATAAAAGAGGTGGGACCATTGCGTGCGCCGCATAGCAGACAGGTTGACTCCTTGTAAAATTTCAGCGATGACGAATCACGACAAATATTAATAAAACGTCAACTGATGGTCAAGTCCTTCAATAAATATATATCAAACCGGTTTCGAAAATTGCTGGATTCGATTCCCGTACCTGTCATATTTTTTATATATTTATTATGAAAGTCTTGATTTTAAGCTAGTTTATTCACGACGGCTCTACCAGAACAAACGACTGAGCTCCTTTTCGACTAAAATGGACAAAGAGCGGAAGATGTTGATTGTATCGCCGGAATTTGTCCAACGTCTTAAGTCTGGCGATGATGCGGAGAAAAATATATTATCACAGCTTGATGACGAAATGCAAAAAGTTTTAAAGTCCAAATTAACTGATCACGATAAATGGATCCAGTACAATCAAGTGTTACAACGATTCCTTCATTTCACAAACCAGGCGCGGCAGCCAATCAAAATACCTATTGAAACAACCAGTGACAGCCTATCAAATGCCGTTATTTTATCTACACTTCCCAAAACTTTTAAGAAAAAAGCTGAAGTTTTCCTACGCATTTTGAGTACCTCAAGCGATGTGAGCTGGGATCACAAGGGTACCGTTACTATAAAGGGTGAAATTTTACCTTCGTCTAACATAGTCGATTTAATTCACGACACTCTGCGGCCTCTAAAAACTATTAATCCACCCGGACGCCTACAGTTTGCTGATTACATCAAAGACCTTAACGTTCCTAATGTGCTGCTAGCTAAACCTAAACAGCAAAAGAAGCCAACCCCGACTGGTACTATAGGAAAAACCGGAATGGAAACTGATAACTGCGAGTCTGATTTAGAATATAAATTAAAAACACCAGCTACTCATCCAAGTCCACATCAAAAAGGTTCAGTCAGAAGAACATCGATAAGGAAACGTCTCCAAAAAAGGGCCGTTAGAAAAACGCCTCTAAGGCAGAGGTCCTCAACATCAAATACGAATGGAATTATGGACTGGGAGCGCCTTAAACTTTAAAATTACACAATGAAATTCTGATTTTATTACTTGCAGTCTTTTTAATTTGAAATGTCGTGCACCTCAAACTACAGTTTTGTAAATTGCTAGCGAATTTTTAGAAATAAGACATTCTGCTGTACATTTATATTTATATTATCAAGTATTATACGAAATAAGAACAATATATTTGTTTATTACAAAGTGTTTGTGTTTTTTATTTCTACTCTGCTTTTGTTTTTCACGAATCTGCAATAATTACAAAATCTAAAGCTAAAATATTAGTATTTGAAGTTATTTTACAGTTACAAAGTGTAAAATTTCAAAAAAAATCAATCTACGATTTCATAATGGCGTGATATAATTTAAAAATTGTGATTTCTTTTAATTTTGAGCGACACATTTTATAAAAAGTGTAAAACATTTGCAAATTTTTCAACGAAATTGTGTGTTTTATTCAGGTTTATGTTAATTTGTGATAAACATACATATATTTTGTATAATTTCAAGTGTTATGATGGCAGTTTTGTAAAATTTTAAGTGAAATGACGGGGCCAGAACATTTTTTCAACAAAATTACGTGTTTTTATTCAAATTTATGTTAATTTGTGGACAACATATATATATTTTTCAATGAAATTGCGTGTTTTGGTGGTGTCAGAATATTTTTTTCAACGAATTGCGCGTTTTTATTTAAAAATTATGTTAATTTGTGGTCAACATACATATATTTCCGTCAAAAGTATAAGATTTTTTGAATTTTGTTTATCGAAATGATTGTGGTAGTAGATTTTTTCAACGAAATTGCTATTTCTTTTAATTTTGAGCGATGCATTTTATAAAAAGTGTAAAACATTTGCAAAATTATGCATAGTTTATGTAACATGATGTCGATTTTTGTGAAAATTTATGTGAGATGGCTTGTAATTGCGTGATTTTTGTTCAATTTTCATCGTGTGTTGAATAAAATATCGTTTTTTGTATAATTTCAAGTGACGTGATGACAGTTTTTGTATAATTTATGTGACATGATGTCGATATTTGCGAAAATTTATGTGAGATGCTGTATGATTGCGTGATTTTATTCAAATTTTTGTTACTTTGGGGGTCAACACATACGTCTTTTCGTAATTTTTGCGTGTTTCTATTCAAATTTATTTTCATTTGTCGTCAGCACAGACGTATTTTCGTAAAATTTTACTATTTTTCAATGAAAGTTGTGAAAAAAATATTGTTTTTGTCGTTTTTTACAGAATTTAATGTGACAAGATGCCGATTTTTATAAATTTTCATGGGAGATGATGTCGATTTTCTAACATTTTAAACGAAATGCTTTGGAAATTGCATGTTTTTATTCAGATCTTACTAAAATTGCTGCAGAAATGGCTGTTTTTTATTCAAATCTTGCTAAAACTGCCACAAGTTAGAGAAAAAGTGTACAACATTTGCAAAATTATGCTTAGAAATAACTCTTACAACTGTTTTTTACATCATTTTCTTTATTATAAAGCGTTTTGTAAGACGAAACGTGATAATTTTTAAGTGAAATGATGTGGGATGTCGTATTTTTTATCGCTTTTTGGCTAAAAATGTCGTTTTTTGTATAATTTCAAGTGACATGATGTCAGTTTTGTAAAATTTTAAGTGAAACAGAACATTTTTCAACGAAATTGTGTGATTTTTATTCAAAATTATGTTACTTTGTGGTCATTCGCGTTTTTATTTTCGGCTGATGTCATTTATACTAAAATTTTTAAAACTAAAATACAGTTTTGAGCGATATAATGACACAATTTCAGACGCTTACTTATAAAATAATCAAGCCACAAAGGGCACAGCGTAATTATAAAACTCAAACACGAAATAAAATAATGTCTATTTATTTTAAAAGCGACAAAATCATATGAACCAAATCGTTAGAAAATCGCAAAACGTTTATGCATATATTTTTTAAAACACGTCTAATATATATTTAAATACTTAGAAGGAATGACGAGATACCTTCATTCATATTAAAACTACAGACATTTTGAGCGAGTGCCAGAGATAAAGTTACAGCAGTCAATAAGAGTGAGTGAGATAGGAAATTTCTATTTTACGTAAAGTATGAGTGTAGACAAGAGGTCCCCCTGCAGACTCATTACAGAGCTATATTATTTTAAAATTTCGATAAATCCAGGTTTTGTGCAGCGTCGTGTTCGGACCGCCATTTTATACAAATAAAAACTCCGATTCGTTCTAGAATTATTCCGCTGTTCGATGGGCAATATTTTAAAAATTCCTGAAAAGTAGCCGAAACACGGTATCTGAAAGCAACGCAACCCCCCCTTTCTTACCTATATGAAAAGCTATTTTTTCAACGAAATTGCCTGTTTTTATTCAAATTTATGGGGGACAACCATTCTTATACAATAAAAACATTTATTTAATGCGTATGTCTTATTTTATATGGGCGAGGGCACTGTTGTAATTTATAAGAAGCTAAAACTCAGTCGAAAATAACATTTAAAATTTATTTATAATATGTATATGGAAGTATAATGTCAGAACAGCTAAGTGGTACAATGTTCAAACCTTTAAAACCAAACAATACACAGGAACCGGCCTGTTTTAAATAGGGAACTTAGACGGAAACTTCCTATAGTAGGTAGGGAGAATGAGGATCTCGTTAATCCAGCCATATAGCAGGCACAAATTATAAAATAATTAATAAGCTGTTACAAATCTAATTTTTTTAAAAATGTATCAACCTTTAAACACAATAAGCTACACATCCCCTATTCTTATAATCTAAATTTTTGAAAAATAATTTGTTTAAAAGCTGGGGCTCGTGACGTAACAGCAGTGAAAGGGCTTTCCAATGCATTGCCAAAAGAGAAATCTAGCCATGACGTCAGCCCAGGTCTCGCTCGAAATAAACAATCTTGTATAAGCACGTTAAATAAAATCTGAACCCTTAGGGCAGAATTCACGGGGACAATGCGTTTGTTTTCTCAGAACCGTCCAATTTGCCCCAAAAAGCAACTTAGATACGCCGCTATGCTCGTCTGTTTGCATTTATACTGTGATCAACCTGTTTTCTAAAGGCACAATTTACAAAATTCAAACGACTCCTGCATAAAGACGCCGCGTAATATTATCGTTTATTTAAATTCTAATATAAAATGCCCCAATTGTAATTACATAAAACAAGTTATTGATACATAAACACGCCGATGAGTTAATTAAAAATATTAACACGACTAAACTTAAGCGTAACGGCTCACAAGCACGGAATGTTCTGTTGTAATTGAATGAAAATCGATACAGATATCAACAAATATTTATTTTAAAGGCCTATCGACTGATAACAATACATAATTAAATCAGGCAATATGCCAGAACGAAATTAAACTATGTAAAACATCTATTAAACGGTATTAAATTGGCCTCTCTGAAATTTCTTCGAGGGGCGAAATCAATTTTTAAAAAATGCATATACCTTTAATCACATCAAGCTGCACATTTCAGTTCTTAAAATGTAAATTTTCGAAAAAACAAGTTGTTTAAAATTCGAGCGGCGTGACTGTAGAGCTGCGAAATGGCGTTTCGTTCAAACCCTTTAAATCCCGTACCGCTCCGTGGTCTAGAGGCATCGATCGATGTGAGCCCAATGTGTATGCAAACGTAGAGGGTTCGATTCCCACTCGGGTCCGCCGCAAATAGATTTTTTAAATTTAAATATTTCCACGAGTGAATGCAAGAGAGAGACAGCAGCTTCGAAGAGCGAAATAGATCCACCAGTTTGAATTTCAAATATTTCCGCGAAAATTCAAATTTAAAAACAACCGCCGTGAGAAGTGCGCGCGCACCAAGATGGCCGACACACCGCGAAATTCAAATTCAAATATGGGAACTTAGAAAAATTCGGAAAAAATTCAAATTTCAAATATTCCCGCCAGAAATCCAAGATGGCCGCCGCGTAACTTAATCGGAAGCTAATGCGTAATTTATTCAGTAGCACATGTGAAAATTAATTAGATCAAACCGCGAAATTAATTAGATCAAACCGCGAAATTAATTGGGTCAATCCGCGAATTAAAATTAAAACCGCGAAATCCGCGAATAAAACCGCGAATAAAACCGCGAATTACACCGCGAATCAAAATTTGATTGACAGCTATCACAATCATAGTGTCTCTATTCTACTACCCAGTTACAAAAAATTCCGAGGTGTTGCCGTGCATTACGACGTGTTCATTTTGTTGATAAAGTTGTCGTCATGGATAATGAAAAGTACTTTACATTTTCCAATTCAGAGATAAAGAGTAATGACAGATTCTGCACGGATAACATACAGGACTGTCCAACCAAAGTTAGATTGAAAGGAATAGTCAAGTTTGCTGCAAAAATATTAGTATGGTGCGCCATTTCCGACACTGGTGTTTCTCAGCAGTACATGGGCCATGCTCATGGTGAAGCCATCAATGCGGACATTTATATAAGGCAATGTTTAACAAAACTTCGTCTGTTGATAACTACTAATCACCTAATTGACGACATTATCTTCTGGCCAGACCTAGCTTCGTGTCACTACGCAAGACAAACGGTAGACTGGTTAATCGCCAATAACATCAATTGTGGTCAGAATATAGACAACCCACCAAACGTGCCTCAATCAAGATCTCTAGAAAAATTTTGGGCTCCTTCTGAGTAGAAAAGTTTGATGATGGCTGGGAGGCCCAAAACGTAGAACAGTTAGGTCACCGGATCTACCACAAAATTCGAGAAATCCACATTGGTGCCATCCATAGGCTAATGGCGTGAGTTAGGGTTACATTGCGCGCCATTGAAGAGCATGGACCATTATTCGTAGTTTAAGATTATAATTCTATTAAATATAGCTGTAGAAATAAATACTTGTAGTTGAATTTCATATAAAATTGAAGAAACTTAAAATATAGCTGTTAATATTTTTTCTCAAAACTTATGGGACATACGTTATTATTTAATATGTATGCGCATAAGATTTTTAAGAAGCCCTGGGTGAATTGGATCTAGGAATCAAGATTAATGGCGTACGTATTAATATCATTAAATACGCAGACGACACCGTTACCTTCGCTGAAACTATCGAGGATCTGGAAACACTTATAGACGGAATCTCTGTGACTGAAAAGCAATTAGGCTTAAACATAAATATAGCCAAAACAAAATTCATGGTTTCATACGTCAAAATCATAACGCTGCAATTCTTCACCTCGATGGCAAACAGACTGAATGAGTCGGCCTTTTCAAATATTTGGGATGACTTATAACGTTATAACTGAAGATCTAAATACAGATAAAGAAATTAAAATCCGAATCGAGATTACTCGCGCTATATTTAACAAAATGCGATCATTTCTGCAATGATAACATAAATGTTAAGCTAAGCATTCTCTGTCTTAGATGTTATGTTTGGTCGACTTTACTGTAGGGCGTTGAAGCGGGAACGCTCAAGGTACTCCCCACGAACCGTTTGGAAGCATTCGAGATGTGGTTGCACAGAAGAATGCTACAAATGTCATGGGTTCTGAGAATCACGAATAACGAAGTTCTAGAGAGAGCCGAAATGCAACGTCAATTGTTGAATACAATTAAATTCAGAAAAACAACTTATCTGGGAGAGAAAAATACCAGTTATTACAACTTATCCTGAAAGGTAAAATCGAGAGTCGTCGTGGAGTTGGTAGGAAGCAAATATTTTGGCTAAAAAATATCCGCGAATGGACTGGTACCTACTAGATGTGCAGAAAAGCTGTTTAGAATGGCAGAAGACAGAAGTGCCTACGCGGAAGTGATCACCAACGTCACTGGGACTGGGCACATCATGTAAAAGAAGAAAAATAAACACTGAAGCATAGTAGAAGAGATTTTTCTTTTTTTTTCCATCTTAATTTTTCATGCTGAAAAGTCCTAATTTGTACGGTTGATATTGTTTAATGATCTCTCCCCATAAGAACGATCTTGTGGGAACCTGATGTTATTATACCCATGTTATTTTGTAAATTCGTACTAACCAGTTCGAGTATTAAAAATTCAATTAAAATAGAGTCAGTTTTCTTCGACTTTTTATAACACCCGCATTTGAGTATGACGCCGCATTCGAAATAGGAATCTTTGGGCGATTACTTTTCGACGTTTGCGTGAAATATATTCTTCATAAAAATACAAGTCTGGTTCTTCTCAAGATACCGAGGACCAATTTAACACCAAATTCCAGAGCAAACAACTTTCTTGTTCGCATTCTTTAATATACAGGGTGTTTCATAAGTCGATCATGTGGCTTCTGGGGGTACATTGTAACTTAAAAAAGTCGAAAACTCCTATAGGGTTTCAGAGCTGTAATATGTTTTAAAATACACTTACATTAGATCGGCATAAAAAATTACATTAAATTAAGTGTAGACTATTTTCTCTCAAGATCCGGATTAAAGTGACCAGTTTTTTTTTTACTTTCAAAATCTGGTCACCCTAAGTTAAACGTATACGTTTGGCAAAAGTTTGAGATAAAAATTCCTTTATTAAAAATTCTTTGTTTATAGTATTTTTAATGGTTTTCCTAATAGTTATTGTTCTGGAACCATAAATGCAATATATTTATATAATGTATAATGCTATAGTGGTAGAGATTGTAAGTAATTTTAAAGAAAAGCTTCACTATTTCTCATCAAATGATTCTTTCAAGAAAAATACCGAAATGGTTTTTTCTCAGAATCTAGTTGCAAATCAGTTGTCATCTACCCCTTTCTATCCTCAGAATCATGTTTATGTTGATTTATTTTTTTGTTTCTGAATCTAAAATTCATATGTTCGTAGCCCGACTAACAAGTATAGTTGTTTTTGAGACTCTAATAATGCATCAATATAATCTTGCTAGAAACGATTGATAGTTAAATGACAAATTTATCTGTTATAGAGAAATTGAAAAAATGCATAAATTCGAAGTTCTTGCAGTGATTACTTAGCGAGCTCTGCATATCGATAAAAATTCTGTGATGTTAAACTGATTGTGTAAATATGTAATCACTGCACGAACTTCAAACTTATCAATTTTTGTAATTTGCCTACACCAGCCTTCTCTGAAGTGCAAAAATTTTCTTACAAATGTATTAAATAAATTTCTCATTTACTAGGTAATCGTTTATAGCAAGGTTAGATTGATGCATTACTAGAATTTTAAAACTGCGCAACAACTGCTTGTTAGTCGGGCTACGAATATATGGATCCACCCTCGTGTGTTCTAGATATGCCAATAATCTAAGAAATATGTAATCGTAAATGGTGTTCCATAAAAATGGATTGTGAATTCATTTACTAATTACATAAAAATGTAATAGTGCTAACCATAATCAATATCAAAGCATTTTGCAAATGGATTGCTTTACTATATTCGGTCAGGTAGGAGGCGCTGATTCGGCACAGGCCTTTTCAATGCGAAAATAATTAGTACGAGGCCTGACCATAACCAATCAAAAATCAAAACAAAGTGAACATCTCGCAGGCTAATGAGTTTCGAACTTATACAGAAATAGTAAAATATTTTTTAACTCGATAAATTGAGCGTTGAAAAAGCAAAACTTGTAATATAGGCATGGTACCAAATTCCAGGGCGCCAATAGGTAATATTTATAGATACTAATCAATCTTGTGATCTGGAAAGTTGTGGAATAGATTTGCATATTGGCTAACTAAAAATTCATTGAGGCGGCGTATCCTTACCTGGTATTTAATTTAAATTTGACCAGAACACTATCATGTTTAAAGTAAACAACGAGAAAGATGCTTTTGTGTAAATCGCAGTGTGTAAAACTAAAGCTTATAAGCAAAACCAAACATGACAGCGTTATGATTAAATTATGAAAAATACGGAACATGGTCTTTAAAATATCGTCCATTAAAAATTCTTCTGAAAGGGACGTTTTCAATTACGAGATTTTTGACAGCTACATTTATGATGAACAACATTATTACTATGCGATAATATTACCTGACAAATATTGCAAACCCTCTTTTGACTGTATTTCTCTATTTTAGATTATGCATTACCATAACCATGTTCTATGTAATAAAAAGTGGCAGTACTACTTGGAAAAACAATATAGTATGTAATTGTGATTCTTTTATCAGGACAGCAGTTCAAAAGGATACTCCTTTCATCCAGGCCAATATTTCAGAAATGTTTATTCCTTTATCAAGGCAAAGAAAAAACGCGGTTAGTACTTCATAATTGGCAGTACAGAACAAAAACAGGCATATCTTAAAACATTACTTAAAGTAGTACGATTAAACCACATTTCAATCTGTTTGTAATTGATGTAGGAATTAACTGTGATTTAATCGGACTACTTTAAGTATTGTTTTTAACGTTTAACCTGATGTGCCAAATTAGATGTGCCTGTTTTTGTTCTGTATTGCCAATGATGCAATACTAACCTCACTTTTCCGTTGCCTTGATAAAGCAATAATGCTTTATAAAATATGCCAATATTTGAAAACACGTTTCTTTTGAATTGAATGTTTACAAAACACCTTCAACACTACGGCTAACCTAACAAGCGATAACAACACACCGTATCATGGAATTGCACAGCTAGCTACGATTTTAGAACTTTTTTATTTATCGTGCTTTCGAAATATTTTCACTGCAGCTTTTCTACAGGTGTAAGCTACTTCTTCTGATATAAATCAGTTGCTTTTCATACTGCATCTGATAAAAAAATCTGTTAAATTCTGAATGTCTACTCCATCGTTCTTCACAAATTAACATGCAAAAATCAGCCTGCAAAAGAAAGGGCCTCCCTTGCAACAATACGATAATGTTTCTAATTATGTTTCATAAGCTGATATTGAATGTAAAGCAGAGAACTTGGGACTGGCGCGTATATTTAAAGATTTGAATACAAAATTAAAACAAACCAGTTTACATAATCTGTTATAAGCGAGTGCTTACAGGAAGGTTGGCCGGTGCGATTAAGGGTACCTTTCGCAGTCTGGCCCTGTTTATAAGCCCGCACCTACAGCATAAAGTAGAGATTAAGATATCCCCCTTTGCGTAATGCCCTTCTATAATTTAGGGAATTTCTGTAAATATGTGCTTACCTGCAATAAGTAGCCACCCTCCATTTTGGGAAGATGGAGACAATCAAATCTCAATCTGTGCCTGAGGACGGTAGCAGGTGGTTAGCTGACCCTTGGGGATTTTGGTTTTGAAGCTTTTGTTACTATTGGAAACTTCAAACATTTTTTTATCTTTTAGAATTGAATGGTATAGTTTTTCATGCAGCATACAGAGTGTAAAAAACACGAGGGAAACGGCAATTTTATTTTTACCTGAAAAATATTCTATAAATTGTTTCAGCATACCAGATTCTTTTTAAAACAATCTAAAAAATTAACACACGTAACAATAGAGGAATAAACATTTTAATTCGTTCATGTATAATTACAATTTTTCGAATGTTTTTCCTCAGTCAATTCAGAAATGTTGTACCATACTGTATAAAATAAAAACAAAAACTTAGAGGATGTTAGCTTCAAACTATAGAAACCTTCCACAGAGAGACTAAGAACTGGAAAAAGAAAGCTTTTTAACAATGTTCCTTACAATAATTCACACCGCCATCATGCCTGATGCACCCTGTATATAATAAAAGAGTTACTTTAGTTATAAAAATTGTATTTAAAAAGGGGATAATTAAATTAATACGTTTGTTTTGCTATGAAGCTGATGTAATGATGTCATCCATATATTTTCTCATTGTTTCAAAAAAAGTGCATTACTCAACAGAGTTTCAGGTGACAAAAATGGTACCGATATAAGTTATTTTTCAGCAGCTAATATTGACTAAAATCTTGATATGGTGTAAGTTCAAGTTATTTGTGAAAAAGCGTATTGTGGAGCGCTAATTCCGCACATTTTTACCTTAAAGTCTGTAGTTTTCTTGACACAAAACAAAAATATGTCACACAACGCTAGTTGCAAATTGTAAAATTATACACCTTGTTCAAGCGAGTTCGACGTAGTGCTTTCGTAAGGGATATCAGGATAGAGACTCAATTATAGTAGACAAAATGTTTAGCACTCCTAGCGCTACTATGATCCACATTTAAATCCTTTTTTCGTTTTCACTGCAGGTGAAAAAACTGAAATTATTTCGGTTTGTAGATTGTATAGTTCAATAGCTATTTACAACGCTAGAATACAATTATGGCATTGAAGAAGAGAACACAATATTTTAACTTCCAAATATCGTACAAGTTTAATGTAAAAGAAAAATCAACTTAAATTAATATAAAAAGATGTAAATCAAATTTTGATAGGCAAAAATGCGTAAAAAATATTAATTTACAAACACCGACTAAATGAGTTGAATGAAATAATATTCCTTCTTTGTTAAAAACAATCGGTTTTTATTTAGATTAATGTCATCATTTATGTTCAGCATGCATTTCTGTTAATAAAAATTAGCGTAAAAAAGTCTTTCCCTAATAACTCTGTTATTTGTAAAAATAAGTTCATTAAATCTTATAGAATTGAACAGGGTATGAAAAGCTTCTTTAGCGAATAACGAAAACACGACGAAGATGATGTACTTAAACATCTTGAAACTTTAAAAATCTATAAAACACTTGAGTTGATCAGATTGGAAATCTGCATAAACATTTCTTTAGTAATAGAAAAATGTCGCTAGGTTGTAGCAAAATCTAAATCTAAACATTTGCCTTTTTTCAATTTTTCATTACAAAGAAAGAAACATTGAAGGATTATTAAGGACGTCGTGAATATTTTGTCTAATTTCGGTTTTTATCACTTATAGTCTATATAAATATAAGGCAAAAATTAATTGAATTTTTTATTTTGTGCATTTGAAATCGGCTGAGTCTTAGCAGTCACAAAAGCTTGACAAAATTAAATAATTCTCTTGTAGTCTACCAGAAATACGACATCAGAAATGAGTCTCCTACAAGATGTTTACAATACAAATCTCATTTCCTTGGTGAGTTAGTTTTACAAATTTTATTCTATTGCACTGCTGGTGTAAGCCTATTTAATATATCACATTCTGGATCACAATAATAAATTATTTTTTTAACATGCTGATAGACCACTTTCATTTTATTTCACTGTTTTGAAGTTGAACTTTTGGACATTTTACACTTGCACATAAACTTCAAAGCAGATCTATTTTTAAATTCACTTGCGAAACATACTGTCTCGTCATTAGATCCCTCACTTATCACTTTTTTTAATACTCAATGGTAACAATATGCATCTTCTTGCCTATTTCACATATTTTTTAAACATTTTATAGTAGGTATATGAGCCCTGTCCACACCTAAACCGATTTTAACAAAAAAAAATGTAAGTGATTTGCTAGAAAAATATTGAAAGATCATTGTAAAATCATATTTCTATTGACAGTAATTTTGGTTAGTTAATGCAATTTTCTCGCTTTTCAATAGCCAACTTTATCTAAATGAATTTTAGTTTTCCAATAAATAGGTTTCTAATTTTAAAAATAGATTAAATTTTATTGTCAGCATACTAGTCCTCTTCCTTCGTTGAACGCTGCAGATATACTAAACTATATTTGTTGAAATCCCGATTTTTAAAGGAAACTTCTCAGTAACTTGAACAAGTAAATATATTTTAGCCACCACACATAAATAGACAAATGTGATATGTAATTCTGTTTAAATTTTAAAACGTTCAAAATAGAGATCTGTTAAACTCTTATTCGCACATTTTTATTGAGAAAATGTCTTCAAGACTGGATATTGTTAACCCTGTAGACACTAGAAACAGTCAAAATCAACGAAAATCAGCCTTGACTATGTTGCGAATCTTAAAATCGTTCTTAGTCAGCAAATTTGTCTACAGGTAAGTAAGCTTATCTAAGATCGTTTGTTTCAACATAAAATTACAAAAAATTAACAGACCGCTGTAAATAAGAGAAACAATTTGTATCTAATCGCTGAAAACAGGTATTTTCTATATTGTAAGTTCTTTGTGAAATGTTTTCATCATGTAACTTAGTTGGCATGCGGGTTATACTTTAATATAGTAAAATAAAATTGTCTTCTTTTTGAATTTTGACATTAGTTGAAATCAAAAACAAACCCTGTTTATATTTTTGCGCGATTGAACTGTCAATTTTTAAAATTTGGTTTCCGTTATCTGCAGCGGTGTTAACGTTTTTGTGATTTTGTGCTAAAATTTAACTTTTCTACAAAATCATCCATGGTGCTGCAGTGCCCTTACGTTAATATATCTACATTTTCCCATTATAACATAACATGCCATTAAGTAGGAAAATATAAATTTACAGAAAAACATAGAAATACAAAAATATCTCTTTGTTAAGGCCTCTATATATTTCGCAGTTTTTTCATATCCGAATTTCAAATTAACCTTGTCATCCATTCCTATTCCCATCCCGCACCCTATATTTTACGAGACAATTTTATATTTACCGTCTAAATTACTTTATGTGCACACACGAAAATTTATTACATCTGGAAATTTAAAACGAAACAAGCTGGCGAATTTTTGGTTAAAGCTAATGGTTTAACCATTTCTGGTAAAGATTACTACTATTTTCTGAGAGTTAATGTAATGCTTGGTTTAAAAGGTGCATATAATTCATAATGATTGGCAATTACCTAATGTAAATTTTCCAAGGTAATTTGAATATTCAAATACTGCTTTTCATATGACTTATTAAGAATTATTATGGTTTTACATAGTAGCAAACATAGGAAAAATCGGTATGCAAGTCAAAAGATTACATTAAATATTTGTGTGGTAGCTTAAGTCGGAAGAAGAAGGAATGTTTTCTTGTTATTCAAGCAGATTTTGATCAATTTTGATCTCATCAAACACATTTGAGTTAGTTATCAATTAGTTGTTTATAATACATTTGTAAAGTAAGCTATGAAAAGTACTCTCCTTGGTGTTTTTTTAAGGTACCTATCTATAGTTGGCGTAACACAATTTCTTTATATGTTTTTTATATCCCTAACTTTTTTCCACCAGTTTAGTAGCTTTACAGGGTGTTTCAAAATTGTACGGCACTATTGTAGGCACCTGCTCAAAATATACAAAAAAGTTCCTGTAAACATTGGCCTGAAATTGAGTCGCAAGGAAGCTAAAGCCTTAAGAGGGATTTTAATTAATTAAAACAATACAGATGAATCAAATTCGGTGTAATTTGGCATATCTACGCGATTTTTTATGTTAATTTAGATGACCTAGAGATATGCGATTCAGAAGAGGTAGTTTATCAAAGGGTGAGGAGTGCTTTTATCATAACTATTTACAGTTAAAATTTCAGTTAGATTCTAGTTAGATATTTGAACAGCTTATTTTTTTTACATAAAAAAGAAAATTGAACGCTGTAGTTCCCTTAATGCGTCGGTCCAATGTTTATATGAACTTTTTTTATTTTAACCTAGAGAACGCGGTGCAATTTTGAAACACCTTGTATAAATAAAATAATATTTCGCATGTATCCGATTAATCAATTATGTTAATTGCGTTTTTAAGATATTTTATACGATATTTACGATAAGGAATATTATGGCGTTTTATTAGTAAACCCGTTTTTTCATTTATTTATTTCTTTTATGTTTTTTTTCTTCATTTGTAGTCGTTTTCTTGAGTATTATCACAAATTAATAATAAAATAAAGTTGCCACACTCACTTTGGTCTCATTGGAAAAATTTGGAAAAACCGTTTGCGCAAATAATATTATTACATAACCTTATTTCCATAGGAATTGATTAGATGCCGCGGCTTAAAACATTGGAATTCCCTCTACGAAATGATGACGCCGGTCCAAAATTTCATGTGAAACCGCATAAAATTTCAAAACCTACAGTAGGGATAAAAAATGATGATCGGGTACCAAAATTATAATAATGGTTTGGAATTTATATTGGATGTTTTTTTCGTGAAAAAATATTTAATGGAGGTGGTATATTAAAATCATAGCGTAATTTATTTTTTAAATAATTGTAAAAATTAATTAAGTCACAACTTTATGTCCCATTTAAATAGAAATGTATTTTTGTAGCTTTTAATACTGGTATAGGTAACTTTTGCGGTAGCAATTGAATGAATGAAATATTAATAGAATTTATTTTTCTGTTTATTTTTAATTCTATAGCATATAGTATAAATTGTCCCCGCCGTAAGTAGCTGATAATTAATATAGAATTCAATTTAAAAAGCTACCCGATTGCATATTTTCATCGAAACGCCACATAATTTAACAGATTAAAATTCATTTATTCATCTTATATTTTGATACTGCTGCGAACAGGCATACCTGTCTACAATAAAAAGGCACACGAAACAAAACGCCATCAACAGGAGCAGGAGTAGGGTTGCTGTTTCGAGGTTTGTTCAATCAAACGGGAACAATTTACTACACATGGAGACTTGTATACAGGCAATAAGGGAACAGTCAGAATTAATTAAAGTGGAGGGGATTACAATAGTCTTAACACCTCAGCAATATATAGACCTACCTACCCCTAATATCCATTGAAATATTAAACACGTCCTTATCTTAATTGCCCTTTGCAGATTATTTATGTACTTTGGTCAGAAAAGCATTAGTTGCCGTTACATTGTCGATGCGATCGTCTTAGCCCTACCCAAGAATAGATATACGTAGATACCTATTGGAGAATACCTTTGGCATCGGCTTCTTAATCGCTCGCAGCCGGTGGGAAGGGTTAAAATGAATGCGAGGGGTCGCTTCTTGCCCGGAATACAGCGTAAGAACAAGAAACACATTGACAAGACGGAACGAAGCGGGGTGAACGATTGCGAAGGAACTTACCCCGATTGTTTATTATCAATCGCTTCATCCACGCTGTTTCGGCTAAACAAATCTGCCGCGCGGAATCTCTCGACTAATCTGAAGGCAATTGCCTATTATCGTCTGATAAACCCGTCCGCATTTATCGGGCCCAGTCCGTGTGAAATTACAAATAACGCGAAATAAAGCTATAACTATTAAGCGGTTAAGTGATACCGCCCCCGGTGGTAGCGAAATTCGCCGCGTGCCTTTTGTTTCATGCCCAGCTGGGCGATTCTGGACCGGGAAGTCGCCGTAACGCCCGTTAGGCGCCAATGTGCAAATTGGGCAACACGTTCTCTTAGGATTTGTTCCAAGCCCAAGAAAGCGTAATTATAGGTGAAGTGCACCTCGGTGCAAAAACGGGCCGAAATGCAAATAGTACAGAAGAAGTGGATGGAGGGCAAAGGACAAGTCTGAAGAGGCGCGAGCGTGGGCGGTAGGAGGAGCCCGCGAACGTTAAGACGAGATCCTCCTTGAGGTCGCCTGCGCCCTCCCCGCCACGCGCCGGTTAAAAAGTGCAATAATGTAGTGATCGGCGGCTGGTTTTACCTGCACGGGCCTCCAACGCGGCTCCAACATGACGGTGTTCCTTCGGGTCGGAGTGGCGGCGGGCCGCTCGACAGCAGCGTGGATACGCGTGTTTCGAGAAGAGGAAGTACGCAGCGATGCCGTGGCCGATGCTAGACTACTGTGGACGCCTCTAGCAGCTTGCGTCGTCTCGCTCAGCGGCGGCGGCGGCGGCGGCGCACTCAACACTAACGGCCGCGGCACAACACATGCCAATCACCGGCGATGCACAATAAGGGTGTAAGGGATCCCGACGACCGGCCCGGTCCATATCCCGCAATGAAATGGGAAGCGTGTAAGCGGCGCCCCATCCCAATCTCTTGTTTACTCGCGTCTGCTGATCAATACCGTTGTTTGCTATCAGCCAGAAACATACATACGCTTAGTCCGCTCGCAGGACTTATCGAATACAAGCTGAGGAGGGTAAACACGGCGGCCGCTGTGCGATCGCCGCCGTCGCCGCCGCCATCGCCACGCGGCTTCGCTCAAGCCGATGGTAGCAATAAGCGTCCTGTTAGGTGCGGAGGTACCTAATTACCATCCCTAACTCCCACTTGCGACTTAACATCTACCCTAGACGGTCTTTCGTTCCATTTTAAATTCCTTCACGGTCCCCTTTTCTTTATTACGCTCTAATTATTTTTGAATTATCGACTTACGAATTCTCGCTATATCCGTAATATTAATAAAAAGTTAATTTTCCCAAATTTTAAATAAAGTAGACAGTTTTAATTGTAATTAAATATCTGGGATAACTCCGTGGCGTCTGTCTTAGTCGTTGACCTTAACTTAAAATGAGAATTTATGAGAGAATCGAACTCCGAGATATGAAAAAACGGACACAATTCTCATAAAATCCAAAACCGTAAATATGAGGTAGGTAGTTTTGCCTTCGACGGAAGGACGCACATATTTAAAAATCCTCATATGCCATCAAAGCCCCAATCGTTACCAGTGCCAGATACGTAACAACTACTTTACTAAACTTAACTCTAAAACTTTTCACGTTCATCGTATACATATAGCGGACGAATGGGGTATGTCGACCGTGCGTGGTTTTCACGTTTTCTGCATTCAGTTTTCAATGCAGTATTAGTTAGCTTTCATACTTCGGTCAGGGCAGTAACATTACAACTCGACAAATAAAACTTGCTGCCCAGAAACAGCATCATGGTACTTAGTGGCTAATCAAAGATGTCGAAGATTCTGCCAAAGAGTTTTCTAAAGACGTTGGTCTGATTAGAATGGTAACCCTGATTGAAAAAAGAAAGGCATATTCGGGATCAACTTTGAAAACTAGATAAGTTGAAAACTAAGAATGGTCGGTTATTAAGTCATCATCATCATAATCCATCACCTCAATGACTTGCAAGTGTAGAGATAATAATTGTTTATTAGTGTGTACTCTTAGTTAGGTTACGCCACTCGTTTCTATTGCGCGCACTGACCTATTACAGCTTGATTCCAATCCACCCTTCTTTTGTCGAGCAACTTCGCTATCATTCCATTTCATTCCATGTTTCTATCGGCCTTCCTCTTGATCCTTTGCCACTGGGTCTTGTCATCAAAATTTTCTTCGTTGATTTCTCTTCCTCCATTCTGATCAAATGTTCAAACCACCTTCACTGTCGATGCTCTATAACTTTAGTTACTGGCTTTACATCTTAGTCTTTCTCTTATTACCTTATTCTTTCTTCTATCGAACTTCGGTATTTCCCTGTAAGTACCCATGTTTCGCAGTTATGTATTACAACAAGCACAAGCACATACACTGTTTTATACACACTTCATTTAGTTTTCTTTGTCACTTCTTTCTTATTTTAAAAATGGTTGCCTCAACAGGTAATAAAGTCTCTTTGTTGAATTTTTTATCTCTAAATTACTTTCCATTATTTTCTCATTCTATATTTCTAAAGCTAAGTTATCATGTAACCTATAACGGAGCTTTAAAAAACTGATCGAAGTTGTAAAAGATATAAACAGGCATAACTAAATAAGCATGCTAACATAACATATGGAAGCACAATATCAGAACAGGAATTCGGTTATGAATATATCAACCGAAGAAGGAAAAATGAAGAATGCAGAATGGTACAGAAAAAAACTAACATTAATATCATATAGTATTATGTAGATACAAGTCTGTAAAGATAATAATAGGGACACAGTAGATGCCATATTCACGATAACGAAGACTATTGAGGAGTAATAAATATTTAGTGTTTCAGCATTACTGTGCTTTGTAGATCTCACATAAGCATTCGAACGAGAGAGAAAGACAGGTAGAGTATAAATAGCACTCGAAGAAAAGTTTTAAAAGACAGTGTGTAACATCATATGGAAATCATCAATACTGACCAAGGGGGAGGGGGGTCAATTACAGTTTTACAGTTTTAAAGGTACTAAAATAAACTCTGTTGACACCTTCTTAATGCATTGTAATTGCTCAAATCAGTAATGACTAATGAGAAGTAGACACATCCTTCTACCACCTACACTTGGTTCCACATTTTCCGTACTTTACCCTTAACGAATTCAAGTGCCCAATGTTCCTCTTCATCTTTACGTTTCATCCCTCAGCCAATTCTTCTTTGATCACCCCGTGATCCATTCGAAGAGTAATTAACAGGGGGAACTCATTGTGTCCATTTCCGATGAAAAGAATAATCGAAGAAGGAAAAAGAAATCATGCAACAAGAAATAATAAAATGAAAATAATTCGTTATGCAGGTGAAGTTGTGATGTTGGCGGACAACGAAGACAATCTACAGAGGCTGCTACACCAATTCAGTATCATCTCAAAAACGTATCATATGGAAATATCAGCGATAACAACAAAGTCCTTGATAATATGAAAAGAACTTGTAAGCTAGAAATTAGAACTGGAAGTACATATGACAGAACACGTTATGAAATGTTCTTATATTGAGACTGAATCTACTAGCAACAAGAATCTAACAGTGCAAATGGAAAAGCAAATAAAAGCAATGAGAATATTTAGGCCCCTGAAAGCAACAATATGGCACAACAGATATATAAAACGAAAAAGTAAATCAAAATATAAAAGCTACTAGCTTTTGAGAGTAATACATTAAAATTAGCGGTATGAGTGACACTAAGAGAGAGAGAGAGAGAGAGAGAGAGAGACAAACGAAACTATAAGAACTCTGTGGTGAAGGAGACTAGAAACAGGAGGGGATCAAATGAACATGTGAAAAACGAATGACTGAAAAGATGCTGGCAAAAATCTGCAAAAATGTATAGCCATTGGGAAGAACTCCAGCAAGACATCGCTCAAAACAGGAATCACAAGAATAATTAACCGATAGACCAGGTAGACAGGAAGAGATTGCTAGTCGATACATGAGAATATGAAGAAGACAAAAAAATCTCGCCATATCTGTAATTAATTTTTCCAATGTTTAAATAAAGTAGTAATTAATTATCCATCTTAGTGGTTGACTTTAACTTAAAATGAGAATTTATAAGAAAATCGAACTCCGAGATATGGAAAAGCGGATACAACTCCCATAAAATCCAAAGCCGTAAATATAGGTATTTTTGCCTTCGACGGAAGGACGCACATATTTAAAAAGCCTCATATGCCATCAAAGCCCCAATCGTTACCAGTACCAGATAGGTAAAACAAACTTTACTAAATTTAACTCTGATACTTTTTACGTCCATCCTATACATAAAGTACAACGATTCGGGTATGTCGACCATATGTAGTTTTCAAGTTTTCTGGACTGAGTTTTTAATGTTAAGTATTAGTTTTCATACCTCAGGACAGCAACATTACAACTCGATAAAGAAAACATGCTGTCCAGGAACAGCAGTACGGTAGTGGTCAATCAAATATGTCGAAGCTTCTTCCAAAAAGTTTTCTCAAGACATCGATCGAATAAGAATGGTACATCTGTTTGAAAAAAAAGGTATATTCGTGATCAGCGTTGAAAACTACATAAGTAGGTGCTGGTGATAAATGACAACCTTGTAAAACAGAACACTTTATTGATATTCGTTTTGAGCATTATTTTCTAATTGCCAGTTTAATACTATTAAGTGCCAGTAATCGCATTATCAGATTTCTTATATGACTTTAAAGATTCTTCAATGTACTTATGGCTAATTTTCTCAAATGCTTTTGAGATATCTAGGAAAATAGCTACCGAGTCCTTTCTATTAATTTTAGAATCTAGAAGACCTACGTTAATTAATTTAGAATTGACCTGACATCCAGGAATATTAGGCGTAAATCCTCGATGGTTACAACTTCATATTTCTCATAGCTTTGTTTATCAATAAGAATGATCCTTCCTTCTCTAATTTTTGACTGTACATAACGTGTGTAATGCATAAACTCAATGATCAATTGAATAATATTTGCTATTTATAGTTTGCGTAAGCATTATATCAGGTCCTGCAGATGTGTCAAGAGATATCGTTTTAATTGCAGTAGATAGATCTTCAAGAGAAACAACTACCTACATCCAAACTTGGCTGAGCTGTTTCAGACATTTTTTTATCATTAAGTGTTTCAAACTATGTTACAGACTTTTCCTTCGTAATGTTTCGTACAACTTTTATTTTATTGTAAGAATTGTACTGGGCTACTTTATAGTTGTATTGGTCTCTTCGTTTTTGCTTAGTTTTTCTATTAGTACGAGAAGGATTAAATGACCTTCAAAAAGTCGTACATGTTTTCGTTTCGGATCTTTTCTTTCGAAGACACAAGTATTTAATAGCTGGGTGTTTTGGACCATCTACATCCCTCACTAACTTGTCAAATTCCGATTTATTGAACATTAAAGTGTCCTGATTTGTTTGCAGAAATTTCTTTAATGATAGCTTTTTTTATCTAGTTTAGTTTTGTCATCGTGATAGGCACTTTTCATTTTGAATGTTATAATTACGTGCAATTATATTTTTAATGATAGATTTATTCGCAACTAAAGGATGTTCCTTTCCAAAATGCACATGAGTCTAAGTTTCGTCTTGAAGGATTTATTATAACGGGACATGTATTTATAGAAGGTAGAACAGTATTGTCGTAAGATTTGGCCCTTTGGTCATGTCTGCCTTCTTGTTGCATAATAGTATTCTTGACAGATGTCTCCATTAGAGATGTTATATAATTATAAAGAGTAGAGACTCAGTCTGCTCCCTTATCTTAGCCAATCTCTTGTTGTGGTGCTTTCTGTTTCTCTCTCACCTGTTCTTACATAATTATCAGTTTCTCTATATAATGACTTTATCTCTTTATCAGCAAGCATAAGTAAACGTTATTGCCGTGCCTTATCATTTCTATATAGATACCTATCACCTGTCTTAAGATGAACACATTCTCCTGCGTACTATGGTTTGCTTTAAATCGGATTTGTGCTTCGTCTAGACGTCTAGAGTCTGCTCTACTCGTTTCCTTAGTTTCTTCTCTATTATTAGTTCATAGACTTTGGCTGCAATGCTCAGTAATGATATAGCCCTATAATTTGAACGTATTTTGTTGTCTCCCTTTTTAAAAACCGATATAATTTCTGCTGTGGTCGAATCTTGTGGCATCAATTTTTTCTCCAACACTTTATTAGAGATCTTATGCAATAACCGTTATCCTGCTGTTCCCATAAAAAGTTATGACCATTAAACCAACTCCGCTGAGGCGCCGTCATCGTAACACGTATACTCTCTTCCACTTGTGTTAAAGTAATCAATTTTTCTTGTTGTTAGTTTATTTGTACATATATTACTTGCTTCTATATGAGTTTGTTACGCATGTTTATTCTGTTACTAGTAGCTCTTCGAAATATTGTTTCCACCTTCTCATTATTAGTTCACCTTCACCCATTATATATATATTTATTCTTGAGCTCTGGGAACTTATCTTTCTTCTCACTTGTTAAACCTTTTATAATTTTAGAGAACAATATTTTGTTATTCTTATTACTATCATCTATTTTCTTGCCAAACATTTCCTATTTTTTGCTTTCGACAAAAGGGCGTACATTTTTAAAGAGCCATATCTGCTACCAAAGCCCTAAGATACGCAACAACTACTTTCCTAAACTCAACTCTAAAGATTTTGACAGCCATAGTATACATAAAACAGGGCGATTTGAGTATGATGACCATTCGTAGTGTTCAACATAAAATGTTAGTTTGTTTTCATACTTCGTTCAGGGCAGTAGCATTACAATTCGACAAAAAAAACTTACTGTCGAGAAAAAAGGATGGTGGTCAATCAAATATCCCGAAGATTCTGCCAAGAAGTTTGCTGAAGACTTCGGCCTGATTGAAACGGTATATCTGATTAAAAAAAGGAATGGAAATTTCGAATTAGCATTGACAACTGGAGGAGTTGAAACTAAGAATGGTCGGCATACTGCGAAATTTCGCCTGCAAAACTGAAAACAAAAATAAAAATAGCGGAAGAACAGGAAGAATTCAGAGATAATAAAAAATATTAGTTTATAGAATTTAATATGCCTGCACTGCGTTGTAGGTCACAACCAGGCATTCGACCGAGTGAGGACAGATATTGTACAACTAGTATGTGAAAAGTTGGACAAAACAGCTGATCGATCGATTCATGTTTGTTAGCGTTACTTGTTAACTATAGTTTTCCTAAATATTTTCAAATATCTCAAAGTAGGAGAGTATATTTGAAGGACCGCCAGATAGACTCAGTTCAGTTCTTTAAATGGTGTAATTACCAAATATAATGAGCGGCAACAAGTTTTTCAATTACAAAAATATACTCAGACCAAGAACTTACTCAGTTTAATCGCAGCAGGTTATAACACAATATCTGAAATACAGAAGGTAGCAGTAACAAAATCAGACAATAAATGGTATAAACAGTGCATTAGATTTATTAAGCAACGCTGCATAAAGTAATCAGTCCAATCATTCTTAAGCGCATTACTTACTCGAAGGGTGCTTGCGGTACAAATATCACTATCATAAATTAGTAGGTCGTACGCTACTTATCTGAGATAATCATGCTTCTGCAGGAGGTAAATCAAATAGCCTCCAAACGCGCTCTTACAGCTGCAGGTGGAGGATGCTAACAACGTCCTCAGCAAAGCACTCAGACGCTAGGTTCCCAGATGTATAGGGGCATTCATAAGTAGGTGAAATCGCTGAAGTATTTACAACTCTTGGATGACGCCTGGAGGAAATGCACCTTCTCAAGTAAGCGAGGTTGCTAAAGCTTGGCAACCCCCGGGTGACGCTAAAAATTCCGGAAAAAATTCAGCTAATTTCATTACCTTACCAAAATTTAAAATGAAGTATTTCACAGCTTCAAAAAACTGCTAAAGTCTGCCGGTAAAGCAGATTGCCACATAACCTCGAACGGAGAATAAAGCTGCGTTTGCAGGACCATCACGTTCAAATAAAGAAGCTTCTACACTGCCAAGAATTATGTACAAATGAAATTTTAATGTTAATTACGCCTTTGACACGTAACAACTTATAATGAAATAAACATGATTGTAACATCAGATGAAAGCACAACATATATATCTATTAGAACAGAAATTAAAATTAAACATTTTTTAAAAATTTAAAAATAAGAAAACAAGAAGCTGCGTGGCGCAGATGGGTAAGCGCCAGGCTTGCATTAAGCAAGTCCTCGGTTCGAATCCCGCTGGGGTCGGAATTTTTCCGTATCCTTGGCGATTAGAATCGGGCTCAGTGAGACCATTCACAGTTGGGCACCAAGTTAACTGTGCTCTACTCAGAGCCACATACCTAAGAGATAGAGTAACAAGGTCAACGCATCACCAAGACATACAACACACACAATGGTTGCTGCGCAAGCACCAAAGGCGCTCCAACTCTGTATCCCGAATCCGGGGCAAGTTGAGCATTGTACCGCCAGATGCCAGCGCATAAAGCACCAGCCTCTACACCGCAAGGTAAATGAGGTTACAGATTATACATACATACATACAAAAATAAGAAAACTAACATTAACAGAATACACGATGTAAGGATAGTAGGACACAGTGGACACCATATTCATGATAACGCAGGTTATTGGGGAGTCAATTAAATTTAGTGTTCCAGTATTCCTTTCCTTTGTAGATCTCAAATAAGCATTCGATCGGGTAGAGTACAGGTAGCAGTTAAGGAAAATCTACTGATCGAAGTTTTAAAAAATATTATCACCGATAAAGAAACAAGAGTGTAACACCAATGCAGTATTATCTCAGTAACGTATCATGAAAAATATAAGCAATAGAAGCAAAATTAATAATAATATCAAACGAACCTGTAAGATACGAATTAGAACTGAAAAGACACGACAGAATAACAAGCTATGGAATGTTCTCTCCTTGAGACTGAAATTACTAGTAAGAAGGATCTAACGGTGCAAGTGGAAAAGCAAGTAACAAAAGTCAATATCTAAATACCTAAAATCAAGAACGTGACACAAGGAATGCATGAAATAAGAACGTAAATAAAAATATAAAAGATGCTGTTCGACTTTGGAAACGAATATATTAAAATCAGCACTAGGAGTGACACTAAGAGAGGGACACACCAACGACACTAGAAGAACTCTCTGGTGAAATGGACTATAGAAGCAGAAGAAGAGAATGCAATGAGCAAGTGAAACGATGACTGAAGAGACGCTGGCACAAATCTGCAAAAACGAATAGCCACTGGGAAGATTTGTAGAAAGACCGCTCAAAAGATGGACCCAAAGCTGAACTTCGTTCTCACAAGAATACTTGCCGAAACAGGAAGAGATTGCTGGTCGATGGACGAGAAAGAAGAAGGAATCTCGCATCATATTAATAAAAATAAATTTTCCCAAATCTTAAATAAAGTAGGCGGTTTTGATTATAATTAAAACTCTGTTTGTTGGTTCTGGTCTTCCACGGAATTTTTTAAGCCTCACATGGCATTCGAAGCCCTAATCGTTTCTACTGAACATAACAAAGCGAATAGCGAATGGTAATCTCCACCAAAGGCGGCATCCTAACAACAGCCGTCTGTTGTTCTGCGCTTCTGCCCCCAGACCGAGAATGTTTATGTTTGTCGCCAACGCGCTTGAATGATGGTGATTGATAAAACAGGATGCGATTAAAGCAGAAAAAATATATACATGGCTGCAATTTTTATGAATAAAAAACATTATTCTTTCGGAATATCGTATTTCAATTGACATGAAAGGGATTTTGAAGACTTATTTTTTATTAACTTGCACTTGCCACTTTTTTACATAAAAAATTGGTAATGTAAAAAAGCATTTCGAAACAAAATTTAGTTAGGAAAACATAAATATAATTTTTTTAATGAATCACCAATTTTAGGATATTTACAGTTGCCATATAATCAACAAGTCTATTTCAGCTTTTACTCATAAAACGAGATAAAATTCTAACATTGTAGTTGCAATACAACGATTATCCATTTGGAGAAAGCGAAATTAGGACTGAGGGCCTTTCAACAAGCGCCTGGCTAAAAGTATATAATCGTCAAGGTCCGCATATAATAAAATAAAATAAAACTGTCTTCTTCAGTAAAACTTTTCCGGTTTTGGTGATAACCTTATTTGTTAATCATGTAGTCGTGAACCGTTCATTTAAGGAAAATCAACCACCCACCCGCTCTACCCCTTCCTACTTGACAAAAATATTTCGATAATAAGCTGAGGAAATCCGATAAAATAAGCCAAGAACCTTTATGTTAAATGCGGAAAACGTTTACAGGTTACCGAATTCTGTTCAGAACTTAAAAATTTAGTGTCCATATTAATATTAACAGAACCACCCCTTTTAACATTATGGAATCCAGTTGAGAGACTTGAAGGTGCTTATCCGAATTTATCTATATGTTTTACATTTGCCCTGTGTCTGCCTTAGGTCGTCTATTTTCAGTACTTTCAACTAACCAGAAAATGGCCGCCTTTTAGATTTAAAAAATACATGCAATCGATGCTTTGTATAGTAAAATGAGAGAAAGATAAAGTTGTAGACAGTCTATCCTAGGATTTTGTTATGTATTTCTAGTAAACTGTATTTCTATAATAAAATTAAAGGACGTTGTGATAATTTATGCGATACTGTTTTGTGTCCCGATCAATACCCAATAGTCTTTAAAGGGGCGTCAAAATTTCCCTTGTTTCTTACATCATAACTTCTAGATCCGGCTCTGTTGGTAACGAGACTGTATGTGTTGTAAAACTCAACCTATACAATTTAGAGCTTTTCTCTCGTTTTGGGAGAACTAACGTCGCTCAAACGGTTTGCACGAGTTATTCTTCTCGTGAAACATACGTCACACGCACGACTTGTGATTAAACTAGTGACACCGAACTTGTTACTTGGCTCCCGCTCTCACTTAATGCCCAGATTGACGGCCGCGCACTCTTCCTTCGATGACTCTATTCGCGGCTAACCGCCACCACATTGTACTTCTTTAGAAGCGTTTGCTCATTACTGTCGATGAGAGACTTACCTTTAGTACTCTCATCTGCAAAAAAGTGTACAACTTATTTCAGACGGAAAATATTATTTGCTGAAAAGTAGGATTTTCTTGTTTAAATAACAAGTTGCTAATTAATATACAATGCAGCATGTAAATGCAAACAGCAACTTCATTAATAGGGCCACATACAGGAGACATTGAATTTTTAATATGCTACGAACTATACTAGGACACCTCAATATATATACTTACCAATGCTGCAATAGGCATCGAGCTTCACCATCATAATAGGGTAATTTCGTTGGAACGTGTAATACCACCCCAGTAAGCACACGCACGTTTAAAATACGTCTACATAGTTGAGAATACGCTATTAGTTGATAACTAAACGTTGAATTTTAATCAAACAGTTAATGTCATTTTCTCAACCTGAATTAGACGTTGATTTTCAGTCATTCCTTTTACTGTTTCGGCAATTAATCCGTCTATTAAACGTGTTGGCGCTGACGTTTATTGAGCGTATTAATATGACGCCGTTGATTTTAAAAACTTTTTAGACCAGTAGTTAATGTAAAACGTAGAAATTACGTTCAAAATAAACACGAAACCTTAACATTTTCTATATTACATTAAAATAACGTTAAAGTGAAACGCCTTTTAGATTAGTCGTCGACTGTTAACGTCGATATGACTTTGATACAACAATGTGATACTTTTATTACGATTTTAAGTCGTTGATTTTAAGAGCATTTTAGACCAGCAGTTAATGTTAAACATCAACATGACGTTGATAAAAACACATAAGTTGTACTCTTCTTCACTAAAGTTGGCAGCGAACACGTGTGCTCAGTGCGCCTATCACGGGTAAGGTCATTGCTCACATGATAGTGCCGACCAATTGGAACGCGTTAACCTACCAGACCACAGCCGAACGTTATAGTATGTTGACAAGCCGTTCTTCCCCTTTGCCTAGTGATCTGGATTCAATGTTTAGGCCGCCATTTGTGTCGCTGATAGAATCGGAAAATCTGTGAATCAGAACGTTGTGTGTTTATTATTCCAGTTTGACATAAGGATAGCAGAATATGTTGCATTAGAAGATTATATGGTAGATAGTACGTTCCATGTTCCACAAAGCATAATTTATTTCCCATTTCGAGATTTCGTTTATCAAATGAAGTCGCCGCTTTATTCACGTTTTTCCGTCGTTAATACTTGACGTAAATAAAATATCAATTGTGTATCCATTAAAACGTTGTTTCAACGTAATAAGCAAGTTCAAGTTGTAGTTAAAACGTAACGTGCTTACAACGTTAGCACTTTACCAAACAATGGCGTTAATAAAACGATGTTTTAACGTGTAAAGAATGTAGATTTTCTGTTGAAAAGACAACCACATTGCAACATTAGCATGTGGGTGAAATTTGTGTAGTAACATGACGTTCAAACGATGTCGGCTTTGTAACCAAACGTAAAAAACACGTTAAATAGTCGGCAACAATGTTGAGAACCTACGTGTTTTTGGATGGAGATTATAACGTCCACACATAACGATCTTATTTGGCGACGACTTCAACGTTAAAGGGGCCGTCAGAGGCTGACGTAGAATCAACCACATAACGTTGAAAAGCTCGTTGATTTTCGCGACTTCAACCTTAATATAACGCTTGGTCCAAAAGTAGAGTCTTCAGTGATCTTAGTTCGAATGTTCTCTCTAATAGAGTGCTTCTGGAAGAATTCTTTATTATCTGTCAAATGACGAATATAAGATATTATTTAGTCTAAAGTTTGGTTACACATAATATTGCGAATTGTTTATGATATAGAAGACATTGGTTACTACACTTGTTATAGTATTTTCTCAGTTTCCTGGACATGCCCAACATCTATCTCCGTTAGGTTAATTGTTGCATGGATGTTGTGCTCGGCTATCAAAGGATATAGAAGATGAAGCAGATAGCAGACTATACGAGTTTTTTTCACATATTTAGAAGAAGTTCGATATCTTTTTTCTCTGGCTGCAGTCTTGATGTATATGTAACCAAATAACATTATTATTGGCCACCTTGTGTGACACTTCACTATATATGGGCAAACACATTTATCCTTGATTTTACACCGGATTTTGCTTTATTATGAAGTGCCCGAACTTATCTATAATCTTCTTACTTCGTATGCATTGTGGAAAGTAAAGTAACAAGCTTCTAATTTTTGAGCAATAATATGCAATGGTAGAAGAATCTTGTAACGCTAATTGAGTAAAATAAAATTCTCTTCTTTTCTTGTCAACTAATTCTTTTGGAAGTTCTGGCTTCTTTCTTCTTATTGTACTGAAAAGAATTAAACCTTCCTTAACCAATTGTTTTACAAGGTCGACAGTTGTAAAGCAATAACTATTTATAGTTGTATTTCTATTGAACTTTTCTAATTTCTGCTAATACAAATTGCAGTACAACCCAAAAATCAGGATTTTTTCCTTTGTCGAATTTGTATCTGCTTTAATAGACGGGCATATTTCGAAAAGAGTTCGCATTTTTACATATTACCTTTTAAACGTCTTGCTTGCTCACCATTGTAGTGTATCCATTTCTACTCACAAATCTATTGAATACAGCTCGTCCAAGGTTCCAGAAATGAATATCATCTTCATTGGGGGTGTTATAAACGCCAGCTACTACCAAAAGAATTACGAATTACTTAACCTTTTAACGCTCTCTGGTATAACAGTTATACCATTGTGCATAATAGTCAATAATACTTGTTTTAAAACTTAATACTGCTCTAAAACGTCTTGCTTCCGTTCTACAGACATTGCAGTTCCTTTGTTTAATTTTATATTTTCTAGAATTATTGTTGTTATAAAACTACCTCAAATCTTGGTGTATATGTGCAGCTGGTATGACAGTATTGCATCCCGTGTCACGACTTTGAAGTGTGTACCGGCATGGGTGAAGTTTTTTGTTTCTTACTATTTTGTGGAAGTAATTTTTAAGTTTTCAGCTGGTAAGCGTTTTAGTGTAATATGTAAGGATTATAATATTGATAAGTAGTAGAAATTATTTTGTCCTGATTTTGAAAAATAAATTGATATTTGGAAACCTTTTATTTGCTTCGCAAAAATAGTGTATATTTATGTCCAATTTTTTAGTAATAGCGTACGTTTTATACAATTTATTTTTGTGTTTCGAGTATTTATAAACATATCTACTGAATATATAAGCGAATTTGTTTTGCTACTAGGTTGCGCTAGGAAGATATTTACGTTCAAACCCATCTTGGTCGCATTTCAGCTGATATTTTTGAGGCATGTTGGGGTGGGCCGGATTTGTTACCATGAGGTAGTCATAAATTTTAAACAAAACGTTATTAGTGTTCCACTCTCAAGTGTTTATATTATTCAGTTAAAATTTCAAAAACTATTTTATTTTGTCCATTCAATAGATTATGTTATTTGCAACCTCTTGAAAAGTGTATGTTATTTCTGTTCAAGGCAGGTTTTTTTGTAAGTGATCAAACAGTCGTTACTAACTACACTAATAAAAAATATGGGTATGCCAATATAATTCAATTATTTGTTAAACATTTTACCAGACGACTACTTCAACAAATAAATTTTTATTTATAGCAAGACTATTCACGCTTTTTACTAAAAGACATATTTTTTCTCCAATTGAACATAAAATATATACTTTTCAGTCGTGTTTCCAGGCCGAAAAATGCATGATTTCAGTATGTTTACGTGGTTGCTAGATAACAACTAACAGTACGCAAATGTATTCGTTGCTGAGACGGAAGAAATAACAGAGGAAAATAGCAATTTTTACAAGGGATCAAAATACGGTTTTTTCGTGAATTGATAATTTTGATTTTATGAACGAAAAAAAAAGTATTTCATCGGGAGTAGGAAATGCTATATGTTATTCAGTAATTTAGTAACCATCTAAATAAATAACTCGACAATATTATGAAGTTGTATACCAGTATTACCAGAGAACATTCACAACAGATTTTGTTTTGAATGTTCACTGGCAGAACGGTTTACCAGCTTCTTTTGAAAAATTGGAAATAGATATTTGATGAAAACATTGCTTTTCAGTTTCCTGGCATCTCAAAGAACGTATACGAGTTAACATTTCAAAGCTACAACGAGAGTTAGGTTGGCAGAAGGGGTATAGTTGCATGGCCTCCTTGGTATCCTGATCTAAGTGATTTCTTAACTTGGGGATATTTGAAGACTTTGGTTTATGCAACACCAATTAAATTTATTCGATTTTAATAACTTATTAGTCAATATTTACAAAAATCGTAAATAAAATACAAAATCAACGTTGTCTGAAAGTAAAGATGTTGATTAGGATTTTTGTTTTGCTTTGATGTGTTTTAATTGTGGATAAAATACCCGAACACATTTTTTAACACCCTGTGTATATATTTTTGGGTACAATGCACCCATTTAGTGTAATTGTTTAGTTCATGAAATGGACATCCAATTCATGAACTGGAAACCAGATCGTGTAATTTTATTTGTTTTCATTTGAACACTCTTTTTGTCTAGTTCATGTAATGGAAAATATATTTTTCCACTAAACGATTCGTTAGTAATGCAAGTCGACACCTACCTACCCGTATCCAGTTAATCATATGGATATGACTCATGATTGTCATTTCTCTGCAGAATGTAAAAATACGAATATAATTGGCATTGACATGACCTGTTACGTATTCATCAAGTTCAATATCCTGATCTAGGATAAATTATAACAAAAAATAAATGCAAAACACACTTTTTCATTGCAAAAGTAACATAACATTCAAAGAAAATATGGCCAATGGTTCTGGCTTCGATGAATGGAATTTTTCATAATCTCTTTATTGTCGTACAACCCTTCTAATGCTATTTTATTCCCATTTTTCATAGGTGTGTAGTAAATCGGGTAAAGCCAGGTAGTAATTCAGCTATTGTAATTTTCACTTCTAATCCTTTGCTTAGTGTCAAATCTTTCGAGGCATTTTCTACATCAGATTGTTGTTCTTGTACACTTTTAATCACTTTTAGATCCTCTTCATTGTTTATGGTATTAAACATCGATTGTGGACTATTGCAAGATGAAAGGGAAACTACGGGATTACCACCAAACAAAGCTTTATACATATAGGACAACGTACTGTAGCTCTATGACAAGACGTTGTTTATCGGTTGTGTATAGATTTTTATTCGGATATAGATCATTTTCCTTTTTGTTTTGTTTTACTTTATATCTAGATCAGCATATTCAAATTGATGAATATGAGGTCATCTCAGTGCCATTTATTTTTGCATTTTTACAGTCTACCGTGAAATGGCAATGATGGTCATATGAATAACTGAATATCGGTAGGTAGCTGTCAACTTATATTATTAGTGAATCATTTATAATGTTACGCAAAGTGTACGTAAATAAGCATTTCTACAGTTCATGAAGTGGATGGTTGTCATGTACAGATTGTGCAATTTTAGAGGATTTTATAAATATACCTTTTACTTTTAATGAACTGAACACAAAAAGTGCCCAAATCGTGAAAAGCCTAAAATTACATGGTTTCTGTTCATGAACTGGATGTCCATTTCATGAACTGAACAATTACACTAAGTGGGGGCAACGTATACAAAACCTTCATATGTTTCAACGTGCTTTTTTGAAGTTTGTATTATCAAAAACGATAGATTGTATTTTATACAGTAAGAATCATAACCGTCTGTTAGGAATTGGATGGTGTGGGTGGTTGAGTTGGGTTGGGTTCAAATCTGGCCGTAACTGCGATTTTTCTCGGAGTAGCGATGGACTGAAACTTGTTAGTTAAGTTCGATTAAGGTTTGTTGAATGGGTTTGGATGCGGGAGATCAGAATGGAAGTCACATGCGACCCATTACATCCGCTGCACTTTCGCAGAGTTGAATGATCCTCGACACCGAGCAGTAAAAAGACTGAAGATTATACAATGTGTCCCAGGATTGATGTTACACGAGGTGCGATGGACTAAACATTTTTGAATTTTATTTTAAGATTGTGGGATTAAGCCCCGAGTCATTTTTTTTAAATTAAGCAAAATAAATTAAATTTAATAAAAATGACGGTTTAATCTAAGTAGGTAGTAGATATTCCTCAAATTTTGTTTAAGGTCATAATTTCTCATTCTGAACGACTTTTCTTGGTAAAATTTTGCCGTATCATGAACAAAATGGGTAGTTTACTTGAAAAGAAAACAGTTTTCGCTTCACTATCAAGGCCGATTTATTTTTCAAAAACTGAAAATATTCTTAAAATTCTCCTCAAACCAAGCAGGGCTTAATCCCACAATCTTAAAATAAAGTTCAAAAATGTTTAGTCCATCGCACCTCTTCATCTTCAACATCAATCCTGGGACACAGTCTATATGAATGATGATTACTATTACCAATTATAACAAGTAAGGCAGCATATTGTGTTTCAAGACTTACAATTTTCAATTAAGTACTAAATTCTAAAGAAATAGTAAAAATCCTTGCAGCATATACCGGGTGACAATGAGACCAAGGCCATGCTTCTATATTCTTTATTTATCAATCGACTGGGATAAAATTATTTTTACCATAGAAGACCGTGACTGGCACCTTTACCAATCAAACGATATGCATCATGCACTACTTTATCTTTATCTAAAATTGGAAAATAATTAATTAATACATTTTTGAAATATTTTTGGTAATAGCAAATTTGGCAACACTATTGTATGTGTTTTAAGTCGTAGATTTAAAAAAAAACATAAAATATACCTATAGGATAGGATAATCCATTTAAAAACTCAAAGTTAGTGTAATTTTCAGTGAAGCCGGAAATTTTGATTGCATTTGTGTATCAATCCCAAACTATGTCTAGCATCCTTGTATCAAAGTTTATCCATATTCATTCATACATAAGTAAAGGAGATAAATGTATAGTCCTGGTTTCATTGTCACCCGGTAGAACCCCGGTGGTACTACTGGTTTAGAAAAAAAAGTACCAATGGACGAGAACAAGTCTAATTTAGATAAGGAAACTTCAGCATGGAGTCACTAGTGACTTCATGGTGTTATCAGGGTTACAATGTGTTCATTGTAAAATGGAAAAGTCAGAAGTCTAAATACATTACAGAATTGAACTTCCAATAGGTTTAGTTAATTATATAAGCTTGTTGTTCAACGCAAGATAGAGAAATACGGCAGGGTGGACTCGAATCAATGCCAAGTAATTTAGTTTAATATTTTAGTTAAATACTATGAACTTGAAATCAATAGAAGGTGAATTTCCTCGATATCTTTTTACACATAAAATTTACTTACTGTTCTCTATGGGGCCGTTATAAATTAATTGATAAAAAACACCATAATATAAAATCTACCTCTATTATAATTCCAATCCATGCCTGGCTAAGCAACTTAACGAAATAAGGGATATCAATATTTCGATGATAAAGTATTCGAAACATCATTCATTACTGTGTGATGGCTGAATAAAGTTGACATCGCAATCTCTGTCATTATACAAACGCACGCTATTCGAAGAAAATACAAACGTTCGAGATGAAACGTCCCAAGTGATGATTATGTCATCCCTGTAACTGGTGTCCTTTTTGTTATTTTGTAATCGGTAGCAGGAAATCCTTTGAGGATACATCGCCTGTACCCGCATGACCGCAAGTTCTGCGCCAGATGACAACAGTCAACACCAGATATGAGATATGAACATCGCAGTCTTCTTTGGGATCCCTTCTGTCGCCTTTGCTAATCACTCGACGCCAGGCGCACCTTCAGCTTCCTTCGAAAGGGACGAGCCTAAAAAATTAACGCCGTGTAACGTAAAAATTAACGCGCGCATAAGTACCTTTCTCGAGTTACTGTTTAAATGAGAATGATTGCGGAGAAATTATACACAGGGGTGCCATCGCATAACGGCGCGACGCGTGGATGCGACGGTGCGGTGCGTTGGGAAAGCTCGATTAAAGAACTTTGGCACGCAACGAACCGCGCGTCTCGTTCGAACAACTCAGGCGGTCGAATTATTATATTGCCTACCCTATCTTCCGCTAAAACTACCTAAATAATCGCTTCGGCTTGTGCCTCACCCCCGATCTTAAAAAAAGCGCCCGCTCGTTCTCGGCTTCGTTTCCATCAAACCACATCACTTTCAAGTTTGAGCGTAGGCAATAGATAAACAATGTCCACCGGAGATACGAACGTGTCTTTAAATTTAAGCCAACTCTCCCCGCAGTTAGGGTTTGGGGTGCATTATTCCGTATTGTATTATTAAAGTACTTATAATCGCACAGATTAACGTTCATTACAGGACACCTTCAGTGCTGCGCATATTTGAATTCTGGTCAACGCCAGTAAGTGTGTTAGTAAACAATATAAGGGGTATCGGTTAGCACCCACCTCAGTAGAGTACGAGGAGTGTACGAAAAATTTGCTACACGACGTAGAGAAGCACACATTTAGGGTAAAATCAATTTTATTTTTCAACATACTGCCTTGCGACCTCAATACTTTTATTTCAACGGTACTCAAAGGCGTTTAAACCCTTCTTATAGGCCGATTCGTCGACACCTTCAAAATAGTTGTTCACTTCGATGATCACTTCCTCATTGAAATTTCTTACCGGTCAGGAATTTCCGAAAGTTTGGGGACAAAAAGTAGTCGTTAGGAACCAGATCTGGAGAATACGATGTGTAGGGGACCAAATACAAATAGAATTTAGCACGTTTTTTTAAACGAGGTGTTACCATGATCAAATGTGACCGTTTTTCTGCTCTCATCATCTTCACTTTTTCCAGCAATGTACAACAATATTGATCGTTTATCACAGTACCCTTTTCCAAATAGTCAATTAAGATTATACCCTTGATATCCCAAAATATAGACGCTATCACTCTTCGACTGTCGGTCAACTTGAATGTTTCCACTGCATCGACTATTGCTTGGTTTCAGGTGTGTAGTGGTAAATTGAAGTCCCATCCATACTTACAAATCAGCTTAATCAGCGCATAAAATCCTTGGACTTCTTAAAACAGACAAACTGAAATTTCCTTACGACAGAGCCGGGGGCGCCCGGGGCTAAGTAACATTTTGACGCCCCTTATACCTAAACCTCCCCTCGTTATTAAAGTATATCAGATGTTGCATGGGACACAAAACTCCATCACATATTAAACTCAAATATAGAAGTAATTTTTTCATAAGAAAATACAAGGAGAAAAAAATAAAGAATTATACATTTATTATATAAATATGTGTTCTAATAAACTTTACCAAGCGGTTTTTAGGTCTCATGATTTTCCAAACAAATTAAACAATTCTAAATGCACCATCCTAAAGCGGAGTACTTATATGAGCTGTCACACGTTTTTCCGAAAGTTGTATGTATGTATTGTCGGTATCTTCATTTAACTTGTGGTGTAGAGGCTGGTGCTTTATACGTTTGCGTCTGACGGTACAATGCTCGACTTGCCCTGGATTCGGGTTACACAGTTGGAGCCCGTGATGTGTTGACCTTGTTACTCTATCTCTTAGGTGTGTGGTTCTGAGTAGAGCGCAGTTAATTCGGTGCTCAACTGTGAATGGTCTCACCGAGTCAGATTTCAATCACCGAGGACTTGCCAATTCAAGTCTAGAGCTTTCCCAACTGCGCTACCCGGCTTCTTTTTTCATAAAATTTAGTTTTTTTAAAATATTTCTTCTTCATGTGTCTTGCCAGATTATCAGACGTTGACTATCACCATGTCGACAATTTCTTTATATCGAATTCGATCTCGTGCAGAATGGAATAATTGTTGGGCTGTTAGTCCTGTCCACTGGCGCATGTTTCTCAGCCACAAAATTTTCTTTCTGCCTATCCACTTCTTTCCTTCGATTTTTCCATTTAGTGTTAAACGTAAAAAATCGTATTTTGGTCCACTCATTACCTGCCCGAGATATTCTAGTTTTCTTTGTTTAATTATAGTTAGAAGTTCTCTTTCCTTGATCATCATGTTTAACACTTGTTCGTTTGTCTTTCTTTGCGTCCAGAGAATTTTGAGGATTCTACGGTAACACCACAACTCAATTGCTGTATTTCTACTGTTTTAAAATTTTTCACTTCAAATAGATGTAGATGAGTTAACGCCTTGACGTTATTTGATAGATCTTTATGCATAGAATCCAGAGTTTTAGATTTCCAGATTTGAAAATCATAATTGACTTTTTCGTATTTGAAAACTGTAATAAATTGTGTTTTTTAGACTAGCCATACAATTTTTGATTAATTTTCTTTAAATACGGGTCCGAATATGTCTTTTCATTTTAGTTAGCTTTTACTTCGTAAATGTTGGTATACAGTAGATCTAATTTTCTTCGTCTTCTTCTTGGTCATACCACTTTTACCTTTACAGCGTCGATTAATGTTCGTCTATCCATCTCCTCTACTATTTTCTCTCACTCGCTAGCTTCTTATAATTTTCCAAGTTAAAATTCCAATATGTCTCTAGAATTCCACAGCACTTTCTAGCCAGAATTACATCTTCTCTAGCTCAAGTTAATTTTAATAGACATTTTAAAAAAAGCTTAATATTTGGCTATTTTATGAGAATTTGGAAAAACTAACTTTCCTATTTATTTCAATTTTGATAAATCTGCTGCTTGAGTAGTGCCGAGTAGTGCCCCATATACATTTTTAAGGTGTACAATTTGAATATCTGTAATTCCAAAACGAAAGATTGATGTAACAACTCATTATGCTTGTATGGCATTGCAGCAATATTAGCTATATTAGTTAGAATAAATAATATTTTATTGATTAACTGCTCCCCCACGCTTTATATTTAATGTACTTTGGACTATTTCAAATGAATTTTGTTGTTCAATGTAAATCTATATCCGTCATAATAAAGAAAAGCTAACTCTTTTAAAAAGCTAATAAAACACTTCCTTTGTTTTATAAAATATATTAAACCTCTGACATGTTTCGGTGTGGGACCATTCTAGCTCGTTGTTAAAACTAAAAAAAAGGATTTTAGTGCGTTCTCAACGAGCTCTTCGAGAATGGTTGCAAGGCCGAATAATGTCACAGTTTAAATATAGTTTATGAAACAAATTAAGTGCTTTATTAAAGTAGAGTAAAGTAAACTTCGAGCACTTCATTCAATGTAGGAACATGGCCTGAAACAAGGCGAGTCAGGGTCGCCGAAATATATCGTAACTCTTGTTGGGAGTGGAAGTTTTAATACAAAAAAATTAAAGAAAGATTTTTAAAAATATTAACTGTGTATGTATTGGGTCCAAAAAAATGCCTATTTACGCCAAGGGTAGAAACCTGAGCTATGTACCTACAAAATAGTTCTCGAGTTAAAGCAAAAATAGGTAACAATTAATTTTTTAAGGTGCTCACTCTGTATATATTTTTACACTTTATGAAAATTGGCATATTTTGGACCCAACATATACAGGGTGTAACCTTACAGAAATTAAAATATTTTTTCCTATAATATTTTCAAACTTTTAGTTTGAAAGCTTCCACTTGCGAGGGAAGTTCTAAGTACAGCCCTTTAGAGATTTTATATAGTCTAATGTACATAGGACACATAACTTTATGAAATCAACTGTAAACTACAGTTGGCTGTAAATTTTGCAAGAGATGAGTACACACCAAAAAGCTAATTTTTTAGTGGATGTCATTTATTCCAAAACTTAAAAAATACATAGTAATTCATCCAGATGCAAATGTAGTATCCACCTCACGTCTGGCAGTAGTAGTGTATAATACAATTTTTGCCACTTAAAAAAAAATTATTCGATTAAATTTGGCTTCTAATTTACCTTAGTAATATGGGGAATTTAAATAGTCTGACTCGTCAGTTTTTTTACCTTGCAGAGGAAAACAAATGATAATAATAAACAATATGTTAGCAATATCATTCATATCATAGAAACTGTAGCATAGTAATCCACGAGAATAATTCTATTTTAAAATAAACAGTTCAGTAACTTTCTATTTCTACTCTTTTGACACATCATATTTTGCTAATTTGGTCAAGTCGCATTATCATCATCATTCAAACTTCGTGTTAGCGCTCATGCGTCTTTCCGCCAGGGGCATAGACCCCGTTTCGCCCTCCTCTAGATCCGGTACTGCCTTACGGTACAATTTTGCTCCTCAGAAAGCAAACCCGGCACCCAACGGTCTGAGACTTCATTCATATTCAAAAAATTGGTAATTATATAGTAATCTTCTTACAGTCCTTCTCCTATCGAAGGTTACATATCATTGCTATACGGATTCTGTTGATAGCCGCTTAGAACAGTTCGGTGACAAATCAATCCCGCAGCATATTCGGAACGTCTCATTATTTGGCCTCTTTTTTACGATGTATGCAATTTCACATTCTTTATTCATTATGGTATAGTAAAACCGACCACCCTGTATAAGTTCGGATTAGCTCAAGGTGCTTACCTCGAAATTGCTGATGTTTAACTTTGAGCGGTTAATTTGCCATCTTTATAGTTGCAAAGGCATAACTTGTTTGGCAGATCTGCGTCTATGTTATATTTAGTAAATAAATTATTTCTGGTGTTCATCTTTGAATAATTAGCCTTACCACAAGCACGTAACATTTATTCTTTCCAAAATTTCTTTATTGGTGATCCTATCGATCCAAGCTATAGAGCACATTCTGCGGTAGCACCACACTTCGAATACTTTTATTTTAAGCGTTTTAGTTTGAACATCCAAGCGTCTACTCTATAAAGTAAAATGGAGAACACGTAACAGCGAAGCATCCGCAACCTTAATTCAATGTTGATATCCCGACTACAAAGCAGTTTCTTAAATTTCAGAAAAGAAGATCTCTTCTTTTACGTGCCCCCCCCCCCCCCCTGACGTTGGCGATCACTTCGACGTATGCAGTTCTGCTATTATTATTATTTTGTGCAGCCAAATCTTGAATGTTACCAACTGTTCATGGTGTTTACCTTGAGCGTCGGCGCTTCAACACAATACACCAAAGTCTATCAAACATAGCGTCTAACCATTCTCTGTCTTAAGATTGATGTTATCATTATCACCAGAAGAGTAATCACATTTTGTTAAATGTGGCGCGAGCAATCTCAATTCGGCTTTAAATTTTTTGTCTGGGTTTACATCCTCAGTTACAAACCATCCCAATTATTTAGAAAGACCATTTCCTCAACCTATTTGTGATCAAGGTGAAGAGTTGCAGCGTTGTTATTTTGACAGTTAAAAGTCATGAATTTTGTTTTGGCTATACTTATGTTTTAGCCTAATTGCTTTCCAATCACTGAGACTCTGCGAGGATTACGGGGGTTATGTGCATATTTAATAGTGTGAATACGTACGCCATTAAACTTGATTCTTAGATCCAATCCATCTAGAAAGAACTATCAGTTTCTATTCTAGTTCGTATTTTATTGTTTGATCTCTTGTTTGTTATTGCTGAGGTATTTACAGGTAGTGTATTCTTTTTATGATGGTAATTGCAATTCTTAAAGCGATTTGGTTTTGTGGGGACTTTGTAATTATCATCCATTTAATCATATTAGAGTTTATTTTCAATCCATCATTACAGCGATCATGCAAATTTCCAAGCAAATATTGTAAATCTATAAAGTTGCTCGATAGCAGGATGCTGTCATCGACGTATCCCATATTGCTGACAGTCTTGCCATCTATGATAAATCCCGCTGATTTTTTATCCAGGACTTCCTTGAAGATTACTTCGCTGTAGATGTTAAACAAAAGTGGATAAAATATATCTATGTCTTACTCACGACGTATCACAATTTCTTCAGTTATTTCCCTTTCTACTTGCAGGGTGGCACTCTGATCCCAGTATAAGTTATGAATTATCCTTACATTTCGTAAGTCAACGTCTTTTGGAAGTCACTGAAGCAGGCGAACACACGCTGATTCATATCCATATAACGCTGGCAAAGGAGATTTATCCCAAAAAGAGATTTTCGTGTTTCAAGGCTTGCCTGGAAACCAAACTGGTATTGTTTATACCTTCTTTGAATGCTCTCTGAGAGAAGCTTTCTGTGTAGCTCATGATAGCAATTGTTCGATAGTTTGATAACTCTTTTTAGTTAATTTTCTTGGTGATTAATTCAAAGGTAGATAACAAGGGATTATACCAGTATCATAGATGGTGTTGAAGGGATCCAAGAAAGCATAAATCATCTCATCGTCAAATCGCATTGGGATCGGCAGCTTTACCTGGCTTTTCCAGAGCATGCATTAATTCTGTTTTTAATATTTTTGGATGTTCATTGTCTACTTCTAAAACATTACTTGGTGCTCTTTCGCCATTGAAGAATTCTTGGACGTAAGTCCCCCATCTTTCAAACTTAATCATAACATCAGCCAACATATGCCCATTAGCATCCTTGATGACAGTGCTGGCGTTCTCATTTCTCTTGTATCCCGTTATTTGTCATAATTCCTCTCTAATAACGCTATGTCTGCACATTCGTCGGAAATATATTTTTCTTTTGCCCCTTTAATTTTATTTTGTATTTATTTATGTAATTTCCTGTATTGTTCTACATTACTTTTGTTCTTTCTTCTTTTACTTATTAGTTGATCTTTGGCTACAGTTGACAACACTTCTTGTATCCGGTATGTTGAATGAACAGTTACTTCGTCCTTTTTCGACATTATTAGGCTTTTCGTTTATTGTTTGTTGGGTCGGATCGGGTGTTTTAGGCTTCTTTAAGTCTTATATCATATCTACATAGTTGTTGTGGTCTCTTACTATCTTCTTCATTATTACACTAATTTTAGCTATTACAGGGATATGATGAAAATTACTATTTGTTAATTTTCTTGTTTTTATACTGGCTCTAAATGAGTGTATACTGGTTCTAAATGAATGTAGAGTCTATCTAATTTCTTATCAGTTGGAGACTCCCATGGGTACAGTTTACTAGCTGAGAGTTTAAGGAAAGTATTTGCAACCATTAGGTCTTTGTCTTGGAAAAACTGTATCAAATCCAATTATGTAATGCGTCCGATCAATTGAGAGGCCCGTGTCTTCAATTATTTGGTGCACCTTAACACGATGATCAGCCAGAATTGTATCTTAGACTTTTTCAACGATTTCTGGAGTAACCGCGGTTGACGGGCGTCCACTGCTGGGGTCATCTTTACAACCCTGACGTCCATGCTAAAACAGCAGAGCCTACTTGCTCACTGTTTGTAGTGACAAAGCACGTAGTCTATATTAGCTTTTATGGCGCTTATAGTTAAGTTCTTCGTTACGAGATATTTAATCACAGCACGAATTTCAACTTTATCTATTTAAAAACACGGGAACACCTTGAGTCGTTTAACCGGTTGTCAACACTAAACTAGTTGACAGATTGCCCTGAATTTTTGTTTGTATTCTTATGACAGATAAACGTCTTCTAAAACCATGTGAACGACCCGATAGTAGCGTCATTTGTAATGAAACGATTACTTGTGAAAGTGCTTCATACAACGTAATCATTGATTATTTTAGCATTGCTGACTATGGTTAACACCTGTTTGTATTACACATATGGGGAAGATATTTAAAATAAAAGCAGTGGATCTCGATAAATGTATTACCATATTTTTCGACAATCTTACTCCTTGTACACAAGTTCTCCACCGTTATATCAGCGCCCTTCCAGCATCTTCATAGAGACACTTACTTTGACGATGTAACCAGTCCTTCTTCTGCGCTTTATTTGTTAGACTGTCCCCCCTGTTCTGACACTTATCGTCCGATATATCTTCATCCTTTCGTGTGTACCTATTTAATTGCAGCTTATAGAATCTTATATTTCGATATTCTGTTTACATGATTAGTTCGACGTTTTCGTGTTCTTTTTTTAAAATTATTAATAATTAAGTCTTGTCGGATATCGCCTTAGCATATCTAATCTTGTGCAACCTTTCACACTACGTAAAAATTTGATTTTGCACACTGTTGCGACCCGAACCTTACGGGCACAACGAAATACCGGCGGAGAATCACGCAAGTCGTCGCGGTCGTGAATGATTGAACACAACGAATATAATTGTAATAACACTTTATTTACAATATATACACCAATGTAACACTAAAAGCGGACTGTATAATTACAAATTTAAACTTGCCGGTACTGACTATAGAGGAGATGTATATCTCTCAGTGTCTTAACGTGACTCTGGTCGTGTCTGTCTCTTCGAGCCCAAGAAAACTCGGACACTCGTTAAACCCCCCTTTAGGAGTAGGGGAAGGAATGGTCGACCATCGCAAGAGAGAGCTGCATTTCGCCGAAAGCTCTAACAATAAACTAATGACATCCGTTTTAAATTGCAGATGGTATTTACAAATGACATGCAAATCCAAGATTAGGATCTTAAGTATGATAGATTGCTGGACAGCGGGAGATGAGCAAGACTTAAATTAACCTGGCTGCAGCTCCTAATGCCACGAACAATTTCTAGGATTATTCTCAAGTAAATATTAAATATGATGCTTCAACACACACCTTGAAGCACACTTCTTTTTTTATCATTTTGTTCAAAATTTTCCTACTTTGTTTTCAGAATCGTTTTCCACCTTTAGTGACCTTTCGTATTCAAAATAATTCAGTTTCGATGCTTTTTCGCTTATTTTGTTTTCTATTACTATTATAGTTTCTGTTATTTATTGCCTACAGAATGCCATTGTTTTGGTTTTATTAGCAGATAACTTTAGTTTATACTGTTTGCATATATTGTTCAAATTAAATATGGTTACTGATGATTATAGTCCGTGATCTGGATTACCATCATGTCATCGGCGAATAGACCGTCAGTGACTTGTTACCATCTCCTGACATCGTCGTCAAGACATGATGCAATGATAGCGTTACCACTCTACGAAATAAGAAAAAAAGGGCTAATGAGCATAGGTTCGAAATTGAATTTTATGAGATCTACAACACTGAGAAGGACAATAGAAGAACGGGGTTTTTATTTGTTTAAACATAATACAGACAAAACAAATTTGATGTAATTTGTCATGTATAAGTGATTTTTATGCTTTGTTGTGATTAAACTGCAACTTTTATTTTAAACACCTACTTTAAATTGTTCTCGAAGAAAAGTACAAATAGCTGATCGTTCACTGCATTTCCTTTCTCCAGTAAATCAGTGGCTGCAACGATATTCATGTCCTAGAACCTAGGATACTGTCAATATGAATTTTCCTGCTGAAAGAGCCGAAATATTTTTTTGTCCCCACTCTGACGGTTTTCTAGTTCCTGCGGGAAAACGAATTCGTTTCCGGCTTCTCTACGTTGTAAGTAGCATCTCCTTTTCTTAAAGGTTTGGGAGCACATGCTATGCTGTTAGCTCGTCCTTGCTCTAACTTTGACTGACGCGGAATTTCTATTGAAACTTTGTCCCTTATGAAACTAATATTAATTTTTAGTCAAATATTCTAAGGTTATTGCTCGATTTTGTCGGTTTGCTTCTCAACATTATTAGGAGAGGCAACATGAATAGCCTGTTTACACGCTGAACGTCATTCTTATTTGGAAGGATAATTTTTGATCTTAAGGAATGAAATGCTGTTCAATCTAGCAAAGAATTAGAATTAATATTGTGGATAGGTAATAATGAAATAGGGAAACTAATTGTGTTTTTAAAAACAAGTAACATACAAAACAAACTTTAAACTTTTATGAGAGCCAAAGACCTTAGTGTTGAGGCACTAAAAAACTAAATTTAAAAAAATAGCTACCATTTATGAACCTGATCTTCTGTAAACGCATTTTTATTGCTCTCATTTCGCAGTGAATATTTTCAGGGTTTTCTCTATTTATAACTCGGTACAGCATCCTATTTAAGCCACCGTTTTAGTACTGCTCCGAAATACATTCACCCTTGACTAACAAAGTAGTGTGCAGGAGCTAATGCAGCAACAGAATTTGAAAATAACAATAGAAACCACCACAAACGATAAATAGCCTAATCACCATTTTTTATTTTTTCCAGATACTCAATTTAGAATTACACTGAAGATGACAGCTTAGCTGGTGCATTTCGTATCTGAAAAAGATTATAAATTATAATAAGAGCTTCAAACGTTTGTAATTATGCAAATCACTTGGCGACAGCAGCAGTCAACATTTGTTTTTCTTTCTTTCTTCTCTAAAGATACTTACTACAATGAAGACACTAAGTTAAGAACTGATTGCTAAATCACCCAATATGCGTTATATATATTTTGTTTATTTAAATTGAAGTATATTAAAATGCCATTTAAATTGCTGAGGAGATATTCTAGACAAATGGGTTAATCCTAAAAATCTCCTATCCATGAATTACAATTTTATAATATCCTATTATGATCCAGCAAGCATACTGTTGCAGTGTGGCCAAGCTTAAAAACAGCGAAAAATATGTAAACGAATTTTAATAACAAACGGATATAAAAACCAAATGCTTTATTTTATCCAAGTACTAGGACACTAAAAATCTCTTTTTTAAGGTACTACGTTTTTTAGTAATAACTCAAGGCAATTCTGTATGTTATATAGATACCAAGACAGTTTTCTGAATTATGCAATAAACATTTGGTAGGAAAATAATAATGCCATAAGAAATCTTTCTATAATAAAAGTGAAATGCCTATTTGCTAAATTAAAATTGGTTAAAATGAAGTCCATTAAATGGACATTTATGAGTAAGTATTACAACATAGTATTGAAGGTAGCTGAGTGTTAGAGTCTTTGGTTCTAGATCAGAATATGTGGGTTAACCAAGTTAACAAAGAAAAAAGTCTAGCGCCGAGCTCCCCTGATTCCCCAATTCGACTTTAGCAACCGTGAGGTCCTAGTGTTTAAAATCTCCTCTGGCAGGGGAGGCCGATGCCTCAGAAGTGGGGATGTAACAACAAGGCTGACGACGACGACGACGACTATTACAACATAATGCAGCCACTAGCATATTTTCTGGGGAAAGAGCAATCTGAATGCTGTTTAGGGTACGTAGCGCCCACAACATTGATTATTCCCAAAAATTAATCTCGCAAAACTTTTGTTTACCACTTAAACTGGTGCTCAGCAAAGGGCCTGGAAGCAATATTTGTTTTCTTCTTTAGCATGGAAAAACATGTTAATAAAAGTAAATGCTACATTTTAGCGGCAATGACACATCCACTTCCTTCCAGAAATTAGCAGTATTGTAAAAAATTATGGTTTTCTGATTGTAATGATTTTTTGTGACAAACCGTGAAATAGAAGATACGGTATCATAAACAGGTGAAAATGGTGATCTATTCTACGGTTTATTAGGAGTAAAAAGTGAGACACTTAATTCGCAGGAGTTATTTTCTTATTTAAGTTAAGAAAAATATTTGAGTATGCTTCATAGTTTTCCGATAATAAGAAAATATTTCTCAAATTTAACAGGACGTTGCCATCACCCCCCTCCCCCCCCTTGATAAATATTTTAGTGCTTCTTACATGTCGGCTATCTGAGATCCAAGCAGGACTAGCAATTGCAAATTATTGTCTTTTGTAGTTTTTCAAATGTTTTCTATTTTTTTTGTAAAGTGATTAAATATTAAAATAATTAAATTGTCTAAACTTATATAGAACCGCATTGTGGTTAAAAACAGGCCACTGGCCTATAATTAGAGGAAGAAGCAGTTTTATCTGTAGAAAACTCCGATCATCTTACCTTTTTACTTTCTTTTACGATAAAGGAGTATTGGATTCACCCCAAAAATTCGAAATTGAGTTTTCAACAGATTTTTACGTTTTGAGTCTCTTGAACCCAAAAAACATTTTTTTTTCATTGGTCTGTGTGTCTGTGTGTGTGTCTGTCTTTGAACAGAATATCTCAAAAACGAAAAGAGGTATGGTGTTGAATCTTCATATACCGGGTGTCCGTTCTCAAACTCGAACATAGGAATCTAACATTGCATTGAACGTTTTTGCTGAATCTTGCTCGCCAATTCAACGTACAGGAAAGGTAATGGTATCAATAGATAGATAAAATTATTGCGAATCAAATAATACTAGTAACAATAATATTTACTAATATAGTAAAGAAATAATGGCAAAATTCCTAAAACTCAAATGCACAACGTTGATTGCCTATGTTCGACTTTGAGAGTGGACACCCAGTATAAGTTTTGTGTACTATCTAGATGCGACAGCAAGCTTTCGAAGAAAATCGCATAACCGGAAGTATGTGTTTATGTGGGTTTCTTTTGTGTTTTTCTTCGATTTTTGTATACTCCTATTTTAAATAGAACACCCGGTATATTATTAAATTATTTAATTCAGCTTGAAATTTTAGAAAAAAAATATAATTATAACGCCCTATTTTGTATGGTTTCTGTAGAATTTGTAATTTTTGAAAACTTTTGACAAATGCTTAAAAATTAAAAATCAAATGTTTGGCTAATTATAAGATCACTGTAAAAGAAAGTTGTGTGAGTGTATCACACGAGATTTTTATCTATATAATGTCTCAAAAAATGATCTGTTATCTTTATCTAGGTAAAATATATTGGTTACCTTATCTAGATTAAACGATATTAGGTATCTTACATTGATATAATGTGAGTAAAGTATCTTTTCATGACATTAATGAATTTTAAATTGAAATTATATTTTTACAAACAATTTGAATATGTATTTAAATAATTGTAATATTAATTTACTGTATATAATTAAATTATTTTTATACTTATAGTCATCTATATCTGATACTTAAAACATTGTTAGACATGTTTTAAGCTCAAACAAATGAAATGATCAGTAGATGCTCCCAACTGAAACAAACTACAGAACTTGCTGCTGCTACAACAGAAAAAAGGTAGAAAATTCTATATTAAGATCTCAAAAAAAACGACACATTGAAGTTATAAACAGCAAAGAATTGGACGATTGTGACCAATGTGTTAGGAGAACTGTTTATGAAATCTACACTGTTGACAGTAGGATTGCTAGAATAACATTATTACTGAAAAAATAGAAGATAAAATTAATTATACAGGAGCACGAGAAACTCTCAAAAATTATGTGTTGCAACAGAGTTTTCGTTACAAAAAATTCCATTATAAGTGTAAACTACTCATAGAAAAACATGAAATTGTAGCTTCACCATTTAAGAAGACTGGGAGAGAACAAAAAAACTGAGTTAACATATTTATATTTACATATTATGCTGTCAGTAAATACTGGTAGTCCGCAAAATAATTTGGAGTGTATAAACCCAATTTTATTGACCAAAGATTTCATATAATGCATTTTAGGGGCTCCTATAGTTTTTGTCAAAGATGCTTTATTGATTTTTAAAGCAAGAAGTAAATCTGGTGATTATCATGATGGCATATACCATATAAGTTTTGTTAATTTGCTAGCAAAGCAATTCATACCAAATATATTACCAACGGGTATTGTTTTTAACGACAATGCACCTTACCACAGCAACCAAATAAAGAAACCTCCTACAATGAATAACCTCGAACAAGAAATTCGGTCATGGTTAGGAGCAAATGGAATTCCAACCATAGATGATATCAGGACAGCAGAGCTGTTAATGCTAGTAAAGCAAAAATTTGCGTTGATAAATTATTTTCAGTATGGCTGTAGTATTCTACGCACACTCCTTGCCACTGCTATCTAAACTCAATTCAATATAATTGGAGTATAATGGAAAGAAATTTGCTTCGAATAGTGTCTTGCAACAAAAGTAGATTGAGAAAAACAATGTTACAACGTAAGACACATCGCTAAAGAAATGTGAAAAGCAGATAGTTTCACAGATAAGGTTGTGAAAAATCTAGGGAGATGGAAGTGGTGAAAATTTGAGTGCCCAGGCAAGTAAAACACTCATTTTCTGTGACGGTATTCGCAAGTTGTTCGGGCGTTGGGATAAGTGTGTATTGAAACAAGGGCATTATTTGGAAAAAAATTGTGTTGTTCTTGTATTTGCAGTGTAAAAAAGTCCAAGTCAATGTATACTCCCCTCGTACTTTATCAAATTTCTAACTCTATTATACTACTTAAAAATAAAAAACTGTCCAAGTAATGTTTTTAGTTAAAAGAAAATATGGTTAAATAAATACTTCTGTTATATATTTTATCTTTGTCTCTTGCCACGCCATCTTAGGGTTTTAGTAATCTTAGTAGCATAGTACATCTCATATTATTTTCTCTGACATCCTGTATATGGACATTATTCCACAATAAAACGAATATAGAAATCTTACATTTTCAAACGCAGAGAAAAAAAGATTAGTAAAGAGAAATCATTGCAACAGCCTGAGACTGAAATATTGCGTTACATTTCTTGTAGGAAAAAATTTTGAAAAATCAGGTGTGGTAATTGGTAATACATAAAAATCTAAACTATTGCTAATGTTTTCTTGAAATTATAGTACTCATCATTGTATTATACTACTGGAGCAGAACATGATGCAGTAGGCTATAACCAAAAATGTTTTGGTAGTCCGTTAAAGGTTATACCTGTATCATCAATTTCAAAGCTTTCCTGTCGTCTATAGAAAATGCAGCAATGCATAAGCTAATAATACAGAAAAACTTCAATAAACTTCACGACGTAGTTTATTCGGATTTTCATAATTTAACACTTGCTTTGATGTACTAAGAAATTATTGAACGTCTCGCTCTCTACCCAATGGAAAGTACTTGTAGTATGTTAATTAGACCTGCCATGGAATGTAGGATTTATATTTGCTTATGTTTTGCTACAGTATTCGCAATCACTACTTTGGAAAGAGCCCTGAAGAGGATATTTACAACGCGTTTACTTAATGTCTTCATATTTTATTCCACTGTAAACGTAGACTGGCAAATATGAAAGAAATGTATCTAAATATGTCAACCAAAGTTATAAGAAAGGTTAAATTCGGTTAAAACCGTTATTCCATATGTTGTAAACCGTTTTATAGTTATTAGTTGAGGACTAGCCATATTAAGTGTAGATAATTTTAAACGTTTTAATTACATATATCTTGAGCGTGTATTTCTTGCAACAACATGTTTAATTGAAACATTGGAAAGAACCTCGTCCCAGAAAAGAAAACAAAAGAATGACGTGTTGGAAATTAATTAAAATGTGTATGCAATATCAGTTTATTATAGAAATGACTGCTGTAGGGAAAGTATGAAAACAGAAAGAAAGACACCATTAAATGGAAACGAATCATGCAAGTCGACTGACTACTTTAATTTAAAAATTTTAAACGTTACGTTGTAAAACCCCATTTTTAGTTAAATATTGGAGTCAGTTATAGAAAATAGAGTGACACTTCTAATGGTTTGAAACTCTCTTCGTCAATAACAGATGTTGTCAACCCAAGCCTGGTTCTGGGAAAGCACCACAATTGATTTTATTTTTTTCTGTAATAGATCACAGAACTTTGAAATAATTTTGAGCATTGTGACGGTTCCTCCACGTGAAAACAAAAATAGCGGGTACTTGAAATTTGCAAAAAACACTTAAATTCTAAATAATATTGATGTACCTACCCAAGTTGTATCTACCGAGAAAAGAGCTACAACAAAATTTACGTATACAGTGTGTCCAAGATAAGGAGGGCCAGTATGGGGATCTCGGTATTGTAAGATATTAATATTAAAGTTAGAGCAAAACTGGCAAAACTGACAAAACTTCTTTATAGCATCTTTTTAAGTACTTACTCAAAGATTACGTTATCAATTTTTTTATCCGGCGTTACGGCTTCTACTAACCATCATCGACTTAATTTTTTTTAAATACGCTCCTGATTTTCAGATGCCAAATTTGCAAAGCGCTTTTTATTCTCAATTCAATAATGTACCACACATTATGGTTTAATTAAGTTTCGAGTTTTTGGATAGCACGTGAAGAAATTTTTGGATACGGAGTATTTCATACGTTGTTTTACTTTTTGTAATTTAAAAAAGAAGTAATGAGCCAATTTATTGATTATTTTTCTTACTTATAAAATTAGAATTAAAATTCAAATTAGAAACAAAAGCATTCAGTGAGGCTCATTACTTCTTTCTTTAAATTAGAAACCCTAAAATAACGTATGGAATGCTCTAGGACACGATTCCGTATCCAAAAATTTCTGAATGGTGGTCATAAAAGACTCAAAACGTAATTAAACCATAATGTGTGGTACATTATTGAATTCAGAACAAAATGAGCTTCACAAATTTGTCATCAGAAAATCAAGGCTGTATTTAAAAAAAATGAAGTTGATGATGGTTTCTCGAAGACGAAATGTCGGTTAAAAAATTTGAAACGTAATCATTAAGTCCACTAGAAGCTATTATAAAGAAGTTTAATCTGTTTCGCTCGAACTTTAATATTAACGCCAGAAAAAATAAAATAGAAAATTCAAAAAATTATTTGTGAGATAATTAAAAAACGAAAAATCATATCAAGGATTTCTATGCGTTACTTTGTTTGCCCTTTAATTGCGCAACTTTCTTCCCATTTAACCAGATCCCCATACTGGCCCTCCTTATCTTGGACACGCTGTATACGTATACTTAGCTGGTTGTTTTACAATTGTCTGGGTCGTCCCTCACAACCTAAGCAGTAGTAATTCTTCAAACTTTTTCTTTCCATGGCTTCCCTTATATCACACGATCATACTTTTTCTGGCCATGGCTAAAAAAATTACAGAAGTTGCAATTTACCAAACTTCGTTAATGCATTGAAAATGAATTTGGTTAACTTTCAAGTCTGGCATAAAATTTACAAAATCTGAAAAATTTACAAGGGATAGGAATAAAGAAACATTTAAAAATTTAAAAATTGTTCACATCTATATTATTATTGTTTATTATACGCCAAGCGAAAAGTTACTGCGAAGTTCTACTGCATAGCAGATCATTAATAAATAATACGTACTACAATTTTGAACCTTCTCAGCATATTGTACAATTTAATATTACATCTGCAATTAGATAAATATGTTAAATTCGATATTATATAATTTTTTTATATAACTTTAGAATATGTATTGCTTATATGAGTCATTCTTTATTACATTTGTTAGCTGTTTTGAAGGAGTTCTGAGAATTACAAGCTATCCTCTCGACGGCTTCACATATTTGTTCATAGTTTATTTTGTTTATTCATGAAGAGTGCTTTAATAGCTAATACAACAACTAGAGCAAATATGTTACCGCTTTTATTAGGAGGAACGACGCAGTGCGAAAAAGGGATTAGATCCGAATAGATCTCTGAGTTGTTTAGTCTATATTATCTTTAGTTTTGTGTTAATTGTTCAATAAATACATTTTAAAAGGATTTGTCGTTTGGGGAGCTTTTACATTGTCTAAACTAAGTATCTTTGCATTTACGTACATATACATATGTATACGTATTTATATTTTTAAAGTCCCCACCAATTTTTTTCTGAGCTGATACTAACATTCCAACCCGACCAGTGGCAGTTTACCATTCTACCTCCATCTGCCAACATGTGCAGGGCGACAATGACCTTAACCCTGCGAAATATTATTCATGTTAGAGAAAAATACAATCCGCAATTGCGTTAGTATAGCGCAATTTAATATTTACTTGCAAATTTGCAATTTCACAAACGACCAGAATCAAATAAAATTGCACATTTTCCTTATTTAAAAATTGAGAAAATTAGGCAAAAAATTCCCTCCCTCTCACAACCGCACCCCGAATTTCTAAAAATACAAACGACCAGTAGAAAGTCTCCAAACAGCGAATTTTAAGCAAATATTGATTTTAAGATATTTTTGATAATTATAACGTTTTCCCCATTTTGCAACCACCTGGGCCGCAAAACTTTAAAATCCACAGATTCATCCACATACTGCCATAAACAAAATTCCAATTTTTTTTCTTTCCCCTTGTTTATGCGAACATCCAATTTGCTACAAACGCACCTTACCCCTGTAACTTCGCTCCCGTGCATGGCAGACTCAAAAAAAACAGCCAGTAGGATCGGTGTTGGCTAATTTCTTTCCAACTAGCCCCAAATCACATCTGGATCTTTCAAGTATGAGATGTGACAGCAACGAACGCTTACATGTCCAAAAAATCGTTTTAACCCCAGTATTTGTGCCCCCTCCAATCTGACTTTTTCATAACCTCTTCAGAAAGTTCGCCCTTAACGACATCTTCAAAATGACACCAACAACAATTACCTGCAATACGCACAACTTGCAAAAAATCGTTAAAACTGCGCACTTTCCAAGTGTCACACAAATCGCTACTGGAGCCCCATATTACCGTCACACTTCCAATTCGTTAAACATTTTCAATGTTAAAAATAAATCTCATCCGGTTTCACACTTTTGGGAGCCCCCCTGTATGATATTTCACGTTGATTCGCCCATTCTTAAGAATTATATCTTGGACCATAACATTTTCGAGGGGGTTCAGCACATGTTGCATGGTGACAAGTTGCTCTTCGGAATTTAAATTCCCTGGGCCAATGTTTAACCACCTAGTAAAATAAGCGAACTTCTTTCGACCAGAGGTCTTTCTAGAGCCACTTAATTACCATTGAATTCCATTTTGAAGAATAGTATAGGTAAACACAAACACGCACAATGATTTGGTGAACTAACTGGGATGTTACAACCTCGTTATGTATTTCTATTCGCTACTGATGGGATTATGTAGTTTGCTTTAGGAAAAATATTGCAACTTCACATTTTAATCATCCTCCCGTTTCTCACTCCCGGTACTAACAAGAAAAACTATGATAAATCATCGAATCTAATATTCAAGAGGTTTTACTTTATTTTACAACATTAGAACTAGTAAATAGTCTTGTAATATTGGCATAGAATTTAGAAATACATCAATAAAGGATAGAAGTATAAAAAGACTAAATAATTGTGAAAACTTAGTGTTTTACTATCTATTTCGAGTATTACATAAATTTTCTAGAAATGTTACCGTTGTGACCCGAGTTAGAATCTTGTTAATAATTATTATAAATAATTACATTCAAAATTCAACCTTTTTCAAAAAACGTATGTTTAGGGGAAGAAAAATACATTACCTTGACATCAATTAATTTACAGGAACGGCTCAGTTTGCCTCTACGTTAATCCATGAGTTTTTATGAATATTGATTTCTTATTTACACTATCATTACACGCCACTTTGACGAAAGTCTAACTTATGAGTTATACCTTTTGGAACACTCAATTCAGTTTGGTAGAATAAGAACCTAATCCAAGAATTAAAATTATACAGACCAAGGAACGAGGCAGTTGGTTTGGTTGAGACACATCAAATGGCCAAATAAAGTACCTACTGCGATGAAATCCTCTAAAAAATAAAAGAACGGAAAACCAAACTGACTCCAAGAAATTGATGAGGCACTAGTATTAAGGGACCCCAGAAAGGAAAATTCTTATGATAGATCGTCAGTTACTTTGTGCAGTAAATCGAGATAATGTTTTTATCTACGACCACAACTAAAAGTAGGCCTTTTAGCGCTAGCTTTTTTCACTAAAAGTGACGTTTTATAATTTAGCGTGTTTAAAATGAGATCAGCTGTTTACTTTTAGCCCATGTGCTAAAAGTGAAGTGAGGTTATAAACTACAATTTCGAACTGAAAGTTACTCTAGCTACTTCTTGCGTTACAGGTAAAGTGTTTTTGAAATAATTAAAGCGTTATGTAATGAATACAGTCAGATGTGTAGCATTAATAATTACCTTTGATAACTGACTTTGACAGTATTGGTTTCACAAACATTCGCCCGGATTCCAAGGCCCTCTCTTTATTATGACATAAATTCTAACTGTCATAGATGCAAACCTTTGTTAAATCGATATTTATGGATTAATAACAGTAAAATTAAGGTCGTAGATAAAATATTGTATGCAATTCGTGCTAAAAGTCGTTTATACACGAGACATGTTATGAAACTCAGCCTTCGGCTTCGTTTCATAATTTTCATGTGTCGTGCATAAACGTCGACTTTTAGCACTTATTGCATAAATAGCTATTTGTTGGATACTTCTGAGTATACAGTGCTAATATACAGAATGCGAACATTGGTAGTCAAATGAGTTAGAATACAGTTTATGGGCTTTGTATGAGTTAGACAGATATAGACATATACGATTTAAAATCTAGTATCCTAGGATTCAGTGTTTTCTGAAAACAAAACACCTTCAATCTGCGGATGCTAGATGTTAATCGCATATAGGTCTATTTCTGTCTAACGCATACAAAGCCCATAAACTGTATTCTAGCACCTTTGACTGCCTATGTTCGCATTCTCTATATTAGTATACCCGTTCAGCTGCTGGAACGTTTTGACGATGTCCAAATATTAAGATCGTGCGAGCTGTTGTCGTTTCAACGCATGCTTTAGGAAACTGTTTAAATTTACTAATGTAAACTGTCAAACATGTCAATTTTTTGCAGGTGTCTGTCATGAATGGCAGTTGAAATATTAAGACAACGTGGAAGAGAAAGTATGTTGTATTGCCCATTTTTAAAACAGCATACTTGCATTATGTTATCAATCTTCCTGTATATTGCAATGACCCTGTACGTATAATATTTGTAGGTTTATAATTATTGTAATAAATAAAAAGAGTCACCACACAATATTTAATTTAGTTCTACCACTTGCTAAAATCAAACTAACTGATTAATTTATTTCGTTGGGTACGCCAAAATTGAGAATTACTCTTATGGTAGTTTGCCCTTTACCTAATCCATTCATCTGATTTACTAATTTTGCTAGCTCATTTACATACAGACATGAAAATAAAACTCAAAATCTCAGGTCTGGGTTCCTCAATCCTAGTTAAAATTTTATGGTACGCCTCTGGAACGTAACAGGTGAACTAAAAATGTAGGCGTGATGCGCCGTTGGTACGTCAAATCTATCACAATAAGTTCTAGTTATTTTCAGCTCGCGTGTGAAATTGATTTATCAACAATTAAATGAACAAATTTTGATGGTAAGATTTTGAATAATTGCCTTCAAGTGGCGTCTATGTATTCCTTTGTTTTTCCAGATCGTTAGCTATTGGTGCATTCTTAAAAAGGACGCCGTATTCGCATTTTGTTTTATGGGGCTCCACTTGACGATTTTAATTGAAAATCCTGGGAAAATACCTCGCCATCCCCATGAACCGCTATGATTTTCTTATTCTCCAGGTCGTAATTAAGGTATGCTCAAATTTTCACACCGATCGCACAGAACAAAATTGAACAATTCACCAACCTCACTTTCGTAGCGCAAGGGCCCCCTTTTTGATGAATCTGGCTGAAATCTTGCTCCCCGGGCTGCTCGTGATGCTGGGTTATGTTCTGGCCTGAAGTGTGGAGCTGCCGGAAGAATCCTGACACCCTATGCCTTCCCACGATGCTGCTCGCTGATGTCGCAGGAATTCGCCAACTGCCGAACCTGCCTCGGAACGCCAAAAACTCAAATACCTGGAATCTCTTGCCTCCAATTGTGCTGATACACTCGAATTCGCTGATTACGATGGTGCTATTTATTTTTTTATACTTTTATGCTTTCTATAAAATTTTTATGATTAAAGATAGAGCAAAAACCAAGCACTTTCACCAATTTATTCAGAACAAAAGCTCCCTCCCCGTTATTGACAAAACACTGTCTACAGATTTGAATTGCAGGAAATCAACCAGGTACAAAAACATAACTTATAATCTAATTTTAACAAATTTTATCAGTTAATTACAATCTCTTATGTACTAGAATTATTGTCTTTTGGAATTGTTCATTTCTCAACGTTTTTTAATGCGCCACTCACTTCATTTTTATAACACTTAAATGCCCATTGTTTATCACTACACTGACTAAGTTTTTAATCCACCAACATTGTCTAATTTCTTGCTTATTTAAATTCCATCTAATTTCTTGCTATTTCAATCTCTTCAAATCCCCAAGTCTTGTATTTTCATGTAATAAACGACTTGCCTGGCTTTTCTATGTTCTTTGCCTCATTCTTCTAGTCATTCTTGTTCTCACCTTTATTAAAAATGTTCATTTGCTATCCATTCTCTAATGACTTTACTTTCTACGCTTCCATTTTTAAGCTGTGTCTAACTTGAACTTTTTGTGCCAGTTCTTAATAAATTTTAGATTCGGCTTTTAGTTTGTGCAAATCTATTATATTACGATTAAAATTATATTGCTAAACCCAATACACGGAATTTGAGCTTCCATATTTCTGTGCCTATTCAATTACAATCAATTTCATTGGCGAATTATACCAGTGTTAATATGATTTGGCAATTTATGTGAATTTTCTCAGATGCTTGCATTATTACAACTCTGTGCTTTAATGATTTAATTTGTCATTTGCTTGTACTGCAATCAGAGCCGATTTGAGGGCTAAATACCATCGCAATATATACTTTCTTGCACAAGCATAAGAGAATTTTGTAAATATCTGTAAATTTGTTATGATTTTGTATGTCTAATTATTGGAATATTGAAAATTTTCGCAATATTATCAAGTACACTTTTTAAGGCAAGACAGGTATTCCTCATGCGTAGAAAATAATTCCTAGTGGAAGTATTACTTTCAAATAGATACATAGATACGTAGCTACATCTACATTTTTTCTAAACCTGCAGGCTTATGCAGGTCGATCATCATTTTAAATATAGTAAAAAAACTTAAAAATATATGTTTTTTATCTGATTTCAATAAAGTTGATGTATTACGTGGAAAGGATTGTTATTTATATAAATATGTTATTCATATTGTTTCTAATGTATATTGGGACATGTTTTCTTCTATAAATATTCCATGTGCTACTTTTGTATAAAATTCCAGAACATTATTTATTTGAAGGGTCTGCAAAATTCTACCTGTTTAAAACAGCGTTAAGCAAACGTAGGAAAGTAAACTAATACATACATACATACATAATCTGTAACCCCTTATACCGTCTACACAAATATTTTTAAAATAAAATTTCGGAATCAAATGTTTAAAAATTATACAGTAACATTTTTTCAACTCATGTTCTTGTAGCATTTATATTTTTTGTACACTAAAGTTGCAGGAAAGTTTTTATTTTAAGAACAGGAAGTTACTGATTTTTAATATTTCCTTATACCGTATGTAACAAGGTTAATATTCCACTACTAACTTATTGTAAACTACAAGAGTTAGAGGTTCAAAGTTGCCTAAATAAGAAAGAAATGTGATGGTAGCGTCTGTTAAAAAAAACTTTATGGCACAATACATAAATGAAGAATTAAAATTATGCAAAGTATTTTGTTTCTGACATGTAGCAGCAACTTACTTTTTTTAGGGGAAACCATAATAATAATAATAACTATTAGAAAGTTGCTTTCTTTCCTTTACAATGATACAGGGTGGATATATATACACAGTAGCTGATGTGGATAATATCGCAATGTGATCATAACCATGATCAAGACTTCTCGTAATAAATGCAACGGAAATATTTCCAAAGCCTGCAGAAGAAAAAGAAGAAGTTCATAACCTCACTTAGTAACAAATGTCAAATGACACACGATTTCAAAGGCACCGCCTTGCTGAACTTTCTTTTTGCTCATACGATACAACAATTTTAAGTTTCATTTGGTGAAAGAGCTTCGTCAAGAGAATGCCGAAAGACGAATTAAATTTTGATTTCCCATGCAAACACGCAGTGATGCTAAACTTGTTTCTAAAACCGTGTTGCCCAATGCAAGCTTTTTTTACAAACAGTCACCTGTGAACTAAAAAAAAACCGTTGCTCGTTTGAGAATAAAAATGTCAGACGAAATTTTCGTGTATGGTGCGGATCAGATAATTTTGAAAAGAATCCATAAACGATGAAAGATATAAATAATATACAGTCAGACCTCGCCGTTCGCGGGGGTTACGTTCCAGAAGAATGCCGCGAAGCGCAAAACCGCGATGCGCAAGTAAACACATAAATGATAAAAACGGGGCTAGGTTTCAGTAACTAGATTTATTTATACTATACAACCTCAAAAACCAAAACTTTTCTGCGTTTTTTGTCTGTCAAATCTAAAGCAGAAACTTTACGCTTTGACGACATGGTTTTCCGTGTTTGAAAAATTAAACTCAATTGAATTTTCGGCAGAAATGCTCGAGAAGACAGTAAAGCTTGAACTAAAATTCCATACGTAACATAAGTCTGCCACTTGAATCTAGAGCTCGAATGTCCATTTGTTTATTCAAGTTATAATTTTACAATTTATTTATTTCAGGTCCGATTTGGTAATAAGAGATTCAAAGAAAAAGGCTCGATAAGTGTGTTTATAAGTTCGTCATAAATAATATTATTTAGGTGTTTATGACATAAACCGCATACGTCTGCTTTATTTACTTACGGCCGGTCTTATGAAGGTCACTAACCTGGCGTTAATTTTAAATCGCTGTTAAAATAAACAAAAGCTCGTCAAAGCGTTGGTGCGCTATGACATATTATTCATTAGTAAACAAATTTTTATGCGCTTTTGTTTATTTTAACAGCGAATTAAAGTTAACGTCAGATTAGTGGCCTTCATAAGACCTGCCGTTAGCGTGTAAAAGTTGAAACAGTTACCGTTGGCAATTCCATCCTCGAACGGCAAAGCAAATATCCGCGAACGGCAAAGAAAAGGGAGCATAAAGGTGCCCCGCCTAAAATCAAATCAGCGAACCGCAAAGCCGCTAACGGCTAGGTCTGACTGTAATACTAGATGCGTATAGCATTAATTGTATGTATTTTTCACAGAGGTGGATCGGCACTAGGGGACAAATGTTATAGCCTCGGAGATAAAAGGAGCTGTATTTTTGTATTAACGACAGTGTATGTAAAATCTTATAGTATTCAAAGATCAGTTTTAAGAAAGGTGATTAAAAATATAGAAAAACGTAATTGTTTAAATCGATCGCAAGCTTTGCGTAATCCCTATTAAACGCTCTTAAAATTAGCATAATACTGTTGCGTTACATCTGAGAGGCAGAACATAAAATAAAAATATAAATACTAGTTTTCTGTAGTACTTATAAATTGCTACAAAATTTTCGTGTACAGTTGTGTAATTCTAATAGTAACGAGTTATAGCGGAAGGAACATTTTGAATAACTTTATATTTCTGCATTTATCTAACGTGCCATGTTTTTTTTAAATTGACGGTATTATCAAATTTCTCCCTTATCTATTCAACTTTTATCCCATTTAACAGACTCTCTAGCTCTTTTAGTTTCCGAAATGTTAAATTTGTAAAATGCATGTAATTGTTCGAAGGGGGGGAACAAAAGTTGAAATTCTCACATTCCGTATAGTTTTCAAGAAATGGGAGCCTTTAATATTGATTTAATATTGATATACAGTAAGTCAAAATATTTGATTTTTGCTCAAAAATAAGCAACATTGAAAAACAAAATAAAACTTAGTTAAGAGTAGTTTTTGAATGTTGACATTAACCTTTCTTCCATCTTTTTTTATTTCCCATGATAATAAAGGCATAATTTTTGTTAGGTATTCAGGAACTTCCATAATTTGGTGAAAATGTGTGCAAAGGCGATTTAATTTCCAATTTTAGCTTTAATTAAGATGTATGTATGTATGTATGTATTACCGATAACCTCATTTTACCTTGCGCTGTAGAGGCTAGTGCTTTATGCTCTTGCATCTGGCGGTACAATGCTCAACTTGCTCCGGATTCGGGATACAAAGTTGGAGCGCGCCTTTTGTGCTTGCGCAGCAACCATTGTGTGAGGAATGTATCATGGTGATGTGTTGACCTTGTTACTCTATCTCTTAGGTCAGTGGTTCTGAGTAGATTAAGATAACAAATAATGTTTTTTACCGCCCTATCATACATTTTGATTTAAGCAGATACAGTTATGTAAAATTTTTGTACCTATTTTTAGATCTCATTGGAAGTTAAAGTGGACGTTTTTATTAAAAGTAAATTTTTCCTAAGATAGGAATATCAAAAGATCTCATTTATTAGGAACTATCGTGAAAAAGCTATTTACTTCAAAAGAAATTTAAAATTTAAGTTCTTTATAAAGTTTTAGTATAGTAATTTTAGTGTAAGTAATCGTTTGTCTGAAATTTTTACAATTTTCAGAAAGTACGATTAGTTCTTAGATCTTTATCAACATTTTTATTTTTCTAATTTTTATACTATCCGTAAATTTTACCGATATTTTTTGTGGGGGCTACGAATTTAATACGTTTTAAAAGCCTTGCGCTGTAGCAGCTAGTTGAAATTATTTTCTAATTGTATCCTAATTTTCAACTGCATTTGGAACAAAAAAAAACTAGTCAACTAACGATTTTTTAATTACGTTGGGTTCAGTGTGTTCAAACATCAAACCAGCACGTTCAGTATGCTGATCTCGTAAAATGGTAGAAGATACACTCATTTGCATTAATCAAAATGTGCAGCTACTATTTCAAAATTTTCAATTGTTATTTTTTGTGTATAATCAAGTTATCAACCATAACAAACTAGTTGAAACTACAAATCAAGAAACCACATCTTAACTAAATAAGATCTTAACAATAAAAACTGTGTCAGTGCACCAGTATCCATAGGTTTCGTTACAAGAAGACATATCAAACGCTTATTCGTGAAGGTTGAGAATATGGCGAATGAAAAAATCATAGAAGGCCGTAAATTGATAAGAAAGTGAATTGCTTAGATGTGTTTCTAGTCGAACTTTTAACAAAACACTTTGAATGTCACACAAACCACTTACGTACAATAAATTTAAATATTTTACTGTAGTGTGGTACACCATACGTTGAAAAGATAAATACGGCAATGAGAGACAAAGTTGAAATTGGAAATACGTTGAAATCTTTAGGCTCTCGAAGTTCCTTTGAGTTATTACCATACTACTTACAAAATGTACAATTTCAAAGTTCATACCTGAAGCTAGTGATACTATGTACGATACACTGAAAGCCTATACAGTAATGTCTGAATAATTCGAACACCCTATAATTTGAAATATCACATAACATAAACACCTCAATTATGAATAATGATAGTCACAATCCGAACTTCTGTATTCTGTAATCCGAATTATCACCATTGAATCTTTGTACGTATGTGCCATGTGAAATCTGGTAGCGATCATGTTCCGATAGAGACGAATACTGCAAAGATATACGAAGGGCGTTCAAAGTGCATTGCAATTCGAGTACTGAAACAACTAATGGCAATTTAATGTATTTATTATTTCTCAATATAGTCCACCTTCCGACTCATTTCTTCTTCGCGCCTCAATCGCCAAAAAGTTTTTCGTGTCCTACAAGCCATGAATCAATCTCCTCTAAGCTTTTCATCGGTTCTGTCGCTGAGAGCTTTGGTCCAAGCTATAAGCGAGGTGATTGTTATTGTCCTTCAGGGCAGCCTGTGCAACTCCGGCCTTATGGGGATTGGGGAATTCAGTGGAAAAATCCCATTGGGCAGTTTTCCACGTCTCTTTTCTTAAATGCACTTTGCCTTTTTTTATTATTAAACGTTTTGTAGCTACCTGTTTCACTTTGTACACAAAAAATGAGATTTTTTAGCTTTAATTTCGATTAACGTAATTTTCTTGTTGCTAAGTGAGTAAAAGTCAAGCTCAACAAAACATCGTATCCGATAATAAGTCAACTTCGAAGTATCTCATTTTCTGGTAAGAAAAAAATAGGAAAAACTAGCGCAATTTTTTTCAGAGTAGATGGCTGTGTCTTCATATTTGACACCTTTTAATTCTAAGCAACTTTTCCAAATTGCATTATTGTGCATTTTGAAAAATAAGGGTATTCTATTCTTCAGCCATTTTCATATTTTCGAACCTCCCCCGTATATGAACGGACGTAGTTAAATTTTGGCAGGTGAATTTTTAGTTTGAGAAGATGCAGGTACCTACTTTTATTAAGAAAATAATTATCTGATAAATAGATAATAAACCGTTTTCCTTATGTTTTCAATTGTATTACGGACACTGTATGTGTACGAATCTTTGCCTTGCTGGAGTTGTTCTTTGTTGTTAATTTTTTTTCTAATGCTGCCATATTTCGATTGGCCTCCGCAATCTATTGACGACTTCTTCTGTCCTTCTATCCTTACCCAGTTCACTTTCAAGATAGGTACACAACGTAATGACACAACATTGTATTTCCTGAAAGTGTGGCTATGATAAGATATTTATATCAAGCTGTGAATATTGTGAATAATTGCTCGTTGAGGCGTCTGAAGAGGGCCAATTTTTTTGGAAAGTGAAACATCCAGGTTGTTGTTTATAAGCACACTTAAGTCGTTGCTCTGCTACATCTTATAGAATATTTTTCGATTGGCACGCCAGTGATTTGCCTAAAATGTGAAATTAAGTTTCTTCTTGCAACATTTATATATTTCCATTAGTTTTCTGCAATTTCCTTCAACTCTTGTATAAGTGTTTCTGTGCTACTCTTTCCTTACTAGTCTTTGCTCTGTTTAGCGGATTATCCAATATTGAGACGTTGAAACAATAATTTTGCATAGCGTTTTTTTAAATTCCTTCCCCCTGAACTACCCCTCCTAAAGAGGAGGAGGTTAAAATAAGGTTTTTGTCACTTTACTGAAAAGTGGAAAGAGTATTAAAGTGACAATGAACAGATGTTCTACCAATAGCAAACTTAGTTATGATTTCTTTTTTTAATTTTTACATAACTAAGGGGTTTGAAATTGGCAACCCTTATAAATGGTTTTATTAGAACTTTTTAACGTACACGAATTTGATTATAGAAAAATATTTATTGAAAAGAGTGTTTTACTTAAAAACATGTTTAGGTTTTTCGCTAATAGTTTGTGTAAAAAAATAAAATACATTATCATGCAAGGCATCTTGCTGAATAACTGTGCCGTGCATCACAATGTATTTTATTTGTTTACACAAAAAATTAAGTTTTATGAAAACCCTAAAAGACCTAAAAAGTGTTTAAATAAATCAGGCTTTTTAGCACCCTTGTCAGTTAAAAATTTCTAATATAATTACCCTCTTTAGGAGGGTGCATCTTTATGAAAAATGTGAATGTTTCAACGTCTCTCAAAATCTCTTTAAATTTGGAACAATGTTTCTGAAACACTCTATATAAGAAGAGTAGAAAAAATATATAAGGCTTTAGAACAAGGTGGAATTCTCGACAATATGAGGAAGCACTTGATGAAAAGTATGGTGCTAAGATGCCCTTGTTTATAATCGAAAGGGGAATGATGTTAAGCACACATATAATAGGTGAAATAAAGAATAGTCACGTTCTAACCAAATGGCCTCTCTTTATTCCCCGAATATCTGCACCTTCCCTACCCTCCTTACAAGATTTGTTTCAATACTTTCAATAGCACCATACATTTCCCTAAAAATGATCTTCCGTCCTGTATAATTTGAGCTTCTTGTCGCAAAATATTATTATTAGCTAACAATAAGCCATGTGTATGTATCCTCATAACCTCATGTACCTGATGTAGAGCCTGTTTCTTTGCGCTTGCATCTGACGGTACAATGCTCAACTTTACCCCGGATTCGGGATACAACGTTGGAGTACGCTTTTTGTGCTTGCGCAGCAACCATTGTGTGAAGTGTGGGTCAGGGTGATGTGTTAACCTTGTTACTCTATCTTTTAGGTCTGTGGTTCTGAGCAGAGCACAGTTAATTTGGTGCCCAACTGCGAATGGTCTTACTGAGCCCGATTTCAATCGCAAAGGCTGCGGAGAATTTCTAGCCCCCGCGGGATTCGAACCGAGCACTTGATGAATGCAATCCTAGCTCTTACCCAACTGCGCTAAACGGCTTCTTTTCAATAAACCAAGTTTCTCTATAAAATGTTTTTATTAATTATTACCAGTTCCACCAATTGGGATTTGTGCATATCCATATTACAAATGCATTGTAATATTTAATATATAGTAAATTTAAAAAGAATCGACTAGACAATCGGTTACTAGCTCTTTTGCATTAATATTCAAGTACCAAGTTATCTAAAACGTCTACGCTGCTTTTTGCGTCGAGAATAATTTCTAACTTGATTTTTTTCGTCTGTTTATTTCATGGTGGTAATGGAGCAATGATAGCAGTACGATTAACTTTTTAGGATGTAGTTACATAGAAAACGAATGTTAAGTTTTTCAAAATATAAAAGCAAATAAATGCTTCACATATGATTGAATATTCAAAAGACATTTCGGCCAATTACTAATAATGTCATATTTTCCGACCAGCGTAATGTTTAGAAAAAAATTATCTGTGGTAATGTTACGAGGATGCATCTTTACAATTAAAATGTATTATATGATTTTTCAACACCTATCCCGACGATGGTCGAGCATTTTGATTCCACGCTCGAAGAAGTTTTCGTCTTGACCCGAAAACCATAAATTTACAACAACCATAACATCTTTGTTGTTGAAGGATCTGGTACCACGAAAGTATTCTTTAAGTTTTGGGGACAGGAAATAGTCACTGGGAGCCAGATCTGGAGAATATTGCGGACGGTCAATTACTTCAAAACCTGCTTCCACAATGACGTGCTACAGATTTAGTCCCCGAGTGGGAGATCCAATAAGTAATATAGCTGTTGCGTGTGTTGACATTTTTCTAAGAGCGCCAGATCCAGGAAAACATAATTTTTCCTTAAATGGTAAAGAACGCACTAGATGGACCTTCTGGAAGTTTTCACTATCACCAAATGCTTCGAAGAAAGCAAATAATAAAATTCAGAGGTAACAACATGTACGAGTATACATAATTCAGATATAGTGTCAAGAAACATGTTTCAATAAATAGATTTGATGTACGCGTAATGGTTAAATTTCTTTGTAAATTATATCTAAGTGCCTAAAGTAATAAAAATATTAAGTAAAAAGGAATCGAATTAACAATTCCAAATAAGCATTGTTTGGAATATAACAACATTATTCAGTAGCGGATAATGTCGCAAGGGGGATAAAGTTTATCGTCAAGGTCTTCCTTGTTTACTGTATTCACTAAGTTACAATTCATTTTCTTATATGGGTATTTCGCCACTCTGCAAATTAAAATATTAAATAACGAAAATATTAACAACGAACGTTTCGAGGGACAATCTGCCCTCGTTATCAACGAATAACAATTAGAACTAACAAGAACTTATCTTTTTTTTCACTGGAAGAAAAAACGACCAACCTCCAATGAATTTTCTGACATTGACGTTTTTTTTTTTTTTTTTTTTTTCAATTAGCAAACCTACTTTTACGTTACCGATGATATTAGGCTCATTTACTTTGTCAAAGACACGAAGCGCTTCAAATTCCATCATGTAGTTATAAAATTGCAAACATATCCAAATCTAATTTCTCACAAACTAACCTAATTTTATGAGTTTATTAAACTGCATGAAATATTTAGAGAATCTGGCCGGATTATTAACGATTAACAATAATCCTTCATTCTTGGGCAACCAGATCCACGACATTAATAACAGACCAAGAATTCCCCAGAGAGGAACTAGATGATAAGGAATGATTTTTGAGGCTTTCACGGCCATTGTCATTAAGTAACAATCATGACACGGCCCAATCCCGGAAGTCGTTTGTTACTTACATGATAAGAGCTTTAATTTTTAGGAAAATTTATGTAAATTTAATAGTAGCAATTCAAAAATTGTTTAAATTCTATGAGTGCATTTTATCCAGCACACAATACATGCAAGTAGACATAATTTATTATTTACTTAGTCTTTTTTTAATATTTGTAAATAGTAGTTATCAAGGTTAGTTTAAAGAACATGGATTTAGTTAGGTGCTTTTTTTATTTTTACTAGTTGATTTATTTTTAAGTAATTTTTAATTAAGCCAAGTAGTTAAACAGAATTACTTTTATTAGTAATTTTACACGACATCGTAAAGTCAGACTTGTGAACTGGGACTAGGGTTTTTCGGTTTCGGGTACCCGGACTCGGACCCGCCTAGTCCAGTTAGGTATACACGGACCCGGTCCCCGGTCTAAGACTCGGCAAGACCCGAGTCAACGTTTTTTTTTTGCAATATTAGGTACCTACTTGTAAAATTGTACTTATGTTGAATGAATTTTTATGATATAACTCTATGATATTATATTATATTGTTAAGGCTCCACTTTGCGACACCTTTTTAAATATGCACTGGCTACTATATTTAAATTGACTTTTCAATATGCAAACTTTCAAATATTAAGGTGATAGCGCCTGAGACTCTTTCAGGGGTTTGGGTTTAATTATCTAGTTACTTTGTTCTAAAAAAATGATTTTCAAGAATTTTTCAACTATTTAGTCAAATTGAATGTCACCACTAATGTCAACTAAATGTCAACAGTAATTCTCAAATCTCAATAACAAATGCCCAATTCTTAGAATTGTACATTATAACATTATATAATACGGTAAGTTATTGTTTCTTAATTAATTGCACTTTTTAAAATGCCTTTATTTGCTTTATAGTTGGTATAAACTAAGGAATTAGCCACCTTGTATATTGCACTTCCAAAATGTCCAAGACTGCAACCTATCCTTTAGCCACAATCGACTCTTTCAAGCAGTTTCTTGCAATTCAGCTCTCACGTACAAACCTCCAGTGCCAAGTCTCGTCCAATACCACAAAACCAAAAATCCCTGACAGCAACCAGCAAACAGAACAATCCCAGATCTGCTCCTGTCTCTGCCGCCACCTTCCGAAATGAATTCTCTTTAAGCAGCTCTCTGCAATGCAGCAATCACGTACGGATCACCAGTGTCAAGCTTCGTCCAATACTTCAAAATCCAAAATCTTTGACAGCAACCAGCCAACAGAACAAACCCAGATCTGCTCCTGCCTCTGCTACCTCCTTCCGGAATGGACCCTCTAGCTTCACTGATACTTCTACGGTCTCTCTATTTAGTAACACCCAAACTGATGTAACCTTTTATTATTTGTGTTACTTGTCAATTGTATTCTTCCCAATAAAACGGTTTTAATATAACTCTTCAATTAAACACTTGTAATTAACCATGCTAGTATCCATTAAGTTTACCAATTCCAATTCTCTTCTGTAGTTACTCCATTACTTCTCTTCTTTGCTATTTAATATTTCACTTCTTTAAAAACCACGTAGCTTTTGATAAATACCCTTGTTACATAATCCAAAACATTTTATTCAGTAAAAGAGGGTTAAATTCAATATTTTAATGGGACCAAAATAAAATCCTTATATATTTTTATAGTTGTTATTTTCAATAATGGGAACAAAACTTCCTAACTACTATATTTCCATTCTTTCTGCATCCTATACTCTATTCTTATTTGATATCTACCTACTTTAATTATTATATCCTTATCAGAATTTTGCATTTGTCATTACTTCTACTACCGTTTTTTAAATATTCTTTTTATATTCAAACCATCTGTAAATGTTCAATAGCTATCATTTCATTACTAACTTGCTCTAACACAGATTTATTCATGAAATTTTTTTAAACATCATCGACCTTTTTTAATGAGTTCATATGGATTGTACTAACACCCCAATATCTTTTATACGTTTTAATTTTATCTACGACCAACGTATAGTGTATCATAACAGTATATACTTTAACTTTACTATATTATATTAGTTAAATGTGTTTTTTCAGTTACTTATTTTTTTATTGGTATTACGAGTAGGTACATTACTTATTTGTTCTTCCAATTAAAATTTAGACAAATAATTCTCTTTTGTATTCATCGTTAATGGTTAATGATTATAATATATGTTTGTTGTAATAATGAATTATTGATAAAATTAAATAAAATTGTCTACATGAAAATAAAATATCAAATACCCGGACTAGGACTCGACGGGTCTGACTGAGTTCTACCCGGACTGGGCGGGTCCTAGCTGGGACGCTATCTTGATGGAACAAAACACCTTTGGCTAGTTTATCCCGACGTTTCTAGTGATAGCTTCACGAAGTTCGGGTAATAATTACTTGTAATTGTGCCCTCTTTTTGCAGATAATGGATTAACAAAACTCCTTGAGCATCCCAAAAAACAGACATTTCGAAGCAAAGGTTCCAGTTGAATTTGCGGGCTGGAGAATGTGGAGGGAACCTTTATGTTTGCATTGTTTTTCAATCTCCGGATTATAGCGATGAACCCAAGAATCGTCTGTTGTAACAAATGTATCGAAAGGAAATTGGGAGCCCCTGTATATGTATCCAGCAGTGTTAGAGACATCGTCACTCTGGTTCGCTTCTGATCTGCTGAAATGGTTCTGTGAACCCACCTTGTCTATAGCTTTTTTTTCATAACAGCTAAACCAGTTCCGGGAACAATATCTCTAACAGATAATCTTTTATTGACCAATACCATACCATGAATGTTATCAACATTGTCTTGAACAGCAACCGCAACGGAGGGTCCTTCTGCATATTCAATTTCACAGGATTGCATAGCGTGCAGCTATACTGTAAATTAAGATGGAGCGCATTCTTCTAATGTATTAAGATATCATCATGGATTTGTTTCTGAATATATTTTATTACTGCTCTTAAATCTGTCTCCCTTATTTGGAGTAAAACTATTGAACTAAAACGATCGAACAAAAATTTTACTGAAATGTCAATACATATCAACAAAAAATTAACGCCTACTTTCAGTGCTTTCTTCTTCTATAAAGTGTTATTTATTGTTATTATACAGGGTGTTTCATAAATATACCGACAAACTTTTAGGAGTAGTAGAGGACATCAAAATAAACATTTTTTGCTTGATAAACATATATCCAAAACGCTTAATTTTTGAGATACAGGGTGTTAAAATTTGTAAAAAATATTGGATTAAATTTTTTTCTTCGAAAACGAAGCAAGATACGCAAAACCCTCAAGTGAAAAAAAGTTGTTTTTAGGGGCTTTATCTTAAACAACTTTAAAAATTTGCAAAAAAACCATTGGGTGTTATTTTTTAGGCAAAAAAACCAACAAGTTGCCCCGCAAGCACGCCCCTGGAATTCCTGTATCAACTGTAATATATCCAAAAGATGCCTCATAAAGTTACCAACTGTGAAAATTTTATTAAAATCGGCTGAAGCGTTTTTTTTCTACAAATTTTAACACCCTGTATCTCGAAAACGAAGCGTTTTCGAACAAATGTTTATAAAGCAAAAAATTTTTGTTTTTATGTCCCTACCACCCCTAAATGTTTGTCGGTTTATTTATGGAACACCCTGTATATCGGTTTCTGTTGAATTTTGTATTTTCCAAATGCACGTATGTTTGATTGCACAGCATTTTTTCTTTAAAATAAGTAAAATAATGATTTTACTGTTTATTTTGCTCCCATTACCTCTATTCCTTGGTCTTCTTGTAGGTTAAACAACACACACTAAGTTTTGAAAAATGCAAACTTTAGGTGTATGACACTCTTAACAAAAATTATAGACAAATAACAAAGAAATTTAAATATGCCGAAGGTGTAATTCAGCCATATTTTTTATTTAATAGAAACTAAGCAAAACCACTTAGATATTTAATTTGATTCTTTAATTAGCTTAAATAAAATGGCTACGATTTTTTAAAAAGGCGTCTGTAATTGGCTATTTGTGACAAAAAAAAATATAACCTGAAAAGGCTGTAAAAAAACTAAATATCAGAAAAGAAAATATATAGCTAATAAAAATATCTAAACAGGCACTTCTATATAAAAAATTAACTTGCGTGCTGGCCAGCAAAAATTAAACACTCTGTAAAGTTAAACATAATTTTAGATTACCAAGCTTTAAAGTTATGGAACTTTTATTGCAAGTATCTGTTGTATTTTAAACAAGTAAGATATGAACCAACGACGCACTATTAATTGTCTCACCCTGCGTAACACTAAAATAGAAGAACTATAGAAACTGTAAAAAGAATTTTACATGCTCCGATATGTATGTAACAACTGCTTTATTTTTTTACCATAATAATAATAATAATTATTATTATTATTACGTTGAAGTATGGAAAAGTTGCTTATCTATGAAGATACGAACGGTTTCTACAGAATGGGATGTTTAAACGATTGAGAGAGCATGCTATTTCCTTTAGCGAAATTCCTATAGAACAGATTATAAAAAGTTTGTCATTTATTTCCCCGACAATTATGCTCCGGTTTCGCTACGGATAAGCAGTATCGATTTGTACATGCACTGAATATTTTAAATTTCGTAATATTGTATGTGTTCGAAAATGCTCTACTAGACTACAGTGGAAGTGGAAATTGTTATGCATGTTGGAGATTCTGCCAATTTGTATTGAATTCTCAATAGTTTTTTTGATGTAAGGGATTAAGCTATTTAAATATTATGATAGTGCTACACATACCCTTAAAATAGTACTAACTGCCCTTAAAAACCAATATAAATATATTTTAAATTGAATGTGCGTATGTATTGAAATTTGTAGTCTGTTTCAACAAAACTGGCATCTTATTTTTTACATTCTCGAACTGCTACCTTGTTTTTTTTCGGCCGTGTATTATAAATTTTGATCTTTTAAAGTGCAAGCTGCTTTGGTCATGATACATACATTTTCGTATTTTTATTAAAAATAATATACTCATCTTAGTACTTAGATAATTTATATTCTAAAATCTAAAAAAATTAAAGAAATGTTTTTTTTAATATTTTGCCTCTGTCACATCTCTAGCATAAGTACATAATTCAAAGTTGGGTTTCTTGTTGCAGTTGCAAATTATCCCCGCTGCTCTGTCCTGTTATATTCACAAATACTTTCCAGTGCTCAGAAAAATGTGTGAAGCAGTAGTTAAGCTTTAATGCAATTATTCAATTATATAGACAATTGTAGATCAATTGTGAATTTTCCACCAATTTCTCCAAGAGAACTTAAATATTCCTACATGCTTATTAAATATTAACCTATTGTTTCTATTGAAACCAAGATATTTAATTCAGATGCATAATGAGTCTGGTCTTGGGTTCGAACCCTTGGGGTGGACATGTTTTTTTTTAAATCGCTTCAGTCTTGAATTGAAGAGTGAACCATTAATTGTTTGGTTAAAATAAACGATTGTGTCGATGGAGTAGTCGACTGCAGATTAGTATCAAGATACGTTTACATGATCGCAAACACTGCAGAAAGCCACGGAAAACACATTTTTCAATAACATGAGGTGTATTTGCAAGGTAACGACGCCAAGCGTGATTAAAAATGTCCCCTAAACCGTCACATTAACATCATACACATGTAGCACCCTTAAGTAGAATGCATTTATTAGTCGTCTACAATAGCATTGTTCACATTGTGCCTGCTACAATCACATCGTCGTTCACAGACATGTATTCTTCAAGACATACTACATTATGCTCGACTTTTTGAAAATAAATGTCAGAACCTGACTTCAATTCTGACAGCGAAGTATTATTTGTTCAAAACGATTTTACTTGTTTTTGAAATACAACTTTCGTAAAACACATATTTATGGTTACTTGCTGTTTATTGGTGTCCCATGTTGTTTGATTATTGTCTTCTAGGCCAGCTAAAGGTTTTTTCAAGATTCTTCTTCTGTCGTGTTGTTTCAAGTACCTAATTGATAATTCGTAACTTATACCTTGAACATCATATTTAGAGTAAGAAAAACAACAATTTTTGTCTCGACCGGAATTACTACTACAGCAACGAAGATTTTTTAAATTGCCAATAACCAAAAGTTTCAGTTTTTCGGTACCACACATATTGGCACCCACCATGGCGATAAGCTATAACTTTTCATTTGCTGTGTTTTCCACCGAAACATATTTTTCGTTCTTAAATTCCAACGTTTTGTCTGGCCAATACTAAAAGTGTAAATTTGTCTAGTCAGTGTTAAACATGTCTTTTTCGTGGTACGACGCTAAAATTTCCGGCAGAAAAGAATTTCACCACTCTTTACACCAGTACAAAGAGTTTTTTCTCTAATGAGAAAATTGAGACGTTTTAACCCGTTTGAGGTCGATGTCGATGTCTGTTAGTGCAACGTTTAAAAATGTTGGCGATTGTTGGGTACACCATCTTCAGCTATTTTCAGAATTTCTGTACAGGAATCCCGAATTCTACGACAATGCCCTTCTTTTTTTTACACCTTTATAAACCTTCACTTTTCAAGCTCAGCTTGTGCGCACAGCTTACTTTTTTCACCACTCATATTCGCAACCGCTACGGCAACAATCACAATAAAGAATGCCTATCACACTTTAAGTGTGCAATTTATAGCCAGTTTGGGTAGGTGTGGCATTAGGGTGTATTATAGAAACTTGTCTTTGATTGAATTTTTTTTTTAATTCTTTCACTTAGTGTACTATGGTATTAAGTATTAATTACTCTAAGTCAAATAAAGAATAGGTATACTAAGAAACGATTGCCAGTACTTAGAGTAGGTTATATTAGGTAGGTGGTCATCTATAAGTGTAGAAAATTCAACAGAGAGCAATTCGAGCTAAAAAAATGCTATCTTGGGGAAGATATTTCTTAAAAAAATTAAGATATAGAAAAATTCAACTCAAATAAGTTCGAGGTATGGAAGTCCGGCTGTATTCGAATTCGTTCTAAAAACGAACTCGACTTTTAATATCAAAAACACCATATGTTATTATCACTACATCTTTAAGCAACAGCGATATTAATCCTCCCACTGGACTGAAATACCTTCGACCTATAAGTATTTTGTGTACATTAGCCAAGGTTTTTGAAAAAATACTAAAAAAGCAAATTCGAAATCACCTTATCATGTATGATATTCTAGCTAAAACTCAATCATGATTTCAAGCTGGACATAGTTGCAATACAATACCCTTATATTACCAACCGGGGTGCATGTGCACCCCAAATTAGATTTTCTTTCAGAATAAAGTATTTTAGATTTTTTTGAGGTCTGAGTTTTTGAGTAGCTGCATTTAATTGATCTTTAGGTTAAATGCCGTTGCAAATATCAATTAAAAAAAGTTAATTTTTGTAGCGTGAGATGTACGTACACCCCAGTTGTTAGTTAATTGCTATTAAAATTTTGTATGTCACATGGGTGTGTATTGCGATTTCGGGTAGTTCCCTGATAGTATGAAACTGTAATCACATTTTTATGGGATTCCCAGCTTAGTTCCGGGGAATACCCTTTCTTATAAATTTCTGAAATTCTACTTGACCACGTAATTAGTTCAGTTTAGCTGCATTATTTGTGTTGCGTGTTTCGTAGTGATTTGTTTTAGTGCCTTTTGTGTTGAAAGTCATGAGTGGGGTTCCAAAAATACGTGAACTAAACTCCAAATAACCTTATCGAAGAAGATATGTTGATGCTGCTGGATTATGATGATCGACTACAAGAAGAAGACAGCGAGGAGGAAATTGATCATAAATCAGCCGATGAAGACGAAAATGATGAATTTTCTGGTGATAGCTTAGATGAAAGGGATTATGAAATTGATGACGCCGCGAAAGGTTTACCTACGTATGTAGCCAAAGATGGCACTTAATCGTCAAAACAACCAAATATATAAGAGTTAGGAGATCTTGAACAAATATATTGAATGTTCTTCCTGGTCTAACAGCCTACAGTACTGGAATTGCTAGCACCAGCGATGCATTTTAGTTGTTTATTACGACAGAAATATATAATATCTAATATATAAATCGGTTTTATACGTCTAAATGCCGCCTTTCCGTTCTTATTCGCCATGTATCTCTGTTCAGGGCATCATCTTCTTCCAAACTCCTGGATTCCATTGCCTCCGCATTCCCTCGTTCCAAGATCTTGGTCTCCGCCTCTTAGTCTGCCAGGGGATGTCGACCTGAACAATCTTTGAGGTCATCTATTCTCGTTCATACGTAGCAGGTGTCCGAACTATGTGAGGCCTCTTCTGACTATTCTATCTACTACGGTTTCCTCGGCTTGCATACGTCTTCTTATTTCTAAGTTGGTAGTATGGTCTAATCGCGAGACACGAGCACTTCTTCGCAGGTAATCCATTTCCACCGTCATTAATTGCTTACTGTTTGCGATGTTTATTGTTCATCCCTCTAACCCATAGCAGAATACTGATTCCATCAAGGATTTTCCGATGCGTTTCTTTGTTGACTCTTTTACTCATTTCAATTCTACACTGAATTTCAGCAGAATCCAATCCATGTTTAGTTATCGCGGCACCCAAATATTTACATTGGTCGACTTGTTTTACGGACATGTCATCAGGGCCTGTAGTAGTCTGTAAATCATAAATTTCAAGTCAAATGCATTCTGGGCAAAGACCAGTTGATCGTCCGCAAAACTCAGGGTAAATAAAACGTGTTCACCAATGGGTATACTCATGTCCAGTAGTCTAGTGCACATTCTATATAGATATTGAATAATAGGGGGGATAAACTGCATCCCTGGCGTAGACCCATAGAGGGATATAAGACTCGTGACAGCATCTCGTTTTGTTTGACGTAAGCTTTATTATTATGTTAAAATGTTATTACGAAAGAAATCATATATATTATTATAACCGAGACAAACCGTAAGGCTACCCATTTATATGAACGATGGAATGCTGCCAACCCTTATTACAGCAAGTAATACTGAAATATTGGCATATGTTGAACTTTTACTTATAATTGGTGCTCACAAAAGTAGTAAGGAATCTGTCGAGATGTTATGGTGCAGCGACCCCTGTAGGGTTATCATTCCAGCTACTATGTCTTGTAATTGCTACAACGAACTCACGTTATTTAATCGTTTTGATAATTTCGAAACCAGGGAAGGAAGAAAAGAGAATGACAAATTGGCTCCGATTGGAGAGATATTTCATATATTTGTTGCAAAATGTATAATGATCTGCGAACCTGGTGCTCATATATGCGTGAATGAACAACTTGTTCCCTTTAGAGGTAAAGCTCCATCCCATGTGTATATAAAGAGCAAACCTGCCAAATACGGGATCAAGATTTGGGCCGTAGCAGACTGCGATACTATATACATAATAATATGCAGGTGTATGCGGGTAAGGCTTTGAATGCCATTAGGTAAAACGGTCTGAATATGAATTGTGTCCATATTTTTTTTTAGGAAAAATGGAAGACCGACCAGAAAAGAACCAAGGAGAAAGTGTCGTACTAGACTTAGTAAGCCACTTACCAGCAGGGCATGGACTAACCACTGATAATTTTTTCACGACTTTACAATTATCTGAGAAACTTTGGCTGAAGGGAATGACCCTTTGTGGTACTATTACAAAAAATAAAACCTTTATACCAAAAGAGTTGTTTCCTAGACTATATCTATACAGTCTTCTACGTTTGCGATCGGAAACGATCACACTCTGGTATTATACGTGCCCAAAAAATAGATCAGTACTATTGCTCTTCAGCCAACACATTGACGAAGGTCGGGGTGGGGGGGCATAAAGACTACAATTCTGAAACTATATTGTCATACAATCAAACCAAAGGAGCTGTTGATGTAGGTGGTCAACTTGCTCAACAATATTCAACACAAAGGAAGACCAACAGGTGGCATATGGCAATATTTTATCATATGCTGGATATCACTGCTATCAATGCATTCAAGGTATGGATGTTTGCCACTCCCGATTAGGAAGGGAATGATAATGATTTTTTAACATTTGAATCATTTATTTCCAAAGCAAGGCACAACCTAACTATAGTAAAGTAATTCAAGTTCATAGGTAATGGTAATTAATAATATTTTACAGTAGGTGTAGTCAACGCTACATCATCAAACGAAGTAATAATATACATTTGAATTATTATTAATAACAACTTTAGAAAATGTTACCCAAAAAGTAATTAAAGAATTGAAATAATTGTTAATTAAAAATCGATCTGGAGGATTGGTAACCTAATGTTTATAAAAACTTTAATTATGAAAACTAAGTAACGAGTCCTTTATGGCAGTAGAGAAGTATTGATTTATCTTTAACATACAGTGGATAAGAAAGCGCTTTAGTCGTTTTGGCAACGAAATATTAAAACGTTGGACAATTTGCTGTCACTGTTTGCATTGCTATTATAATAAAACGTATACGCTCACTTTGAGTTATTTTGCATTAAATTTTAACTATTTGGAATTGCCTTACAATACTCTTTCAAATAATAGAACACAAACAAGAACAACATGATTATTACCATTATATATTGACCGGTAATCATGTTTCTGCCTTTGATTGAACTGGTACTTTATTTCTCATTATAACTTCTTATTAGAAACATTTTATCTTAATACTTCTCAGTCGAATATTGGACTCAAAAAAAGGTCTAAACCATCAAAGCGGATTATATTAAAAATTGAAAGTACACCAAAAGCTATTTCCAAGCAAACACACATTAACGTCAGAAATATAGTTTCTGGAAACTCAATCGAGGAACACATTGCAAACCCAACATAACGTTATGTACTGAAGGAAATGCCAAATGAGTATGTGGAAGATATCAAGCCTGTCTATGTATTCTAATGTAAAATATTACAGATACGAGTACATCCAAATATCGATTTGTGTGTAAATATGAAGAAGATTTCCACTTTTTCCAATATCTGAGATATTGATACTTTTTCGGTACCGCCGACCTTTAATTCTAATTATAACTTCCGATGTTTACATCTTCTAGCTATTGCAGCTTTTAAGATCTATATCTTCAAAATTTATAAGCGATCAATGACATCTATTGCTGCTTAATAGTAAGTCGAACTAAATTACACTTGAATGCCGATACTATTCTTAACCATCATAACTTGCAATAAAGCAAGCTGTTAGCATGTCCAGCATTACGTAGGATTTCACTCTGTAGATTTTTATTAATAGACTTGTTCCACAGCTGAATATTTGCCAACAATATTTTGGTATACAGGTCCATTAATAATAGCAGTAATGTATAAATCCTTCAGAATGACAATGAAAGATAACGTTTTCAATTTATAATAATTACGTAATTTACACTGCATATTATCTTCAGTCACTTCTAATCGCTTTGTATCTATCTACATATTTTTCTATTTCATCTTTCTACCTCGCTGGCAAACTACATCTTCTTCTTTAACTATCGTATGATTGAATTTAAGATTACTTACTTGATTCAGATGTCCTCGCCCAGTCTTTTTCACACTCTTAAATTCAGTTCTGGCCACCCATTTTCTTTGAAATTTCTTACTTTTTGATTGTAGTTCCTTTTAGTGTGTGGCATTTCTTGTGAGTCAGGGACTAATTTTATTATTGGTTGACGTAATACTCGTATCTTGCAATTTAGCAATTAGTTTCAGTTTCACTTATTCTTGGGCAGTAAGCCGAGGTCTAGCATTACTTATTTTACTAATCTGTTTTCATGTGATTCAGTTTACCTTAATATATGATTCGTTTTCATACTTTCTAGTTCTGTTAATATTTTACTTTCTTGCATTACTTCTTCGTATTGATCTCAAATAAAAAGATAATTTACAAATGTTTCATTATTAAAGTGCTCATACTTATTTTGCACATTTAAAGTTTTTGATGTTGATTTTTGGTATTTTGTTTCCAAGGCTTTTATTATGGTTGATTGACACCATCACAATACTAATGATTATTATTGGTCATACTTACTTGCACACTTCTAGGTTTAGCCACTGTTAATATTCTCTTTTTTTTCTAATTGTTATGACTTGTTAACTTGATTCGTTATGCCTATATTTCAGCACAATAACTCACAAACATTAACAGTAGATATGTCTTAGAACATATTTTACATTTATAATTTACATATTTGCATTTCTAGTTGCTTGAATGTACAAGATGTCCCATTTTCGACACTTTTATAGGGTATCTCCGTAATTGTTAGTGCTATCAAAAAAGTAATATAAGCGTCATGCGCTCTTTTTGGGTCAAACTTAAAATGGTAAAATCAAAATTTGAAAATTTTCGCTCGCTTAAGAGATACGGGGAAAAATAAAAAAATTGTCAATTTCGGAATGACTATATTGTCTTAGTTAAAAGAGATACAGAAAAATCTTTTAAAGAAAAGTTTCTTTATAATGATTGTTGAATAATCTGCCGTTTTCAGAATAAGAATATGGGGCAGGTATCAAAGTTATCGGACCTAACCTCATTTTTTAAAATGGAACACCCTGTATATTTTAATCTAAAATATATTAAATTCTCTTTTCAAAAATAGAACACACCGTGGATGATATTGGTTTTCTATGCGATTTATTTAAATTTTATTACTTTAAACCACAGTAGGCTACGAGTGTTAGAGTCGAATGGCTTGTTTAAGAAAATCCAAGAAAGTTTGCTGCAGATGTCAAGTAAATATGGCTTTATTCCTAGAAGAAATTTGAACAAAATTGTTTCAAAATATTACATATATGTCTTAAACAACAGACATCTAATTAATTCGCCACCTTTCTATTCACCATTAAGAAGGGAGGATGTATTAGAGGAATTCAAGAAACATTTAAATCTTGTTATGTATGTAAATCCTACGTTTAAAATATAATTTGTTAATGCACAATTAAACAAATTGTTCAATTTGTGTTTTATGTTAAATTAAACTTTATAGGGAATAATAAATAAAAATGTTAATTCCTAGAAATCTCGTATTATTGAGAAGTACATTATTTAGTGGTTGTAAAGAAAATAGATAAGACGGCAATGTGTAGATCATATATGTTTACCTTCTCAACTGTCAAAAAATTTCCACTTAAATATTGCCTCGCCCCGAAAAAAATTCCGAAAATTTTTCTGGTTGCCATGGCAACGAGTCAAAATAAAGGCATCTTATTGGTTTTGAAGTAGAGGTGTGAAATTTTCCTCCTAATTATGTTCACATCTTTCTTTTCGGTTTCCAGTGATGTTTCTTTGTTCAGTGCAATTTCCAGCATTTTATCTAGTGATGTTGTGGTATTTTCTTGGCACAATCTGTCCCTGATGCGTCCCTTGTTTAACCTACATACAATGGATTTACTGTAACGCGCAATATTAAAACTGGGGGTTGCTAAACAACGATTTTCTATAATAATGTATTAATGGCAATGCCCTGTAAATGTGTTTATTTTAAAATACAATATGGAAATGACAGTTTGTGACAAGTAGTAGCACACTAAAATGTATTCTAAAATTCCTATAAGGATCTGAGCCTACAGCAGGTTTATGAAGCATTCCATGCTACATTTTCAGACTCCCCAGCACTATATCCTCGTACAGTTCTCAGAATTATAAGAAAATTCAACGGAAACGGATGCGTTGAATCCCACCATGCTAAACGGGTAAAACCAAAATCAGTCCTTACAACAGCTAAAAGAGCAGATATTATTGGACTTGTAGAAGCCAACAATACTATGTCTACAAGATTCTTAAGAAGGAGGAGTTGAAGTCATACCAGAACCATCAGGAACTCATGATAGGCGATGAAGAAAGATGAAGTGTTTTGTGCGAGGAGATGATGGAAAGGATTAATGAGGATCCACAATTTTTGCAAAAAAACTTTTTACAGACGAGGCAATGTGAATTAGCAAAATACCATATACTGGAGCAGCAGAAATTTACATCGATATCATGCGACACATACTCAAACTCCTATTAAGGTTAATGTTTGGGCAGGAATAATAGGAACTAATATTGTTGGCCCTTTTTCATCGAAGGTAACATAAATGTACTATATGACCTACTCACATGGATGGATTGGTCGTGGCGAGGAAATTGAATTGCCTGCGAGGTCTCCTGATCTGGCACAAAATTATTATTTTTATTGAGGTGTTTTAAAAACAAACGTTTTTCTGGTGTAAGAATGGATTTGGATGGAATGAAGAGGAAAATAGTAACCGCTTCAAGAGAAATAAGACCTGAATGGTCAACAAAAGAACAGTTTGTCGCAATGTTAAAAAGTCTTGCATACCATTCGTTAATCGATTCTCCTTCTTCCTGCTTTGAATCGTAGAACTACATTATTTCTCTGTAAATACACACTGTTGGTAAAAAAATATTTTTCAACATCTTACATAATTCTGCATAGGTCTTCTTATTGGGTAGGACTGGCGTACAGAAATTCCTGGGCATTTTGTATGCATCTGGCCCGATTAGACTTAGGAATGCCGATAGTCGTTTTGCACTCTCTTCCGTGTCCTTTATGTCATTGATGGAAAATAATTCTTCTAACTGCTCTTGATACAACGTTCATTTATCTGTTTTTGTGTTGAAGCTCTGAATTGAACCCATGACTTGTTAATCCATTCAAATGTTCAATCACTACGCTAAGAATGTTCTTTTTCTTTTTGTTGTTGTTGTGCTTAATTTCTCTTGTCGCCACTGTTATGTTTGTTAACTTGATTCGTAATGCCCATATTTAACTACAATCACACAAGCATAATAATCTGTATGACTTTTATGTCATACCATTTTGACATAATTTTACGATAGATTACATTAGCGTTTCTTAACACTACCAACCTACTCTATGTAATATTTCTATTTCATTGTATATACAAGGTGATTTTTAAGTTGATCCTTTTCGCTTCCCAGGATATAAAGCTTAAAAAAATAAGCATTTTTTTTCATTTACCACTTTTGCGAAATATCAAAACTAACGGAGGTTAGCTAAAATTACTTAACAAAACTTAAACTAAACTTAATCTAACTTAAATATGTTCAAAATTATCATCATTCGCTTCTACACGTACCTACGTTCCGCGTATAAGAGCGATGCGGCAGCGGCATTTTGACGACACTCCTAGTAAATAATAAGGATATTCACTAATTCATTATTTTCATAAACATGAACCATTATTGTAGCAATAACATTAATAAAATTACAATGAAAAACTAGTTGGCAGACCATTGCTTGACAACAGAGATAAACAAAAATAAAATTTTCCAGCCGCCATTGCGCCAAAGTTTAGTTTTTAATTTGAAACTTTAACACTCTGTACCTCCGTTAGTTTTGATATTTCTGAAAAGTGGTAAGTGAAAGAAATGCTTATTTTTTTAGCTTTGTTTCCTTGCAAAACGGAAAGAATCAACTTAAAAATTACCCTGTATAATATAAAACACAATTGCAACCTTAAAAGTAATGAACAATGCATGGTTTGCATTTATAAGGGTTCTAGAATTTATAAATAATATATGCTTCAAATGTAATACATCTTATATACAGGGTGTTTCGAAAAGAATGGGACACCTCCTGACACTCTTCTGAACAAAATAGACCATCCTTAAGAAGTTAATTTTTTAATTTTAAGTAATAATGTATATATCGAAAATTTCAATGGTTGCCGAGATAAGCTAACGATCTGTAAGTAATTTTGTAAGTAGAATGTATCACTACGACTTACGACAGCATGGTCTACAGTTTGATTAGAATAATGGGTAAAAAAGGGGTTATTTTTTTGTTTTCCATTTATTAGAACATTTTGTTCTTGTTAAAAGTCCTTGCATGTCTTAAAACTCAAAATAAACTTGCCAAAATTTAAATATCACCTTTCATACATGGGGGAGGTTCAAAAATAAGAAAATTGCTTATGAATAAAATGCCCATATTGTTCACAATACACAAAAATGTTATTTAGAAAAGTTGCGTAAAATTAAGAGAATGTGTAAAATGAGGAGTCCCAGCCACCTACTCCAAAAATAATTTTCTATGTTTTTCCTTTTTTACCACTGTATTACACTTCACAATTTAACCTATTATCGGATACGGTAAGGATATACTGTCAAATATTAGTATGGCTTGCTTAACGAAATTATAATAACACATATCTTCAAAAAGTTTAAAAACAAATAATCCGAACATCAATAAGAATTCAAAACAATTTTAATTTTTAATTGAAATGCTAACAAATATAGAAGGGAAGTGGCTACATATTAAGAATTAAGTTGTTGAAGTTTCTTTCTTTATTATTATTTTTTATGTTTGATGTTAAAATCATTTGTTTAAAATTTTTTTGAAGATACTTGTGCTTTTTCACGTTGGACACAAAAAATTTGATTTTTTAACACTAATTTCGATTCACGTAATTTTCTGGTTGCTAGGTTAAGGTTAACAGTACATCCTTATCGTATCTGATAATAAATTAACTTTAAGGTAGGTATCTCATTTTCCTTAATACACACGGTGGTACCAACAAAATAAGAAAAACCAGAGAAAAATGTTTTGCGGAGTAGGTAACTGTGACTTCATATTTGACACCTTGCTTTAATTCTAAGCAAAATACATTTAAGGCTGTTAAATTCTTGAGCCATTTTTATATTTTTGCTCCTCCCTCGTAAACGCAACTACATTTCGAGTTTTAGACAATGCAGGGGCTTTTATGGGAAACAAAATATTCTAGTAAATGGATAATAAAAAAGTTGCGTCTTTGTTTCCCATTATTCTGATCACGCTGTATAATACGTATACCGCTGAAATTATTATTTACGTGTATCATTATTGGTAAAATGTTTAAAATTTTTCAATTTCGAAATGGCAGATACAATTTGCTTCTATAGTAAAGGGCAGTTTTATAAACACGGTAATAATTGAAATGCTATATTCTCGATGACCATGACAGGTACCGATACACTTCAAGTACACCGTTTTTGTGTGAAATTAAAATATTACTAGCAGTACCAAAAATATAGAAATAAAAATACAGCGTGGCTCATAAAGAATGGGACTCCGATTAGTCATAGATTTCTTAGATTATAATAAACCTATTAAACTTAAGGCTGGGGATTGAAACGAAGAAAATTCACCAATCTTCCCTCTTTCTTTATCGTGTTGTGTGGTGCTGGTATCTGTATTAATATAGACGCACTCGAATTTTCCGCTGTAAAATTTCTACCTCGCTATTCAACTTATGCAAGGGTTTGTTTCTCTGCTGAGCAGCTGTGCTCAAAGCAGATGTGGGTCAAAAACATTGCCAGATGTTTTTGCCGGTGCAGATAATTTAAAGATTATTATGTGATTTTAAGTAAAATATGCTTCATGGTCTTTGTATGTGTGTATTATCGAAACCTCATTTTACCTTGAATCCGGTGCTTTATGCTTCTTGGCGAAATCTGTGAAATGTAGTTAGAATAAACAGAAACCAAGTGATATTTTACTGATTCTAGCCAAATTCTGAATCTATTATGTACAGTGACCGCCAAAAAGTCGGCCTAATATGGGAAAAAAATTATTTTAATTTTTCAAAAACACTTTTTATGTCAATAATTTGTGCTCTTCTAAAAACCTATTTAGCCCCTATCATATATACCGAGTGATTTTTACTTATTTAGAAAATGGAGTTTTCCGAAATTGTCAAAATCCAAAAAGTGCTATTTTTAGGAAATTAAGTAAGATTTCAATCAGATTTTTTTAGAGTGTTATTTTTAGCTAACTAAACAATTTCAGGTCAGAAAAGTCCTATTTTTTAATAACTTTAGCTAATTATTAATTTTTGAAATGTTTAAATATTTTTCAAAATTTCACATACCAAGACTTAATATTAAAATTAAAATTTTTTATTGAAGACTAAAGATTTATAAGTGGAAAAAATAATATAAAATGTTAATTTCTTCTTTAAATTTTTTATCATTTACCGAAAAGTAGTATGTTTGCAGAATTTTTCCGTTTTTATGCAAGGCGCTTTTTAAGAGAAATATTTTTCAATTCTAATTGATATCTATTTAAATGGCTTCTAGAAACTCTAATCTAGCCCTGTTAATGAATTACTGTTACAAAAATCCTGTAAATGTTTTCTTACAGTTGTCTAAATGAGATTTTTCTTTATCCAATTTACATTTCTAAAAAATACTAATTGTCGGTAAATAATAAAAAATGTAACGAAGTAATTAACATTTTGAATTATTTTTTGAAAAAATTACTCTTAAAGGGGTGAAAAGGGGTCAACTGTGTTTTCACGAATTCGTCAGTATCTCTTAGACCCTGTAAAATATCGACTTGGTGTTTGCTTGCATAAGTATCCAATGCAAATGTCTAAAAACTCATTTCGGGATTTTGCCCTAATCAACCCTTAAAGTTCGAATCTGCATTCGGGGTGAAGTATAGAACTCCTTGTATCTCCTGTGATTGTTAAGTTAGACTGTTAAGAGCATTCTTTTTTTGGTATATAGATGTGTTTTTCAAATCTTGAGAAAAGGGTTTTAGAGTTTTTTTAAATTTCACCACTAACGCGGTACAAACGGAAAACCGAAAAGGGGTAGGGGGTTAGAATAATTTTTTTCGCTCTGGGTTCATTTCAGTATAAGACTGACTGAAATAATTTTTCGAAATTTTACCCCTAAGGGGTGAAAAGGGGTAAACTGTGTTTTCACGAATTTCTAAATATTTCATAGAATAAAATGGGAGGATCTCTAAAATTCCACCCCCCCCCCCCCGTGGTGGAAACGGATATATGCTATAATATATGAATACAACATTCAATAAGTACATTAGTAGTAAATTAAGCAAGAAAGTACATACGTATTACGTAAAAAACTAATCTGTTACATTATTGTTTGTAATAATAACATTTATTTGTAATAATTGTACGTGAAGATATAAACTACAATTCAATTTTAAAAAAAGTTTTCGGTAGCGAGAATGAACACGGGTCTCCTGAGCGAGAGTAAAGTATCCTAGCATATACACTATACAGGCAAAGAATGCTCTTTGATACAGAGTTATAATTTCTCTTCTTCAACCAGCTATATACTTCCCAGATTCATGATATTTAAGCCAAAATGTACTTATTTTAATGACTGAATTTTTATCACTTATAATTACACGAGAGCTTTTTTTTGTCGAAGTAAACTTGACATTTTAATGAGAATTTCTTGCTTGGCAATTTAACGAAAAAAACTGCCTCCGAAAAAATTACGAGTCCGAAGGACAAGTAATTTTTTCTGGCAGTTTTTTGAGTTGAATTGCCTAAAAGCAAGGAAACTCGAATTATAAATGTTAAGTTTACTTCGATAAAAAAAAAGCTTGAGTGTAATTCGGTACGACAATTTAATGAATACATATTTAATTTACATATTAGGTAATTTAGAAGTTACTAAATTAACAAACAAGGCAAAAATTATTTTAGAATTAGACCGTTTTAAAAGTTAGGTTCCGTTTTGTCGCTGGAAAAGTTAGGGGTAACTTTTGCCGCTGTCATAGTGACAAAAAAATCCGCGTCTTATGGGATTTTTAGTGTATGCATTAAAGTGTCAGTAATAATGTATTAAGGGCGAATGATTTTGCCGGTGAAAATTTTTTCCGAAAGTTTCTTGTTTTGGCAATGTCACAAGACAAACTAACTAGATAGATGAGGGAATTTGTCAAAGTTATTTTGTTGAGGGCATTGCCAAAAAACAACAAATCTTGAGTGAAACGTGTTCCGAGCAAAATCATGAGCCCGAAACACATTTCGTGGAGTATTTCCCAGATATGGGTTCATTTTGTATCAGTATAGAATGAATATGACATTTATACTGATTCACAATGACAGTTTAATGACGTTTTTCAAATGCCACATTGCTTAAAACAACATATTTGGTGGTTTCCATGGATACAAGTGGTAAAAGAAACTGATAAAATTTCAAGGAAAAATTTTGATTTTTTGCCACTATAAAAACACGTGATTGGTTGAATTTTGGAAAATTATAGCGTTTGATTGGATAATAGGAGATGCGGGAAATAGTCACTGACATTAGTTCAACAGTAAATTATTATTCAAATATTAACACACTGGAAATGAGATGACCACTTTATAATAGATTATTTAAGCATTACAAGATACTATCAAGCAAATTATTTTTTAAATTGTTTTATTTATACATTGCATATCTACATTCAACAGTTTTGTGTTGAACGTGATAATTAAACTATTTAAGTGATCCTTATAAAACATCTATAAAATAATGCTTTTTAGAGGCGCGCATCCAGCGACAGGGCCGTATCAAAGTTAGAAATCAATAGTAATTTTGATTAAAATTAATATTATAAAATATTTTAGTTATTTAAAAAATACGGTTTTGTAACTAAACAATCAAAAGTAACGATTAACGCGTACAGCAGCTGAACAAGTCAGGTTAAAAATGATTTTTTTATGTTTAATAATCTTCATTATCGTTTCCATAATGCTGCATATTGTACGACTATACAGTGTGGTAAAAAAGTCTGGAACACCTGAAACATCTTGCTTCATTTGCATTTTTCTCGAAAACTTCTTTATTCAACTTCATAAAAATTTTATACTACAATACTCAAAACTATGTCCTCTTCCACTTCCTCGAACAAAAAATAGGGGTTATCATTAAAAAAAATGCCCCAATTGACCCTGCTGGTGTACGCCACTGTATATAGTTCTAGAGTATTTCAAAAGATAGCAAATTTACAATGCTTTTTGACTCCTTCAAGCGGTTTTGCCACAAAACAGGATTTTGCAAGATACTATTACTATATTCCAACTACATTCTGAAATCTATGGAGGCTCGCTGTCAGGTGGATTCCGTGTATACCGACTTCAGTAAAGCGTTTGGTAAAATAAATCATAATATTTTGATTAAAAAACTGTCTGGGGCCGGTATACATGGTGTTCTACTGAGGTGGTTATGCTCCTATATTAGGAATCGTTCCCAGGCAGTCTCAGTTAATGGCTATCTTTCAAAAATTTTTCAAACTTCTTCTGGCGTTCCACAAGGTTCGCATCTCGGACCATTGCTATTTATATTATATATTAATGATATTAATCTTTGTTTTAAATATAGCGAAATTTTATTATACGCCGACGATTTAAAGATATTTCTTCAGATAAAAAATCAAGCTGACTGCGAAAAGCTTAATTCAGATCTTCAAAGACTTGACAGCTATTGCATTACTAATAAATTAACTTTAAATTATTCTAAATGTTGTCAGATATCCTTTACTAGAAACATAAATCATGTTTCTTTTCCCTATACTATCGGACTCAATATACTCTCAAAAACAGAATCTGTGAAAGACTTAGGAATGACTTTAGATACAAAAATGTTGTTTGACACACATATCGATGTTATTTGCAGAAAAGCTAATAAATTACTTGGTTTTATAATCAGAACAACTACATTTTTTACCAATTCCAAAGCTATTGTTATGCTGTACAATGCGTATGTTCACTCAAATCTGAGCTATTGTAGTTCTATCTGGAACCCGCATTGTGCAATATATATTAATAGACTCGAAAAAATTCAAATGCATTATAACCTATTTAACAAGAAAGAGCCCCAATACGTGTACTACTTATTTGTCTTCCTGTAAATATTTTAATCTTCTTACTCTAAAAGACAGAAGATCGTTATCTGATGTTATAATTTTTTGTAAGATTTTGAAATCACAAATAGATTCCCCGTCTTTGTTAAATCTGGTAAATGTACATATTCCAAGTCGTAATTTAAGAAACAACTCACTTTTTCAGCAGTGTTATTCAAGAACAAATTTCAGCTTAAATTCACCACTAAACAGAATGTCTCGTACATTGAATTTGATCAATGTTGAGATAGATGTTTTTAAAGACGAACTACCAGCCATTAAGAAGCAAGTCAAAACCATGTATTTAATGCATTACAATTAAGAAACATATAAGGTGCACTAGCAGATGATTGGTATTCTTTCGCTCCCGTGCGGCTGCGAGGGCCCGATCGCAAGTTAAATGTAAGTCATATTTTTAATTAAGACATGGTCACTTGACAATTCTTAACTTGCGGTTGGGTAGCGGGGCGGAACACCTGTTATACTTATTTTTTACAAACTACTGAACTATGATTGTTATGTTGTTTTTTTTTTGTTAAACTTTTGATCCCATCATATAATTTTCTTTCTCTTGGGTTGTTAAATCTTTTTTCCTGTTTTCATTTGCTAATTGAAGTTGCTTAACTGGGTACGTCCTGTGTGCAACTCGAAAAATTGTAAATAAATAAATAAATAAATACTTTAGGTGTTCCAGACTTTTGTACCACACTGTATAATATTTTTATAAGAGACTGTGAGTTTGTGACAATGTAAAGCAAATTGGTTTCCAACAACTCTATAATATAACTGTTATAAAAGTAAGAGAAACGTCTACTTTAATGACAGATTTTAGTAGTAATGACTTTTAAGACGGTTGCGGAAAAACATTCTTTTTCAACCTAAAAATAAATATTCTTCATAATTCATATTTCATTCTAAACATTTCTGTTCAGCTATTAATTATTACGTATAGCAAAACAGCTATAAATCCGGGCTCTAATAATCATTCACTGTCACTCGTATTCGCGATTTACCGTATTGTAAATTTCGCATTTCCCACTGCATTGCAAAACGTGGATATAATCCCGCACGTGGGACCTGAAAATAAAATTTAAAGTACCGCACGGGCGGAGTTTTATCACGCGTTTGCGCGGTCTTTCCTCCTGTACTCTTATCCGTTCCCCGTTCTTGTAGTGTGTCGGTCACCTGTTCTGTTCATCGATGTATATTAATTAATATTATCGTCTGCTATTAACGTTATTGATCGATAATGGCAACTTCATATGAATTAAAGATAAACGATGCCTTTAACAGTTATGAAGAATTAAATGAAGCCATAATGTTACATGAAAAACAGAATAAAGTACAATTTTAGAAGCGAAATTTCAAAACTCTTGACAATGCTAAAAATCACTGCCCCAAGTTATACAGTATCTCAAACTCAACATTAAAGTATTATGTTATAAAATACTTTGCATTCACGAGAAAGTTGAAATTATTAATTTTCAAAACGACGTATATAGTAATTGCCAAAACACCAAAATTTGGTATTTAACGAAGGATTTGTAGAACACGATTATTGCAGTAATAATAATGATATAGTAGTAGAACATGATTGCCAAAGCACCAAAAAATTTGGTAGACATTATGAGCGAAGAAAATGTTAACAATATTCTATAATTCGATTAATCCCATTCTGTAGAGACAATAGAAGAAATCGTTTGTGATATGAATTATTTAGAAATTGTTGATGATGGATCATGTTTACATAACATTTGTTTGCCGGTATGTTATATATCGAGAGATAAAAAAAAACTGTTCCTCAGAGGGCTGTGGAAGTTCAACGTATGAATAATATGTTGGTGACACTGTACGTCAATGTCAAATTCGAGGTTAGCAGGTTAGGATTTGCGTCATTTTGTGTCATAACTGACGGAAAACCTAACCTGATAACCTCGAATTTGACATTGACGTACAGTGTCACCAACATATTATTCATACGTTGAATTTCCACAGCCCGTTGAGGAACAGTTTTTTTTTGGATCTCTTGATATAAGCATTTACTTTTACGGACATTTCTTAGATTTTAGTAATCACATATTTTTAGGAAGCAATAAAATCTCGAGGTAGGCCTAGAGGAAGATCGCTAACAGCTATTGGTTTACCAAGATAGAAAGAAAGGAAAAATTAAAGAGCCTCCAAAATTACTGCAAATCAATACTGTATCTTGTATTTTATGGAAGATCACACAATACTGATTTATTAAAGGCATTTGTTAGTGTAAAATTCTTATTAATATATAGGTAAAAAGGTAACAACATATATTTTGTTGCTCATTCTATCCAGTAGCTTTCTATTAAATTATTATCGGTTTCGCAATCGGTTTTTATTAAATAACTTAAAATATTCATTTACCTACGTCTCTACCTAATAACATTTTAGAAATTAGAGTGCAAAAGTGTATGAAAGTATGTCGGGATTCTAACGAATAATTAGCAATCCCGTACCATAGGACATGAACCCCGCAAACGCGTGATAAAACTGCGCCCGTGCGGGACTTGAAATTTTATTTTCGGGTCCCACGTACGGGACTATATCCACGTCCTAAATTTAACGCAGTTCGTGCCATGTTCACAACCTTGGTTTGTAACGACAATACGACATCTGTCTTACAATGCCTACACTATCTATACGCTATTTATGTGGAAATTTATCAGGTGTCTGCAAAAACAGCACCGATAACCGACATTTGGCGTTGTAATATTCGCCCTAAATGACAACAGCTTGAATTTATATAGGAATCACGTACTATCAATAATTAAACTTCAGAAATAGTTCACTGAGGTCTTAAATGAAAGATCAAAAATCGTATCTATCTGTAAGTTATTTTCAAGTTTCTGTTTTCTATTTTTCACAAGTAAATTTTACTGTTGGATGACAGAAATACAAATGAAAAATGCCTACAAAAGCGTCGATATTTTGAATACAATTTTACAGCGCAAGCGAATCTGTTACCATTTATAAAATAGCTTACGCCGATCAGCCAACATTCGTCTTTGAAATGCAATCTTGTTTAACTTCATACGACGCGTGTGAATCGATAATACGTGATTCCTATGTATCAATCTGTCCCTATTATTTCAACATAAGCCAAACGCCAGCCTTAATATACCTTAGTAACAAGCCTTTCCAGTTAGAAGTTATAAGGCCTTGCAGTTTAATTTATATTTCTCTCTTTTTATGTTAATTTCCACAAATGTAAAGATATCGATCTCAACTTTGGTACACAGACTTACTATTATGAATGCACTAACGGATTTTTTTCGCAAACTAAACTTAACTGTAAGGGACACTTTACCTACTTCTAAAATCTTTTTTTAGTTCTACCTTTGCTATCTGTAACATTTTTTTAATTTTAGGATATTATCTGAAACGGAATTAAAAAGCGTAAAAGCAACCGTTTACCTTAAAATTCTCTTCAAAGTTTTGGGTCGTCATTAAATCGTTCCATAATGTTAGAAATAGAAAATGCTTGTTTTACGTTTACGATATAAGGAATTCTTCAATGCTAAAATGTAAGAAAAAAATTCTATGTCACCAACGTCATTAATTGATATATCATTGTTATTTACCAGATCACAATCACTGCCCATTGTTTTTGTGATCATGGCTACTTAATAGTAGATAACAATTTAAAAGTAAACGGTTGCTTTTGCTCTTATGAACTAAGGATACCTTATTTTTACTCTTTTTAATTAATTATCATGAATAATTAATAGTTGTTTCATATAACCTAAAATTGTAAAATATATTACAGATGACAAAGTTATACTATAAAAAAGATTTTAAAGATAGCTAACGAGCCTCTTACAATCAAGTCTGGTTTACGAAAATTATTTCATTAGTGTCGTACCTATGTGTACCAAAGTTGAAATGAATATCTTTACATTTGTCGAAATTAACATAAAAATAAAAACCTGAACTTCAAGGCCCCATAACTTCATACCGGAGAAACTTTGTACTAAGCTATATTAGGTTGAATCGGTTTATTATAACGTATGGAATCTATGACTAATCGGTGTCCCATTCTTTTTAAGACACCCTGCATATCACCCTTATTCTCAAGTGGAAGTAGGGTAGCTAGCTACAGCTACATGTATATCTAATTTCAGATCTGAGAATATTAATGAAAGTACAGAGCGTTACTAAAATGGCAAAAAAAACTTCAGGTTTCTTCGGAAAACTTTGAGTTGCAAATCTTACTCTAAATGTTGGATTCGTTTTACAGAGGCGTAAATACATTTTTTTTTCAGGTAAAGTACCTTTTCTGTTCTAAATACGTGAAGATACCACCAAGAAAAGTTGTTCAAAGTAGAAGTAAGATGAAGTACTTTGTGGTAACACCAGGGTTGCCACCTTGCCGTCTTGCCATCTTTCTAAAAGTGAAAATCGAGACGTACAATCGCAGTCAAAAAATGTCGCAGGATACTTAATCTAGTTACTTGGTTTTATTCACAGTGGCTTAATGGGCATCTGACTATCTGATTACTTGTCATTTTTTACATATTGGGATTAGTGTCGTATTACTAGCTTTTCAGGTTATGTTAAGAAATTGTGCATCTTTCGCAACAACTTCATCGGCCACACCTTGCAATGACCATATTTCTTCTAGTTTTCCGATAGCAAAGCCTTCTTTGGCCTCGCTTAGAACGTGATTCGGCATTTTAAGTTTTCAAGGCAGTACTGTACAACTGACAATTGAGTGACTTTCGTCCACTTGATAAAATCAACAATTCATGTGCGAATTTTTTCGCCAGAATAGTACAACGAAATATGGGCGGATGTCCTCTCCTGGTAAACATTTTTAAATATTAATCCTTAAAACAAGCATTTTAAGGCCATCCTGTATTAACTCCTAAATATAAGGGATAAAAGAAGAAACCAGCCTTGTAACGGCGCCTATGACTGTACCGCCTGTCTCACTAACTTACTAATAAAGTTACTCACCGTTTGGCTGAAGTATTCTTATTAAATCACTTTTCTACACACATTAATGTTCAGTTTCACAAAAAATGTTTTAAATGCTCTCCTGATTTGCAACACAAGTTCAGAATCGGTTCTGCAGTGAAGATCTAATATTTGCAAACAAAAATGGTTGCTGTCGAATTCTTTGTACCGGATTAAAATCATATCAACCCTCTTATTGTTCATAAAACGATCCATTTTCAACGTTATTCAACACCTACGCGTGGAAGGCACCACAAGACTGATTGCTAAATCCAGTTTTAAAATAGTACACTTTAATCACAAAACACCTGCAGCATTTCTTTTCTGGCTATAAGAAACTGGGATTGGAACAAGTTCATCCTTGAAAATTGTGTAATTATCTCAATTTATTTTATCTGCCATTGGCATGTGTGACTAGTATTTGCGCAACACTAATAAATTGTTACTCGAAAACGTTCGTGTCGATTTTTGAAATATTTTAGGAATATCATTACTTCAGTATAACGTATATCCGTGTTTGTTTTACCCGTTTTGTCTATGGTGAATTTTGGTAAACCTTGTATAATCAAAATTAATATTTTTTCGATCAATAATTAAATTAATCCTGGCCTCTTTTATTAAATTATTATATCTTTCTGTTACATATTACTATTAATACTGAAAATACCCTATTTCAGCACATTAGTTTAATAACTGTCACAATATCATAAGTTAACCAACATACTTTATTATAAGTTAAGGTGTTGCTAAAATGCCAAGTATAAAAATTAAAACACATGCAATCTACAATACTTAAAATATGCATGTAGAATAGTTATTAAAAAATTCTGTATTATTTATTATCGCAAAATGCCTTGTACAAGAGCATTATGAAAAGTAAACTCAAAATAATTATAGTAGTTTATATACCAAGACACTGAAGTTGAACTTTTTATAACGAATATGGATTTAGTTGCCGAGGCCCGTAGGGCCAATGCAAATAAACCACATGAGGAAACTGAGGGGTGCATTATGTTTTTTTTTCAATCGAGAAATCGTGAAATTACAACATTTTAACCAACTTTTATAGCTTACGTTGACGTTTACGTGTCGCCCTGCTACCTACAAAAAGTCGTAAAACAATAGATTATTTCACTGTCGATTTCTCGTATTTTAATGACGATTTCGGCGTTCTTCGTTATGAAAATCGTAAGGTACTTACTTTTTTAACTGTACGTTTTGTAACTTTGGGTCTTAACATACAAAATTGAGACATTTCACGTCCCTACACCCATTCCATTGTGCCGTGACGCTGGACAACCGGTAAAAAATCGGGACAGTCCCGACAGAATCGGGACGGGTGGGAACCCTGGGTAATACGGTTTCATAAAACTCATAAAAGTAAGCTGATATTTCTTAAATTTTGTATGGCATCATAATTTTACATTTTGAACAACCTTCATTGATGGTTTTTTGACGTACTTAGAACAGAAAAGGTACTTTAAATGAAAAAAAAATCTTGTCTACCGCTGGTGAGGGTTTATGAAGACTAACCCAGCATTGTAGTATTAAGATCTTCGACTGAAGATTTTCCGCCATTTTAGTAACACCCTGTTTATCGTACCAAGTTTGAACTTTATCCGATTAGTAGTTTTTGAGTTGTGAAGAAAATCCTAACATAAAAATCAACTCTCAGGCGGCGTAACTTCTTAAGAGCGGATTGCTTGTTAAGGCATATTTGACTTTATCGGTCCATATAAATTAGAATGGAGTTTAGTGGTAGGGGTATGTATGTATGTGTATCGGTTTAAAACGTTCGTCGAGGTTGTCCAATGCCTAGATTCCAATCTCTGCGATTTTACCATTGTCCATCATTGAGGTTCCGGTCACTCATCGCTTTTCTAATTCCTTCGTTCCAGTTTTTCCTTGGACGTCCCCTTTTTCGGCGTTTTCGTGGTATCCATTGCATAGCTTCCTTGGGTAGCCTCCCTTCGGCCATTCGTTGAACATGGCCATACCATATTAGCTGACGACGTTCTACGTCTTTCATGATCGTGCCTTGTACTCCCATCTGATCTCGTATTTCTTCATTTCGAATTCTTTCTCTTCGGGAAACCCCAGCGGATCTTCTTAGAGCGTCCATTTCTGTTGCCTCTAATCTCTGTCGATTTCTTTCAGTAATTCGCCATGTTTCGGATCCATAGAGTAAACTGCTTTTTATCATTGTATCGTATATGTTGTACTTTCTTTTTCTCGTTATTTGTTTGCTCCATAAAATTCCATTTAGACAAACTATTGCCTTTCGCCCTAGTGTTATTCTTGATCTGATATCTTTTTCATCTGTCCCAGTTTTATCAAATATTGTTCCTAGGTACTTATATTCGTCACATACCTGTATTTCGTCTGATCCCTCCAATTTCAAATTACCGACATCTGCTCCAACACATAAGTATTTTGTTTTTTGTAAATTCATTGCAAGACCCCATTCTTCATATGTCTCTTTTAACTTGCGCGCCATGTACTCTAAGTCATCTTTATCTCCAGCTAATACAGCTTGATCGTCGGCGAATTGTAATGTATATACTGTTGTATCTTCTAGTTGTATCCCCATTCCTGAGCATTTTCTTTTCCATTGCTCTAATGCTTTTTTTATATAGATCTTGAATAGGGTGGGAGAGATGCAGCAGCCCTGTCGCAATCCCTTGGTGGCGGGGAATGGTTTTGAGAGTTGTTTTCCTATCTTTACTCTTGATGTTGCGTTTTCATATAGTTTCTGAAGAGCTACAATAAGTGTATAGTTTATTTGCGATTCTTGTAGTATTTCCCATAATTTAGTTGTAGGTATATTGTCGTATGCCTTAGTTAGATCCACAAACAGCAAGTGAGTTTCTTGGTTTGTAGCAGTATTTTTCTCTATTAGCTGTTTCATACAGAAAACATTGTCGGTACAGGATGTGCCGGCTCTGAATCCGCTCTGTTCTTCATCATCGCCATAATCTTTTTCTATAATGTATGTAGTATAATCTGTAACCTCATTTACCTTGCGGTGTAGAGGCTGGTGCTTTATGAGCTGGCATATGGCGGTAGAATGCTCAACTTGCCCCGGATTCGGGATACAGAGTTGGAGCGCGCCTTTGGTGCTTGCGCAGCAACCATTGTGTGAGTTGTGTGTCTTGGTGATGTGTTGACCTGTTACTCTATCTCTTAGGTCTGTAGTTCTGAGTAGAGTACAGTTAATTTGGTGCCCAACTGTGAATGGTCTCACTGAGCCCGATTCTAATCGGCAAGGATACAGAAAAATTCCGACCCCAGCGGGGATATTTTCTATAATATCTTTCAATATTCGTCCATATAAACGACTTATGGTGCTTGTCACAGAAATTCCCCTATAATTGTGGCAATCTTGTTTGCTACCCTTCTTATGAATAGAGGAAATATATGCCACTTTCCATTCGATTGGGATCTCTTGTCCATTAATACATTGGTTGAATACATCTGTCAGCATCATAAATAGCTCCTTAGTTCCACATTTTAGCAATTCTGCATAAATTCCTTCAGGTCCGCAGGACTTCCCATTGTTTAATTTCATTATGGCTTTAACAATGGTGTTTTCTTCTACTTCTATTCTTTCCCCTTGAATCCTTACTGATTGTATGGCGTCAGTATTATCTAAGTAATTCAGTCTTGTTTCTGTTAAAAGCTCTTGATAGTGTTTTACCCATTGTTTTTCTGAAATTATAGGTATATACACCTTTTCCTTTCCGATGTTTCTACCGTTCTTTATAAACTTCCATGCTTCTGTACATTGCCTGCCACCAATGTAAGTATCTATTTCTTGACATTTCTTATCCCATATTCTGTTTTTTTCTAAATTTACTGTTCTTCTAGTTAATCTTTTTATATCTTCATATTCTTTTCTATCTTCTTGTCTTTTAGTATTTAGCCAGTTCACGTATAACTGTTTCTTACGTTTTACCAAGTGTTCAATGCCTTCTGTCCATCAAATTTTATTACTGTTTTTAGTGAATTTTTCCCTAGTGCTTCATTTGCTGCTTGGTGAATGCTTTTGATTATATTCTCATATTTCTGTGTAAAAGACTGGTTAATGGAATTATCTAAGATTTGGTCTAGTCTCTGCTGGTATAAGTATTTAGTACTTTCTTGTACTAGACTATCGAGATTGTATCTAGGGTCTAGGGTACTCCACGCGTTCACCATCTTCTTGATTTTCAATTTCAACATTTTGTTTTGTATTTCGCCACGGTGGTATAAATATCTTGGCTCTTACTAGGTAATGGTCGGACCCGCAGGTTACACCTCTCTGTACTCTGACGTCTTGTATTTGCAATTTCATGTTTTGTCTCACTATAACATAATCTATGATTGATCTTAATTGTCTAGTATGTTGTTCCCATGTGTATTTGTGAATATCTTTATGTTTGTAGAACCCATTTGTAATTTTCATTGTCTATCAAACGTTCGCCGTTGTCATTTATGTTTGGTTCTCCATATGGCCCTATTACTGCATCATTTATTTTAGTTCCTATACGGCTGTTTAGGTCTCCTAGTATTATGATTTCCCTAGTTATTCCAATTTCGGTTATAACACAGTTTAATTTTTCAAAGAATTTATCTTTAATCGCCACAGGTTCATCATTTGAGGGTGCATAGACACCGAGTACAGTTACCTTCCTTCCTAATTGTTGTATGTTTACTTTTATAATGTTTTCATTAATTGGTTCCCAATCTGAAATATATATTACAGATGACAAAGTTATACCATAAAAAAGATTTAAAGATAGCTAACGTGCCTCTTACAATCAAGTCTAGTTTACGAAAATTATTTCATTAGTGTCGTACCTATGTGTACCAAAGTTGAAATGAATATCTTTAAATTTGTCGAAATTAACATAAAAATAAAAACCTGAACTTCAAGGCCCCATAACTTCATACCGGAGAAACTTTGTACTAAGCTATATTAGGTTTAATCGGTTCATTATAACCTATGGAATCTATGACTAATCGGTGTCCCATTCTTTTTAGGACACCCTGCATATCACAGTTACATTCCTTCCTAATTGTTGTATATTTACTTTTATAATGTTTTCATTAATTGGTTCCCAATCTGAAATTTTCCTTTTAAATTTCTTTTTTAATAATATAGAGACTCCTCTTTTGGCACGTTGATCTTTTCCTACTCCGCTGAACAGATGTACATAGTTTCCTACCATTTCAGTTCCATTTCCCTTCTTTTTGGTTTCTGTTAATGCGACCACGTCCATTTCTATCTTTTCAATTTTTGGGACTATTTCTTCTATTTTTCCACGGATACCTTGGACATTCCAAGTTGCATAATTCATAGTCCTTTTTCGCGCATTTTGTGTTTTTCCGTTTAATCCATCCAAAATTCCTAGGTCATGTCTAGGCTTTTTAGCAAAATAGTAGTTTTCCGGGTCATGAGTAGCTAACCCATCGCCCCAACCTCCAACCTGGAGGGCCAGGAGCTTTCATTTTGGGGTGCTTTTCCCCTAGATAGACTGTTAATCCGTAACTGAGAGATCTATCTTCCCTTTGGATATAGGATTTAAGAAGGATAAAATAGGTTGTGATTAGGATTAAGGTTGGGACACGGCTCTCTCCCGGTGCTAGGAGGTGAAAGAGAATCGAGGCTCGCGTGGGCAGGGTCGCTTCCCGGAAGTAGACCTATTCTCCACCGGAATCGTAGAGGAGGTCTACCCGCTACCGTTGTGGTAGGGGTATACCTTGTATATACCGAGACCTAGACAATATTGCAAATAACAATTTTTAGACAAATTTTACAATTTTATAATAACTGGATTATATTTACTTATGATGTTTTTGCCTGAATAAATTCCTGTATAAGGGTGTATCTAATCGGTCATACAAACAGTGCATTACGGTGTTCTATGCCTAAAGCGAAAACCAAAACCTAAAACCCGTTTTGCAATTTACGTATTATTTTTCAAAATATAGGCAATTTAAGATTCCTAAAATTGGTAACGTGACAGATGCAATGCACAGATTAATAAATAGGTAGGCATAATATGTTCATATGCATTGGCATGCTAGATAAAATAATATTGTCAATTTGACTTTTGGGTTTTATATATACAGTGACCTTCAAAAAGTCGGCATTATATGGGAACGTTTTTTATTTTTTATTTTTCAAAACACTTTTTATGGCAATAATCTCAGCTTGTCTAAAAACCTATTTAGCCTCAGTCATATATACCGAGTGATTTTTACTTATTTGGAAAATGGCGTTCTTCGAAATTGTTACAATCAAAAACGTGCTGTTTTTCGGAAATTTAGTAAGATTTCAATGTGATTTTTTTAGAGTGTGTTAGTTTTAGCTAACTTTACAATCTCAAGGACAGAAAACACCAATTTTTCTGTAACTACACTACATTACACTAGTTCCAAGACCTTGGTTCTCTTCAATCTTCGGACTAAGTTTTGAATGTCAAGCAGTTGAAGAGCTTCTGAATTAACATGTTGGTGAAGTCTGGCTTCGTGCTTACTAGCACATCTCTTTATCTCGTCGGCTACCATTGTGATGCTAATATCCTTGTTAAGGACGTACCACGGAGCATTCAGCAGATTCCGTAACCCCCCATTTTCAAATGTTTAAATGTTTTTGATGTTGACCACTTTGGTGCATCCCCATAGCTGTATACCATACAAGATCTGTTTCATTATTATATATCAAAAGCTTATTATGTATCGCCAACTGAGAGTTTTTTTTCCAAAAGCCAATAGTGCTGTCTACATTTAAGGCCAAATTCTGTCCTATTCTTTTTGACATGTTCACCCCAAAGCAGTTTTGCATCCAGGATAATACCAAGATAGTTAGCATAGTTTTCGTAAGGTACTGTGGTGCCGTTGATGTTTATTGATGGTGAATGATGCGACATCTGATTGTATTTTATTTGGTTGGAAGATGTCTGCAAGGTGATCAGAAAAAACTCAGCCTTTGTTTATTACCGCAGGCCCATATACCATCTCCCTTTCTAAATGGGGGAACTGGATAATTTGTGCTATAAGTCTTTTGATTCTCTTAGTGGATTTCCACAGTGAATCTTCTGTTTCTTCAGTCAGTCAGATTCTGAAAATAAGAGTTAATTGATACTTCTTTTAGTTTGTTTATCTCTCTTTTGAGGTTTTGTGTTTTTTTGTTTAGTACAGTTTTACATGTTAGGTCTATTTATTTCTGACACGTTCTTCTGGATTTCCTTTTTTCCTTGACCATTATTGTGATTTCTAAGAGGTAGTTATTCTCTTCTGTTATATGAGTAACTTTCTTGGTGTTGTTTGCAGACACTTCCTTACCTTGTTGAATCTCTTAGTTTCTTCTTCGAATTCTACCTTCGTTCTTAGTCTGACGTTTAGGTTTATATATTTCTTTAAGATCACTTCTGAAAGTTTTCCAGTCAGTGATTTTATTTACTAACTTGATTATTTTTTCGCTCAGCGTCAAGATGACTACTGAATGTTCAGAATCCAGGTCAATGTTCCCTTCTACATCGATATAGTCACGTGATACCCTTCTTGCTATGAAAAATTTTAGCAACTCCAAAATTATTGTGTTTGAGTCCGTAAGCCAGCATATGGGTTTACCCGTGGAGTGAAAGTTGGATCCTGCTTTTCTTTTAGCTTTTCTAAGTTCATTGCCTTGTGTCGTTGTCAAACGAGATCGCCAGGCCACATGTTTGGCGTTGAGGTCTCGTACCACAATGAACCGTTCACCTGATTGTTGTATAAATGAGTTATAATCTGTTTTTTAAAGATTATGTCAGGGTGGACAATGTATCGCCCTTACATTTAGAATTTGTTTAATAGATTTAATATCTACAACTGTAAGTTGAATTTTTATAGATTCTTTTATTATAACCGCGCTGCCACCTTTCACTTGATTGTTAATGTGGATCATGTGGTAACTTTTGTATTTTCTTATTTTTATGCAATTGTGGTTTGTCAGGCGTGTTTTTGATATCAGTAACAAACACATTGATAAGTTGTGTGTTGAGGAAAATCTCAAACTCTAGCTTTTTTAAATTTTGAATGCCGTTAACGTTCCATGTAGCGATTCTCAACTCTTTTTGATCTATTATTTACTATATTTTGGAAATTGCCCCAGTGTACCTGATTTGTAATCTGCCAAGCCGTATTAGGACTATATTAGTGTTTCCATCATATTTTATATTAACTGCATTATAGGTGGTTTTTTGCTTTGGACAGCAGGGGTTGTTTGTTTATTTACGGCCGCTTGTGCATAGGATATCCCACATTTAATATTGTTAGCAGCGAATGTCCTAGGTTGGAACGTAGTTTTTAGATTTATACTATTGTCACCATATACTCATCATACATTTGTAAATTTAGACATGCATATGATAGCTTACGACGTGAGAAACTATTCGGAACAATACAAGAATTTGGTATCCCAGATAAACTTACAGAGTTGGTGCTAGAGAAGGTAGAATGCCGTGTGAAAATCCAAGGCACTCTGTCAGATCCATTTATAGCGCGTAAAGGACTACGCCAAGGCGATGCACTGTCTTGTCTACTATTTAGTCTGACTCTGGAAAAGGTAGTTAGGGATTCCAAAATCAACACTACTTGCACGATATACCACAAGTCAACAGAAACTCTGGAGCACGCTGATACCTCGGTATCATTGGAAGGTCGTTACCGCCAGTGAAGGGAGATTTTGTCGCATTGGAAAAGTCCGCAAGAGATATGGAGCTAGAGGTGAAGCAAACGAAAACCAAATACATGCCCATAAACAGAGAAGACATCCGCTCACGTATCCGCCAGAGCCAGACCATTTGTTTTTTTTTGGTGTGTGGAGGGGAAACCTTCAAAAGGCTCCCCGCGGGAAGATGGTTTAATTTCGCGGGGGAGTGTGGGACTTTTACCCACTAAAACCCCTCCCTGGTCTAGTTACAGACATCCCGGTATTACCGTAGGCTTTCATCGGGATGTATGTTTTTTCCAGTCTATGTTGTCCCTCTTCTTACGATTTTAGTCTCTTTGTATAGTGTTCTTTTGTTTAATTCGTTCATCGTCTTCTTTTGTTTTCATTATTTCCACTAGACACTTCTCTATATGTTCCCAGGCCTGTTTGCTTTTTAGCATGCTTGGTATCAAGTTTTCCGGCGTTAGTGTTTCGCCCACTATAATTTCGATCTGCGTTCTTTGTCTTGCCCATCGTATGCATTTGGTAACTGTGTGCTCAACTGTATCTGTTTCTTCACAGTATTGGCATCGGTCGTGTTCTTGTATTTTTAATCTTTTAAGGTACACTGCGAAACATCCATGGCCTGTAAGTATTTGGGTGATGTGGTAGTTCAATTCGCCGTGCCCTCTGTTGCACCATTTCCTGGTATCAGGCGTCTGGTCCATTCTGCCTTACCACTCAGGCTTGACCATCTGTTTTGCCATTCTTCCATGGCTTCCTCTTTTATATCTTTGGCTGATCTTGTGCCTTTTGCCTCGTATATCTTAGTTATTTCTTCTATCATTATGTCTATGGGGGTGTTCGCCGCTATCACTTGCAAGGCATCTGTCGAGGAAGTTCTATACGCCATGCATATTTTAATTAATATTCTCCTTTGCACCTTCTCTAGCATGTTCCTGTACTTTTTTACATGTACTGCTTTTTTCCATATCGGTGCTACATATAGCATTATAGAATACACTACTGATGCCAAGATTTTTCTTTTGCTGCTTCTAGCTCCACCAATTGTCGGCATAATCCGCGTCAGCGCTCTTGCTGTGTTTTCTGCCTTTTTGGTCACTTCCTTCACATGGGCTGTCATTGTTAGGTTCCTGTTGAGTGTCACACCCAGGTATTTGATCGTCTCCGCTGTTCGTATATGTATATCGTCTATTTTTACTGTCAGCTCTTTGAGCTTTCTCCTCCCTATCAGTATCACTGCCTCCGTCTTGTGTGGTGCTAATGAGAGTTTATTAGTCCTCATCCATTCATTCACTTGTTTGATCGCTCTATTGGCTCTAACAATCAGTTCATCTACCGTTCTTGCTCTCACTAGTATCGCGAGGTCGTCTGCATATGCTATTAGTCGTACATCTGCATGGACTTTCAACTTTAGCACTCTGTCATAGTAGATGTTCCACAGTATCGGTCCTAGGACCGATCCCTGTGGGACTCCCGCCGTCTGTTTTATTGTGCAGTTGTCCGTAACCTTCAGCTTCCTTGCTGTGAAGTAGCTACATATCAGTTCTATAATATATTTACTCATGTTCCTTCTTATCATCTCCTTCACGACGCCGTTCCAGGGGACCGTGTTAAAGGCGTTCATCACATCCAATGTTACCATTAAACAAAATTTTTTGGTTCTGTGTGTTCCTGTGTTTGCTTTTTCTGCGAATCTTTTCACGGTGTTCATAGCGTCAATTGTAGACCTTTTTTTGATGAATCCATACTGATCAGTGGATAGGTTCTCTTTTTCTTCTATTTCCATCAGTATTCTATTTCTTATCATCCTTTCATAAATCTTGCCAAAGGTATTGAGCATACACAGGGGTCTATATTTTGGTGGTTCGTCTTCCTTTTTCTTTCCCTTTTCGAGTAGTACCACTCTCGCCTCTTTCCATATTGCTGGGAACTCTCTGTTTTCCAGAAGCCTGTTGTACATGCTAAGGGTAAACTCCGGGAATGTTTGTACCACTAACTTAGTTATCTCAGGGGTGATTCCGTCAGTCCCTGGAGATTTTCCATTTTTCATAGCTTTTGTTGCTTCACGTAGTTCTTCTAACGTGAAGGGCCGACAGTTTTCTTCTTCCTGCCCTGCTTCTGTTATTTCCCTCCATTCCTCTATTTCATGTTTCGGAAATAGTTTCTCCACTTCCTTTTTTCTTTGGCTGTTCGTTAGCTCTAGTTTTGGTAGTGCTTTGAACTTCTTGCAGACTATTCGGTATCCATCGCCCCATATGTTTTCTTCAACTTCCTCGCATACTTTCTTCCAGGCCTTTTCCTTGGCGGCCTTTATGGCTTTTTTTAATATTTCCCTCTCTTCGACGTACTTCTCTCTTATTCTCGTTTTTTCTTCTTCTGTTATGTCTCGCTTTGCGTTGGCCCTTACCTTGGCTCTCTTTACCTGTAGACACTTTCGTCGCATGTCTGCTAACTCTTCTGACCACCAGTATATTCGGTTTTTGTTTTTGCTTGTATGTCTTCGTTTCGTAAAGGTTTCGTCGCATGCTTTTGTTATTATTTTTATGTATATTTCTGCAGTATTTTCCTGTTCTCTTATCATGTTTCTTTCCAGGTTCGGTGTAAATTGTTCATACCGTGATCGTTTGATGTTCCATCCCTTTCTTTCTTCTGCCTTTGTGTTTCGGCTTTGTTTTGACTTTTTGACGCTGAACGTTATGTACTGGTGATCGCTTAGTGTTTCATCCTCTCTTACTTGCCAGTTGTCTAATTTTCCAGACCATTGATGTATAACATCGAGACGTTCCAGGAATTTACTTACCTAGGGACGCTGATAACCAAAACCAATAATATTGAGATGAAAGTCCGTAGAAGAATACTTCTGGTTAACAGATGATATTATGCACTGGCAGCAAGTTTAAAGTTACGCTTCATATGTAAAAGAACCGAAGTGAAGATCTACAAGAGCCTTATCCGACCAGTTGTATTGTATAGATCTGAGGCATAGGCATTAAATAAAAAAGAAGAAGATATATTAAAATGTTTCGAACGGAAGATTCGGAGGATGATATATGACCCCGTTAATAAAAATGATATGTGGCGGATAAAATATAATCACGAATTACCATCTATTTGATGACACCGATATAAGTAAAACAATCAAGATTAGCAGACTTCGTGGTTAGGATAAGGCAATTTTCAATGGACTCGAAGGAAAAAGGCATATAGGACGCCCCCGAACTAGATTACTAGACTCCATGCAGAGGGACCTCAAAATCATAGGGATGCGGAATTGGACAACGAAGGCGCAAGATAGAGCAGAATGGAAGCAAATCCTTGTGTTTTACAGGGCCTGCAAAAAGACCAAGTAAGACGAATGTCACCAGACAGATGGACAGAAGAGTGTTAGATTGACAGCCGCTCGGAAAACAAAAAAGAGAGCAACCGAAAGAGGAATGGATGCAGCAGGTAGCAAAAGACGTCAAGAAAAGAGGTCTTATGGAAGATCGGTGCCAGGATAGAGATGCATGGCGTTGATGATGTGGAAAAAGACCGACAGTGTTGTAGCAAAATGAAAATGTTTAATCTTGATGGTATTATTTACCGAAAACATACCCAGAATATGGACCTGAGACACCAAGCTTCGATAGAAAGCTCGTGTCAAGAAGAAAAGGGGTGAAGTAAGCCTTAAATATAGTAACATGTATTGACTGATGGGAAGAAATTCCTCACTGTCAATACATAACAAGCCACTACAGTTGTTTACACATACTGAGAAAATGGAGGTATTGCCAGAAATTGTCGGTATGTGAATGCAACTTTAGATTACTTTGAATTACATCATTGATGACGTGCATTGCCTGACTATGCAGCAACTATACATATGCTAGAAAGTTTTCCTAGTTTAATAAACACTTCCTTAACAAATGTATTCGAGTCTTTAATTAAATTTAAAGGTGAAATATAAATAATATTTGAATATTTTAAAAGTAATGCTAATTAGGAAAATCATGTATTAATCAGTTTACTGTTCAAGATATCTGTGATTTGCTTCTCTCTAAATATTAAGTTCCCAGCATCCTGTGGTATATATTCTGAGTTGTTTGTTTTTAAATAGGCTTGCATTCTCTCGTGAATCAGCATGTATATTTAAAGGGTAGGAATTTATTGTAAGTGCTTCAGGTGCGGAACTGACGTCTGCTATTGCTAGTCAGAGATCCTACTAATAGATCTGTCTAGAATTGATACCTTAAACAGATACTTATTTTTCATTCAATAATTTAACTAACGGGTGGCGTATGGCGAGATAGAATGCATTTTATGCATGATTCCGATTTAACTAACTTCTTTAAACGTAACTATACGTGCTTGATAAAATATTATTCAATTGGTTCAAAATACGATCTTAGTGCATGTTCATTAGCCACAATTCTGTCTTAACGGAGCCTTTTTTGTTCATGTCCAATCGTTTTTACAACCACTTGTAATATTTACAAAAGTGTAAAATAAGCATACAACTTTGTATTATAAAGGATGAGAATCAATGATCAAGATGATACTAAAGATGGCAAGTATCTCCTTTACTGTGCTAGATCTAGAAGCTCCTATCAGAACTACAAGGGTTAAGCACATGTAGAGGTTTTTCCCCATTTCTAAGTTCGCACGAGGTCTTGCAATTTTTCTTAATAGCGCAAAAATTGTGCGAAAAACCACACATCGTGCAGCAAACCGAAGGCAGCGGAAGAAACAAGTTCTGGGAGAAAACAAGCGCGCTCGTTAAAGCAATGGCCTTAACGGATCACGACAGGCGAACGATCAGAATCGAGGCTGTGTGCGAATTTTACCGGTATCGTCGTCCTTTTGGCGCGAACTTCTTCGTTCGTTAAACTGGACCTATAGATAAGTTAGTGGTTACTTGTGGCAGTTTACCCCGGAACGCAGGCGGTGTTAATGCGCTACGCGACAACCAGAAGGGAATCCGGAATACAGTTTGGCAGACGGCAGTTCGGCTTGTTTACAGCTTGCCGGGGGCGGCCAATCCACCGCAAACCATTGTCTGCCCATGAGGGGCGATCCCGAGCTTTATCAAAAACTCCAAACACTCTGCTGACGTCTGCACACTAGGTATACTAATTTTACTGCCGATAAAAGGCGGCACGCATTAACGCCACCCTTATTTCGACATCCCTTTCTTTTTCTGCTACCGACGGCGTTTTTAAGTAACCCAAGAAATATCCTTATATATGCCCGGTGCACCTAAGCATAATAAAATGAGGAAGAGTTCTATATATGGAGGAAATTGCGGGTGTATTGACGTCACGCGGTAATTGGAATTATTTACTCCTAAGTACGTCTGCTTAAGCCCTTCGAGCTTGCAGGCGTTAGCTTTAAGATTAGACCAAATAGCTTTCAAGAAGCAAATAAATGTGTAAATGTCGGAGCGTGTCTGTTTTTCCTTTAGCCAATGGCCACCCCGGCATACAGGCTGTAAACAATAGTATTATAAACTTCTAAGCGCGAGAATACCCAACAAAATTTAAAAAAATCGTATGAAAATGGTCTGAGAAGCGTCGATCTTTATTTAATTGAAATAATATAAAAAATTAAATTTAGTGTAAATTGATCCTGGAAAAAAGTGCTATAAGGTTAAGAAAGATTAGTTCTCGCAAGGGTGGGGGCACTTTCTATCACAACTTTTTAGATTGGAAGTGTTGGTCAAGTCGTTTATTTATAATAAAACTGTTGTATGGGCCAGTTTTTGAAGTTTGAAGTTTTGATATGACAAAGTTCTATGGGATACATAACAGTTATTGCTCCCTACAAAAGTAGTTGAAGAAGTGCACAGAGGGTATGTAGAAGTATTGCAGAAATGAATGGCCTATGTGGATGATTTTTAGCTGTAGGGGTAGTATGAGCAAAAACTAAGTTCATCAAAGGTGTCTTTGGAATTTTGAAGTCTTGTGTATTACTACCTACAACACCAAAAAATATGAAACTGCCATTTGACATTTGTTGTTGTGCATTAACAATTTATTTTTATGTTGAAAAAATCTACACCCGTCATGCATTGCGGTAAAAGTAAGAAAGAATTAAACGGTAGGGGTTACGAAATTCTAGAAATAGCCTAAAAATTCAAAAAGAACATACTGGTAATGAGAAAAAATCATCCCTTACCCTATTTATTTGCCAAAAAACTACAGGTTTCAAAGTATAAATCATCAACAGTAAGCTTCTCCCTCAATGCAGAAAATGTCCGCGATTTGGACATACTCAAAGATTCTGTCGGTACACCCCTAATTGTGTTACATGCGTAAGCAATCACTTAATCTCTTCGTATAAGTCAAAGAATGATCCTCCGTAATGCTGAACTTCAGAGGGTGCGTGATACCTAAATAATTACAAAAAAGACGTGACAGCAGTATCATCATCATCATCATCATCATCAGGCACTAGTACCTAGTATCAAAATTACGATGTGTAAGAGTATATAGCTTATTTTAGATTCAACAGATTCCAAAAATGTAGTATTGCTGATCATATTTACGAAACGGGTCATAGTATTACGGAAACTGACCTAAAAATGGTAAAGGAGTTAACTTTAATAAAACAACAACATTTTTTGAAAGTTTGATTATTTTTAAGAATCGAGATAATAAACTTTTGAACAAAGATGAAGGACCCATTCCCCACTCTGATCTTTACGCTATATTGAAGTTGACATGTGATTGGTCAGTTAGAACATGACCTCCGGGTCAGACAGTATAAATAGCGTTAAAAAGTGCGGGAGTGCTCACTTTCACTGGTGATTTGGTGAACAGCATATCTCCGGCCAACTTTGTCGTGTTCATTTTTCTCCAAGGCTACTGGTGATGGTAGCTTAGCTGTCGAAATACGTATTTAGCTGTTGATAAATAGTTGTGTGGTTAAGGGGCTTTTAACGAATTGTTTCATAACCTAAAATTATTTTCAACTTCACAGAGTCTTCCGTTTTTGCTGGCCATCACACAAGCTTATTTTTTAATAGAGCACCTTGTATATGTTCAGATGTTCCTATCATATAAGATTTATTCGCTTTTTCTTGATAAAATTTTGTTTTATAAATTCTCACGATGAGTTACGGTATTACTTGATCTAATTAAAGAATGTGACGCATGTCCAGGTGATTGTAATAAGCTTCTATCATGCGATGCTAAAAAAGTTTTTCTAAATTATACAGGGTGACTATTTAAAGGGGACCATTCGAGAATTTTTTTAAAGGATTTAATTTTTTTTAAATGGAACGCGGAACACGCAGTATGATTTCAGTATATTTGTATTCTTTTATTGCCTACAATTTTTATTGAGAATATCGTATACTTAGCGTTCGTATTTTTCAACCTATTTAGCAATCAACAATTTAAAGAGTTTATCAGTATCATCTACAAGAAGGCTATGGAATAGAGGTAATGAGGCGAATAGAATAAAAAGGAGAAAAAATAACCATTACTTTTGTTACTTTAAAGAAAAAGGGCAGAACAATTATATATACACGCATTTTGAAAATACAAAGAAGTCTATGGAAATACATTGTTGTAATAACAGTAAATAACACTATGGAACAAACAATATGAACTAGTAATGAACAAAAATTAATAAAACGGCTACCATTCTCATGTATGAATATCTTAAATATGTTTAGAAATGAATCATTATATTTTGTAACATGTTTACGTCAATTGCTCTAATTATTAAGACAACCTACTGGACCCACACTTCCAATCCACGTTGTTAAGATAATTTCGAACTTCATGACTATAGTGTCCCGGAGCACGATCGTGTTGGAACCATAATTGTCGAATTTTATCAAGAGGCAGATTATCAAGGAATTCTTATTAATCTTCTTATAAAATTTACAGTAGTTTTGCTTCACTTAAAAAATTTAAAATCCAATCAAATGATTTCCCACTATTCTTATCCATGCATGTAGTGACCATCTATGTTGATTACCTACTGGTCTAGTAACATGGGGATTATCTGTAGCATAATCTATATATATATAAAACCGAAAGTCCTGACTCACTCACTCACTCACTCATCAACGCCCAGACCAAACCCTTGGACCTAGAAAGCTGAAATTTTGCACAGAGGTTCCCTTTATGATGTATACAAGGAATAAGGAAGTATATTTTGAAATCCAACCCCTAAAGGGGTAAAATGTACAGTGACGCCTATAATTGGCCTAATGGCTGTTGGTGGAGTACGGAATAAAATAAAATAAAAAATAAAAATAAAAATGGGGGTTCCAATTTTGTATGGAGAAATAATATTAAGTAGATATTTCGACTTGAAACTTCGTAGGAGTACTCCTAAAAACAAATAAGCAACACGTATTTCGTGATTTTTCGAAAATCAACCCCTTAGGGGGTGAAATGGGGTAAATAAGCCTAAAATACGATATGGGTGTCGTTATTGAGGTTTTTTGGGACGTTGATTGCGAAAATGGCATTTATTTTTAAGTCCAAGACGGTGGACATGACATAAGAGAAGGGACGGGACGGGACGGCACAGGACTGGACGGGACGGGATGGGACGGGACTGGACGGAAAGGGACGGGACGGGACGAGACGGGGCGGAACGGGATGGGACGGGACGGGAAGGGACGGGAAGGGAAGGGACGGGACGAAAAGGGATGGGATGGGAGGGGAGGGGACGGGACGGGATGGAACGGAACTGGACGGGAAGGGACGGGACGGGAAGGGACGAGACGGGACGGGGCGGGACGAAACGGCACGGGACGGAAAGGGAAGGGATGGGATGGAAAGGGACGGAACAGGACGGGACGGGACGGGACGGTACGGAGACGGGGACGGAGAAAGGGACGGAGAAAGGGACGGGGACGGGGATAGGATGGGATAGGATGGGATGACAGAAAATAATTAGTCATTATTTAATACACAAATAACGAACCTCGCGCGAACGAATTCGCGGGTAGCAGCTAGTAATGAATATTATGTCAGGTTAGATATCAGTTCTGGTGAAATGTTCATTATAAACAAATTGTGTTTGGCAGTTTGTTTGGATAATCTTCTGTTTCTAATTTTATTTTATGGTCTTCTTTTTATGAAGCACCGATAAATTCTTCTAAAGTTGTTAGGTTTTTAACATAATGTGAAATATTTCGGAGAATACACACCTTTGGTGCATGACCCTCTGAATGAAAAGGATAGATAATTAAGTGAAGAATAAAATTAAATTAGAGGAAATTATGATTCAGCAAAACCTTTTTACTATTATATGATATAAGCTTACTATCACCACTTGGACACTTAATTTCATTATTAAATTGGTACAAATACCGTCGCTCCAATTTTTTAAAAGGACGTCTGTAGGTTAAAAACTAAATATTACTAAAGAGTACCTAATCTATACTATTAAAAATATTAAGTACTTTTTGGTTAGACTGTACCTTCAACATTTCTTTCAAGGACGGTTTGCTTTCCTGCGAGCTAAATATACTTTCATGTTGTTTTTATCTTCGTATGTACTTACTGCTATTTTGCACGTTAAAGTTATGGAAGACCTTGTACTTTCGTATATCGCTTTACATTTGAAATGCGAAAACCTATTTTCCTTTTTTAGTTATTTTTCGTTGTTTTTTTTTCTGAAAATGTGCTTCAGTTTCCTGCTTATTTTCTACTACCATTTCATTCTCACTTATTTAATTCATAAACTTTCGTTACATTCTTTGCGTTCCTGATTATTCGATCGTTATTCTGTCCAAGATCTTCGAATACCTTTGGCATTTCTTGTGATATGCTCCTTTATACTTCTGCTACACCTACATCGCTAGTAGATTTATTTAATTCTTAGCATGTCGAAAATCTTCAATGTATGTTGGATTACACTAGCTAATTTTAAAAAAATATTTATAGTATTTTTCTCTTTTCTCGCTCAAATTTAATTTGAGTTTTTTCATTCTTGTTCATTTTGGTATGCTTGCTATGATTTCCTATGATGTATGAAGTATTATCCACAATTCTACGGTGCCAGTCGCCTTCGGAAAGTCAATGAATACTTCTCATGGTCTATAATACTATAACTTCTTCTGAACGCTACCCGTTCATCTGATTGATAAACGTCCAGTTTGTTTATTATTGTGAATGTTATAATTCTAGTTAATTATACGTATGTATTGTACATGTGTGATAGGAGTCTGGCGGGGCAGTAGTTCTCTATATTAGCAGCATGAAAACAACAAACAGTCATGAGATCAAAACTTTCACCCGATAAACCACATCTAAATTGATTAAGAGATAAACAGATTTATAGTCACCAATAAAGACAATACACAAACATAATAGTCAACTTTTACGCAGATTCCTGAAAAAAAAATCTGAAATTAATGTTCGAATTTGGAGGCGAGACACTATTGCAAGCAATCAAAGAGCTCGATACTTGGAAGAAAGTAAAATCCCATTAAATTGGCACAATGCGCAAAAGATTTAATATTTTGTCTTATCTTATAACACCCCGAGTCTATCTGGTTTGATTATATGTGTTTGGGAAATCAAACCTTGTTCGTTGTAGAAAGGTGTACATTGAGAGAGCTTTTCTATAATTGCTATTTGTATTTCCATTGCAATCTTTAAAATATTGCAGTAACTGACTAGTTTATTAAGATTTATCAAATCAAGAAATTCTACGATAAGTAGGTATAAGATATTAATACCCCACTTAAAAGCAGTTTGATAACGTCGTTTATATAAATATTAGATAATAACGGTCCCTAGCCCTGCCCTTGTGGAATAGCGACCTTATAGATTTACCGGAACTACCTAAGTGATTCATTTTGCCACGGAGCTTTCGGTCTGCGAAAAAAGTAAACAATTCCCCTATACCGATCCTAGTTTTAATAAAAGTCTAGAATGCGAAATCGCACCGTAGGCTCCTCCCAAGCGGTTTTAGTGAAATTGATCTGTTTCCACCGTGTGCTTGAGGAGGCTCGTTCGAGCTAGATTTAAGACGAATCCAATTAGAAAAAATTTAAACACGAAGTAGGCAACCTACAGAATAGACGAAAATTTCTAACTGTAATGAGAAGTTAAGACGGCGATTTAAATAAAATCCGGAGGTAACGCGGCGGCAGGTCGTGGCAGTTTATCAGGCCCATCCGTTCAATCAGGAAGACAGAGGATGCAGGTCGAACGCGAGTCAGCAGGAATTTGCAGCGACGCCGCCCCACCTTGAACGCGCTCAAAAGGGAGATGTTGGACGCCGTAAGAGGACTCTCCTCCCCGGATGCCACCGTCTGCCAGAGTTTGCTTCCACCTCAACGACTTCCAATGCCTTTAAACGCCGCCGATGGGGACCGAACGGCGAAAATCATTGCGGGATAATGACATTAAACTCATTAAATCAGAATAAGGAGCTACGATGCTTTTTACCGGCTTTATAAGCTTGACTGGATATCTGAGTAGTTTTGCGAAAAACGCAGGAAGAAAGGAGATAAAATAACTGGAAAATGGCTAAGGTGCCACTTACTAATTCGCGTTCTCGTCCTGTGCGAGCAGAGATTCTGCACCAAAAATTGTTTTTCTACTGCTAAGATATCTGCTCATTATAAGCGCTTCACTGAATGATTAATAAATATAGTACACTCTATACGCATTTTCATTCCGCACAAGTATCCGTATGAGCTTCATACAGTGAAAATAAATTATTAGAACTAGCACCCCCATATGTAATAGAAGCTGCGAACAGTACCTCTTCTTTAATTTTGCTACTTGAAATACCCTGGAAAAAGTATGAAGTACCCATATTGTTAAAGTAATACATCTGCTCATTACATGCATTTCACTGATTTTGTGCATAGTATACACATACCAAGACTTAGAAAACACACAACTAGGAGCATAACAATTAGCACAAAAAGAATTCAACGGGAAAGTCAGAGAAACAAAACGACCACATAAGAGTGTAAGCTGGTTTGGACTGCTAGAGTCCTGCATTGAAAACAAGTTACATAAAAACATTATAAGATTTCAACATCATAAAAACGCTAGACACATGGGGATCCCGGGGGGACAGATATATGAATCAAATAGACTACGTAATGATGAACAAACGATGGAAATCTGCAATATTGAATACAAAGACACCTGACCCCGAATGCGGCTCATAACCAGCTGCTGGTCACCAAAATCAAATTAAAACTTAATTCCCAAAAACTAGAAATCAAGGAATAAAGAACAAATTAACTGCTGCCAAACAAATACAGTCACAATAAGACTTTACTCAAAAGAATCATGCAAACAAACCATGGCTAAGAAATAAGACATTAGACACCATAGAGGAAAGAAAGACTTTAAAGAAGAAAGGAACTTTCACTAAACACGAGAGAAGTAGATATATATCGCCCTATTAAGACAAATAGAGAAACAAGAATTACATAAACGTCAGAGATATGCAGTGAAATAAAACAAAGCACCAATAAAAATGAAACAAATGACTTATTAAAAAAGTTAAGATGGTAACATACAATTTTTAATCAAAAAATGTACAAATAGAGGATGAAAACCGCAAACTCCTATGAAAAGCGTCAGACATAACAGAATGGTGGAGACACAACACTGCAGCAGACTATACTCAGACAAAGAAGTACAAGAAATAGAAAAAAGTGTAAGAATAAATTTACAGAACTGGAAGAAGAACCTGACGTATTAATAGCAGAAGTTGAAGATGCTTTCGAAAAACTCAAAGCAAAGGAAATCACCTGGATGTGACATACTGAGGAATATTTGCAACAAAGTTTTAAAGGCCGGAAAATGGTTCAAAGACTGGAGAAAGTCGATTGTCGTGCCCATATATAAGAACAAAATAACAAGAAAGTGCAAGAACTATACCGGGTGTCAACGAATTTATTAGACAAGTCATATCTTCTAGAGTATTAGGTGTATTAAAATGAGATTTGGTACAGGTAAATGGTATAGGGAGAGGAGAATTTTCCCGTATTTTTCACTTTTCGGTCACTTCCGGTTTCACCGGAAATGGCTCCGATTTCGAATTTTTAAATGGAACACCCTGTATATTTTTGCATATTTGGATTTCAGAGACAATTTTGGATCAGAATGTGACATTTTAAAAAGTTTTTAAGCCTACTTGATTTTTTTAGAGCCAGTTTTAATATGGCATCTAGGTGGCCATGATCAGACGCAAACTAATCTAAAGACCTCAGGTGATGTCAGAAAATTACATTCGCAAAGTTTGAGTGATTAGTATGATAGATAGGAATAAGACAAGTTGGCAAAAGCACGTTTTCTTGTCTAACTATTTTTGTTCAAATGGCGACCCTGTTTTGACAAGCACTTTCCGAAAAGAGAATTTTTTGGCGAATCTAACGATACTAATTTATTTGCGATTGGATTAAAAATAAGCTCATAAGTTAAATATTTCTAAGCAAAATACTAGATAATAATTTATTTACTTTTGTCAAGTGTGCCATGGATAAGTTTTTAAAATGTCACATGCTGATCCAAAATTGTCTCAGAAATCCAAATATGCAAAAATATACAGGGCGTTCTATTTAAAAATTCGAAACGGGAGCCATTTCCGGTGAAACCGGAAGTGACCAGAAAGTGAAAAATATGCGAAAACTTTCCTCTCCCTATACCATTTACCTATACCAAATATCATTTTGATACACCTAATACTCTAGAAGTTATGACTTGTCTAATAAATTCGTTGACACCCGGTATAGCCATTCCACTAATCTCCTACGCAGCAAAGTGCTGTTACATGCAATACTAGACAGGTCCCAATGGAACTAGCCGTCTTCGTTCAAGGTAGGTGAACAAGATACATGTGTAACGTAAGGCAACTAACAGAAAAATCGAGAAAATTGAACACATTTATAGTTATATGCTTCCTATACTATAGAAAGGCCTTTGATTGCGTAAGATGGAGACCTCTATGGGAAATGATGAAAGAAATGGGCGTACCTACACATTTAATAAAAACCATGAAAAGTTTATTTGACGAAAACGAAAACACCATAAAACTGGAAACGAAGCATCATTATCCTTCAGATGTAGAAAAGTTGTCCGTGCATACTTTCACTAAGGTTGTGCAACATCTATGGTGAAAGCACCATACGCAGAACAACACAAAACTGACAATCTGGAGCGTCCGTCTGAGATAGGAAACTAAATAATCTAGATATGCTGATGACACTACTTTAATAGCAAAAGACGAACAAATTGAATATCTACTGCAACGGCTGACACAAGAAAACAGATCACTTGGGCTGGAAATGAATCTAAACAAAACAAAACTGATGATCATAGATAGTACAGTGCCTAAAAAACTTACCGAACATCAAAAGAGCTGATAGCTTAATACACCTAGATGCTTTGCTAAATAACAAGGCAACTGCGAACCAGAGATAAGACGACGCATAAAAATAGAGAGAACATCGATGATACATCTATCAAAAATATGAACGAAATAAAAAGATAAAACTGGTATAGGGGCTGGTTTACTCGATTTTTTATATGGCGTCGACAGTTAGACAATAAAACATCAGACAGGAAAAATATCGACTCCTTTGAACTATGGTGTTGACGAAGACTATTACTCATCCCCTGGACAAAGCGTAGAACAAACGCTTCAGTTATTCAGGAAGTAGGAATAAAATACCGATTATCACCCATATGTCGTCGAAGCATCTTCCAACACTCCGGTCATAGCAACAGAAGGCAAGGCGACAATTTAGAAAAGCTGACTCTGCAGGGCAAGGTAGAAGGGAAAAGGCCACGAGGAAGTCCTCCACCAGATGAGTAGATCAAATCAAAAAGATAATAAGAAACCACTGCTGACAACACTAAGAGCACTTAACAATAGATCTTACTAGATTTTTTTTAATTTGGAAGATTGTATTTAGATGTATATGAGCAGCTGAGCAGCAGACAAATATAAAGTATCTTATAATTGATTTGAAGAGTGCGTAATAAGTAATAACTGCGACTGACTGCTTAATAAGTAGTGTGACTTTTCTTACTATAAAAGGTAAAGCTTCATGGTAATTTCAATTCCCCCAACTGGGGGCGGGCTGCTATAGAGACCTTGCGTCCCTCTTCAGCCAAGAACGGGAATTATAGGATGGGCCAGAGAAAGGAGGGGTGGAGAATGGAAAAAAGGTTAGGAAACGTGGAGAAGTATACCCTGTTGACTTAGGAAAACCACCAAAAAACCTGAATCAGAGGAGACTGTAGCGGGAATCGAACCCACGACCTCCCGAATGCTAAGTAGGCTTGCTAACCACTAACCTACGGAGATCGATGTTTCTCAGTGCATACATTGCACTATTTAGCTTTTTACACAGCTGATTAAAGTGATCATTCCACATAAGTCTAACACCTATATTTATTCCTAAGAATTTGGTAGACTGTTCTTCAGCAACAATATTGCATTAAACGAGAATCTGGTCCTAAACACGAGTGATTTTGTTTTGCTTTCATTTAATACAAGTTGTATGATCTCCTCGAGAATCATCAGCTTCTTTTCAATACTAACTCCAAATGTTGTGTCGTCGGAATATATAATTGTAGCTATATTTTTGTTAAAAATATTTGGTAGATTATTTACATAGATTATGAAAGGAAGAGGTCCCAATATTGACCCCTGAGTAACATCTCTTTCTACAAGCTGCAGACTGTTTATTTAGATATCCGTGCAAACTATTTGAGACTTATTTGACAGGTAGGATGTTATCAGTGTTAATGCGACTTCTTTCACTCTATAATATTCCTGTTTATCCGAAAATATATTATGTTGTATGCAGTCAAAGCGAGACTTATCTGCTATACTTTCACATGAAAGTCCTCCATCCATCGCATGATGGTTCTTGTTTGGGAATTCACTCAAATCCAGTTTCGGTAGTAAATGAGCTGTTCTCTAATGATATATTCCTTTGTCTGCGGTTGTCTAGAAATGTTAACCTTTTTTGACGTTGAATCCTTCAAATGCAATACTCTTTGGTCAAAAAGATTATTCCTGCATATTTATTTTAATCTAAGATCAACACCAACTAGAAAGTAGTTGTTGTACTTACTTATTTCATGTAAGTTTGACTGAAATAATAATCAGTCTTAGCTTTTTGTAAGACATCTTAAGATCCGTTGATCTATTCCAAAGGTATCTTTCCGTAGTAGATGTCCTATCTATTTCCATTTTCTTTTGCTTATTTGTGTTTCTATGGGTTTTTCTTGTGCTCATTCCCATAGCTCTTTATTTGAAATTATATTGGGCCAAAAGGGTTACCAAATAAGGTTGCGTTGGTTATTATACTCGGGCTCTTACGTCCTAGTCGCTTAGTTGGTGTTCGTCATTATACTGCTCGTGTTTGTATAATTGTCTTCCTTCCCTAGCATTTAAGTTATAAGAATCATATTATGTGGCTTCTAATAAAAATCCGGGGGACAGGGTTTTCAGCTTATGCTAGGGCATCTGAAGGAACAACCGGGATCGACGGCTTCGAGACACGGCTGGCTGCGATGTTCTTGATTGGTTTAGAGTTACCCTAGAACTAATTTGGACTTACGGAATTCAACTGTGGGGGAAAGCATCACTTTACAACATCAAAATCTTGGAAAAATGTCAGGCCAAAGTTCAACGGATTATAAAAAAGCACCTTGGATTGCATCAAGCAAGTAAATTGTCGATAACTTAAAAGTGTCAATAGTGAAAGAAAAAGTGAGCAAGTGGTGCAAAGTATCTAAGTAAACTTGAAGTGCAATCGAATTTTAGTTCTAACTCTATTAGACAACAGCGAAGCCATACACAGGCTGACAAGTCAGAAAACCCTAAACTTGTCATACCGTTTTACATAGTAAATACTACACACTGAAGCTTTTGGTGTAGTACTCGTTTTAGTTAGTGTAGTTGCGTTTCTCACAGAATTTATCATTAAGTAAATACCTGATCTTGTTGTTACTGGACATTACCTCTTTTTTTATGAACGCTCTACCCATCTCGCTCAATTTTCGTCTATCTCTGGTTTTTCTCATCCACTTTAGCCCAGCCAGCCTCTTGATGTGATCTCTCCACCTGATGTTAGGTCATCCAAAACTTCTGCGTGCCGTTCTAGGTCTCTACCCCATCAGTGTTTTGATCCATCTGTCATCCATCCTTCGGGCCACAAGCCCTGCCCAGTTCCATTGAAGTTGTGCAGCGCCAGCGTGTTCTATTATGTCGGTAAATTTGGTTTGTTGCTCAGGTATTTCCTCTATGATCAGTTAAACTAATGCCCAATATAATTCATTCGTGTGCTCTTTGTGTTCTAGCAAGCTTAATCATTTTTTGTATGGCTCCAAATCGAAGCTCTATAGGTCAACACTGGGAGGATTCATTGGTTGTAGAGTTTACTTTTCGGATTTAAACACGAAGTTCCGCTGGTCGAAAGAGATTCTACTGGCTATTTCATCAAACATAATTATTGTCTTTCTTCGTTATTATCTTTTAGCTTAAATATACAGGGCGAATCAAAACAACACCGACAAACCCTTAGGAACGATAGAGGGGATCAAAGTAAGGTATTAGCCAACTTTATAGAAACGAATCAAATGTAGGCAATGAATATTTTCTTCGAAAAAAGACAACAGCGAAAGTAGATTTAGAGGAGCCCCGACCATGGACAAAAAACGAAATTACTTACATCATTACAGATAATACACACATAATCTAACATGCGACAGTTATAACCAAAGTAAATAGGACAGTGACCATAGTATGGTGAAAGCCAAGTTGAAAATCGATTTAAAAGTCCGAAGTAACGGTACACACAGTGATAAAAAGATCAAATCATGCGTGAAGTTTCTGATAATGTAGCAACCAAAGAGAAGATACCTACCAGCAAAATATGCATCACGACTAAAGCATTACTAGAAAGAAGAAGAAAGTTGAAGTTAGATAAAGATAACAACTTAATAGAATGGGCAGAATTTGATAAACTGATAATGAAAACTACTTCGAAAAGATAAAAGACAGTATAATACAAAATTCATAGCAGACGCAAGAGAACAAAATCAGGGGCCGAAGATCTTTAAGAAATCTCTCACCATTGGTAAGAAAGAAATTGTTAAAGAACTAAAGAAGTAGAAAGATATAGTGAACTATATCCTGATACCAAAGGCACAGCCAACGGACACAACTTAAATAAGGAAAACGAAAAATTCTGAACAAAGGGTCAGAAGATATCCTTGAGATAACAAGGCAACAAAAAGAAATAAAGCAGCTGGATCTGACTGTCTATTATCTGACATGCTAAAAGAAGATGGTAATGTAATCTTCAACGAATTGAAGGATCTGTATAATCGATGCTTAGAAACAAATCAGACCCCGAAGTCATGGAATAAAGCCGAAATAATCTTAATTAAAAAAAAATGATTTATAGACCTATCAGTCTACATTCCCAAAGGTATAAACTATTCACACGTATGCTAACCAACCGATTAACTCCCAAAAAGACCTTCGACAGCCACGAGAGCAAACAAGTTACGGCACATGTGATTACTTGCAAACTGTAAAATTATTTATTAAAAATGCAACGAATGGAATATAGAACTCTACAATATGGGAGTCCTAGATTATCAAAAAACCTGGACAGTCTTGAATTCTTTACCGAAATGTAGCATAGACAGCAAATACATTAACTTGATCAGAAATATTTACTCATCGGCAACAATGCATGTACAGGGTTATTCATTATAAATTACCCACCCCTTATCATCGTTATTATTGCCTATAGAAAAAAAAGTTTTAAATAAAAGTTATGTGGTTATAACTGAATTTTGTTAAAATGCTATCAAAAGTACAGTGGCGTGCATAATTAAGGGGATACAAAAAAGTAATATATTTTTTTAAATGGAACACCCTGTATATTATTAAATTTTTGGAATGATCTTTCTTTCCTGATTTCAAAAATATACCATATGTTACCCCTACCTTATACCGTTTTTGAGTTATTAAACGTCGAATATCTTAGTTAAAGTAGTTAACATTATTAAATATAACAAAGTTTTATTTAGGAAATTTAAATATAAATAAAAAATAACTCATTTAGATTATTTCATTAAAGAAATGTCACTTATCAAACAAAATAGTTGTCATTTTCATAGCTTACTTTAATATTGTTAATGATATTCGACGTTTAATAACTCAAAAACGGTATAAGGTAGGGGTAACATATGGTATATTTTTGAAATCAGGAAAGAAAGATCATTCCAAAAATTTAATAATATACAGGGTGTTCCATTTAAAAAAATATATTACTTTTTTGTATCCCCTTAATTATGCACGCAACTGTACTTTTGATAGCATTTTAACAAAATTCAGTTATAACCACATAACTTTTATTTAAAACTTTTTTTTCTATAGGCAATAATAACGATGATAAGGGGTGGGTAATTTATAATGAATAACCCTGTACATCTCAACTAGGATACTGATTCTATACCAATAAAAAGAGGGGTGCACCAAGCTCCCTTATACTATACAACAACTGGCATATTCTGTCTTCTTCCTTTTTCGATGTTTTTTGTCAACATCACATCCATGACCATAAGAAATATATATGATGATAAGAACCAATCATGTTTTGCACTGGTACTAACTGGTATGGGTTGTGATAACTTGTCTTCGTGGATTATTAGAACTAACGCTCACAAATATGTATTGTGAAACATGCGAATTTTAATTCGTTAAATTTGAAATCTGAAATATCTAGAAAAAGTATAAGGTAACCTATAAATTGTTCGTAAATCGGCAAAAGGATCAAGAAACAACATCCGAAAGTAAATACTTATTGGGCAAAGTACGTTATTACCGAATCTTGAAGTACCAACTAATTTGTCTCAGGGATAGCTTGGAACATGAATAGCGTAAACAAGATCGGTTTATTTACATACAGTTATACCGCATATTGTGTTCTCATGTCACTATGGATGTTTACAGCACACATGATCAACGGTTGCAACTAACCCTAACAAGCCAGAACCACACACCACATATATGAATTGCCCTGCCAATCGGCTAGCTTTTTTTACCTTCCATTTATAAAATATTTTCACCCTACCCTACTTATTTTTAAAATATAATTTAAAAGATCAACGTTGTAGAAAAAGTATAGCGTGCAACTGGCGTGAATGTCCATTCCTCACTAGTATAAATGCCCTTTCATACTTGTGAGAAATGAGTACTATTCCATACTCTTTGTGCGATATATCTACTATTTCCCACGAGCTTGTTTGTTGTGACGCCGAAATTGATTAGCGGCCCACGTAGCAAACTCGATAAATAGTTGAGCGATACGCCCCCGCTTGACAAATCAGTTTTCGCGTCCCTAATATTACTCACTTCACGCTGAAAAAGTCGTAATATTTCGGTTTAGCTGCTAGGTGCGATTCCCTCGGCGAGATGTGATGCAGATTATTGCAAATTTATTTCTCGAGGTGGCTGAGGTATGGCAACGCGCCAGCATACCAATGCGAGACACCTACTCTGTCTTGCTTACAATTGACCCGGGAGCAGCCGACAGCGAGACAATTTATGCATTTTCACGGATGTCGAATCCCTAAGTTGTCACTAAAACATCACTAACAAATCCCTTATTAACGATAAACAGTATCGCGATCATGCACGAAAACTCATCGCGATATTAGGCACCTCATCCTCGGAAAAGTCTAAGGGTGACAAATTAAAAAGCGAAAGGTAAACCCGAAAGCGCCAATGACAAAATGAAAATGATGCGGTTGTAAAAGAGACGCAATAAGCTATAAAATACATCAAAACAATTTGAGGATTTCATTTCACGGCAGAGAGGCGGCGGAAGCGACTTGACAAAAATTATTGCGGTTCGGATCGCCTCCTCTTTTCCTGTGAAATGTACGGCGAAAAGAACCTGCGTAAATTCACTGTGGCACTGCATTTTTATTCAACTGCCGCAAACTCTTCACCTGGGTGCATTACGGTAATTGCCGTCACTTTTTATCCGCTTATTTTGGCATTTCTTGATGATGCGTGAACGGGTTCTATTTTATAACCCCCCATTTACAGTGGCTGAGGCGCTCATCTAAATTTCATTTGGAATTGATGAGCGAATGCCGAATAAATATTCTAGGATGCATAGTGGTATTGCTAACTAACCGTCAGCCGCGCTGCAGCAACTGAATGTAAAATTATCCCAAAAAGCGCTCTCAAGCTGGGCTATTCATTTTTGAAGAACCCTCGTGTTTGGTGGGAGTGCGAATAACATAGACTGAGACCGCCGAAACTCGATAACTGATCCCCTGCAAAATTAAAACAGTAGCGTTTCCACCGATACAGGTTGAGATGTTCGAGAACTGATTCTCATTTATCGGAGGGGAAAAATTTAATATTCAGACTGTACCATTACTCTAAAACTTTTCTATCTCATAGGATAGTGTAACGATTATGCCGGTGTAAAGCCATAAGATTCTGTAAACGCAATTAAGTGTTTCATTTTGCATCAAGATAAAATTGATTTGGAGCTGCAAGGGGTCAAAAACCCAGCAGGAACTTTAAAAACAAACACTGCAACCCCTAGGAGCAAAATCTTACTACTTCTAGATGATATTGGAAAAGTAGGTACAACAAAATAACATATTTACATTAATACACACAAAATTAACTAATGACTCCAGATAAACGCTATAATAAACCAATACAATTTACAAAAAGTCCAAAGGGTTACCCTTTTGTGTAAAAATTCAGGTCTATATATGTTAAACACGTATCTCACCTTATTCTCGTCTTTAGATGTTGTGTTGAATTTCAATATTTTTTAAATCTTTTTCATGGCTAACGAGTGATATACCATTGCTGGTTTAACATGCGCTAAAAAAAAAAGAATGAGAACCGCTGTTTTAAGGAATGCATAATCAGAGCTGGGCAAATTACTTTTAAAAAGTAATTAATTACTAATTACCAATTACCGCTCAACGTAGTAATTTAATTACCAGAGATTCAATTACTCACAGGAAATAGTAATTCAATTACCAACTACTTAGTAATTGTAATTGTACAACATCAATTACTTTTTCAATTACTTTCAATAAAAATTATTGTCATATACGTAGTTTTATTTAGTAGAACCTTCTTGCAAGTTGCAACTATCATTAGTGCTGTGTCGATTCGTAATCGTAATCTAAGAATGCTTAATTTTTATGTTTTGTTAGCTATAGAAACCTACATACTCTTTCACTTTTGAAGGTTTTTTGATAATTAAATCTTGTAGCTACCTGCACCGTTCACCAAAACCAAAAGTTTTTAGTTTGTTTTGAAGTAAGATGTAAGTAAATAAATAAATCCAAAGATAACAATTATACAGGGTGTCTCAAAAAAAAATGCGACACCGATTTGGCATAGATTCCTTAAATTATAATAAACCGATTAAACCTAATATACCTTAGTACAAAGTCCTTTCAGTAAGAAGGAACTTGAAAGTTCAAATGTATGTATTTTTTTATATTACTTTTCACATAGATTATCACGGAAGTTGAGCTTTTTATCACGATTGAGGATTTAGTTGCCGAGGTCCGTAGGCCCCACATGAGGGATAAAAAGGAACTTCCAGTGCCGTGGGGTACATTGTTTTTTTAAATCGCGAAATTACAACATTTTAACCAACTTTTGTAGGTTATGTTGACGTCGGTTGACGTTTACCTATCGTCCAGCCGCCTACAAAGAGTCGTAAAACAATGGATTACTTCACTGCCCATTTCTCGTATTTTATTTGACGATTTCGACGTTCTTCACTGCCGATTTAAAAAAAAAAAATTTTATATGAAGAAATGTCGAATTTCATTTTGGCTACATTTTGTAATTATATTAGAAAAAATAGCACTCTGAATATGTTATAAAAGTAATTTTTCCATGTTCGTAATAAATTAATCCACTCGTTTTGCATCGCTCGCTCGTAAATTAAACGTTGAAAAACTCTCACTTTTCTTAACTTGTAGAACAATATACTATTAAATACGCCTAACATGAAGCTGAATGAGTCACAAGTCCAAACACTAACATGTACCTATATTTTACAGATTGTTATAGTAATTGTCCCTTTGTCCTACATTTTAAACCAATGTTTCTGATGAAGCTAACAATGACTTAGCGAAACGTAAAAGATATTTTTAAATAACGATAATTTTAATTGTGTAAAGACAAAAACGACAACATTTTTTACTTACGTTGTTAAAAAAATGTAAATTAGGTGATTTTATCTCTAAATCTGTAAAATAGATGTTTTTTGTGAGGAAAGTAGAACCCTTTTGGGTAGTCTTATTTCCGATCCAGTGAACGTCTGTTTTATAATTTCACTTAAAAAAATAACCAAACACGAACAAAATTTTCAAACGAGCCGGTACTTCACATCATAAAAAAGTAAATTAAGCGTCTAAAATCCAAACCTAATCGGCGGTCAACAGGACTTTATTTGTCGACTTTGCTAAGTATTGCAAAGACTGCGGTTTGGATTCGCAGCGATTAATAATGGCAAATACGTGACATAAACATAATTCCTTCTGAAGCGATGATAAGGGAATTTTCAGGCGCAAATCTGACGCATAGTATCCGCGATCAGATTACCGAGTTAAAAACAAACAATAAACCACTATTAAAGTTCGATACCTTCAACAGAATTAAATTGATTCAATAATGTTAACCCTAATATTCCCTCCAAATTGTACGTAAAAACCCTAGAAAAGTAGCTAATCACATTTTACTAAAGTTTGTTGTTAACAGCCTCTTCAGATCCCTTCTATTGCGCGGGAAGACCCTATTGCGGTTTGCTTAATATGTAACTTATCTTATTTTTTGCGTGCTGGAGATTTGGCACCCAATCGAGGTCAGTAATTCAGTAATTGAAATACCACAATATAATTCAATTACCTCGAGTAATTTCAATTACCACAGGTAATTCAAATACTTGTAAAGTAATTTAAATACTTTAGAGCAATTTAATTACACAAAAGTAATTGAGTAATTGCATGTAGTAATTAATTACTTTCAAAAAGTAATTTTCAAGTACTTTTTAATAAAAATGGCAATTCCCAATTACAATTACCGCATTTTGAAAAGTAATTCAATTTCAAGGCAAATACACAAAAAGGAATTTAATTAAAAAGTAATTAATTACTGCCCAGCTCTGTGCATAATGCAATGAATAAAATAGGTATAATAGGGATGTCTAGCAAATTCTACATTATAAAACACTACAATCACATTGTATAGTAATACAACAAACAAAATTAAATAACATTCTGTATACCACAAGCATTTTTTTCGTAAGTTTTTTGTTTCATGACTTTCTTGATTAAAGACGATAATCCCATTTATAGTCGTGTTCAAATAAATCTGGGACAATGTTTTTTTCATATGTAAATTGATTTAAGAATTGTAGAGTATCTTTATGGAATTCCTGCTATCAGAAAGAGTTGCGTTAAACTTTGACAAGTAAGTGAAATATGTAACTCTTTCTGGTAGCAGGAAATCCATGGAGATATTCTTCAATTCTCAACTTAACCTACATATGAAAAAACCATTGTCCCTGATTTATTTGCACACGACTGTACATCTGTTAGTTTTTTAGGTATGATTCAATTTTTTTTTTCACGTGTTTATTGCTCTGAATATTTACAATCTGTTAATTACATTAACATTCAGTAAATTATTTGTATTTTTACATAACATGAGGAAGTAATACCCTTGAGCATTACTTCTTTATCTTATAATAAATTATGATTGCATTAGCTCGAAATTAACTTAAACTTAGAAATTCTAAAACTAATCATAGGTAAATCTATTAACTAGGTCTAGCGGGTCGAATCTTTGGAGTCGTTTGTCAAATTGTCTTTCTAGAAGAGCAGCAGCTAAATCATTGGGGTGGACACTAAGTTTTGCTTGGTAGTTGGTGCTGGCGCGTATAATTTCTTCCTTAACTGAAGGAACAGGTAGATCTTGTTGTAGTAGCCAATTAGGGACGTACCTAGGAGCATTGGCTATTAACCGTATTACCTTATTTTGGAATCTCTGCAGAATTTCCAGGTTGGAGTTGCTGGCAGACCCCCATAACTCGATTCCGTAAATCCATATTGGTTTCAAAATTGATTTATAGAGTAGTATTTTGTTTTGAAGTGATAACTGAGAGTTTCTTCCTATCATCCAGTACATGCTAAGGAGTTGTAGCCCAAGTTGTAATCTTTTCTTTATTATGTGAGTCTTCCAGGTCAAGCGTCGGTCTAAATGAATCCCTAGGTACTTTACGCTGTCTTGTTGTGGTATGAGAGTGTTATTCAATGTTACTGGTGGGCAAGTTTCTTTCCGTAGAGTGAAGGTTACTTGAACTGACTTTGATTCATTCACACGTATTCTCCATAGTTTGAGCCATTCTTCTGTTTTTCTGAGATTTTGTTGAAGTATCTGCGATGCTATTTGAGGATCGTTGTGTGATGCGAGAATTGACAAGTCCGCCGTATATAGGAGGTATAAGACAGGACCCAGAATGCTGCCCTGGGGAACACCTGCTTGAATTGGGCGTATAGATGATTGTGCATCTCTGAATTTTACATAAAAACTTCTTTCCGACAGGTATGTTTTCAGCAGCTCAAAGTATTCTAGCGGTAGTGCCTTCTTTATTTTGTATAACAATCCGGTATGCCAGACCTTGTCGACGGCCTGGCTAATATCTCTTTTTAGATGCAGGTCGTGGTTTATTTTTGTGACTACCCTATGCACTTGTTCTATAGTGCCGTGACCTTCCCGGCAGCCGAATTGGTGTTTTGGTATGAAGTTTTTTTGGTCTAGTATCGGTTTTATCTTTTGCAGGAGTATCTTTTCAAACACTTTGGACAAGATAGGTAACAAACTGATTGGTCGATATGAGGTGACCTCTTCTGGGGTTTTGCCAGGCTTTGGTACCATCACAATTTGCGCCACTTTCCATTGATCTGGGAACGTTCGTAATCGAAGGGTTGCATTAAATATGTAGGTTATAAGTTTAATTGTCTTTTCTGGCAATTCTTTTAGGATTTTGGCTGTAATTAGGTCGTAACCAGGAGCTTTCTTTGAGTTAAGCTTTTTTATAATAGTTTTGACTTCACTAGTTTTTACAGGTTTTATAGGTTGAGGGACGTTGTTAGACTCATTGAGAGTTTGATGTATAGGTAGTTCTTCGTTTGCGTGGCAGGATTTGTCGTGTGGTTGGAATACTAAAGTCCAATGATCTGCGAAAGCGTCTGTCTTTTCTTGATTTGTTCTTGCCCAGGTGTTGTCGTGTTTTCTAATGGGTGGAATTGGTAGTTTTGATGTTTTTAGATGTTTCGTGGCTTTCCATAAAAAATAACTGGTGTCCTCAGTAGGAGTTAGGTTTGTTAAGTATTTTTGCACTTGTTGATTTTTAATGGTGGACAGGAGATTTTTAAATTCCCGCGTAGCTTGGTTGAGTAGGGTTTTACTTCTGGGATTTCTTGTGGTTTGCCAGATCCTTCTTAATTTTCGCTTTTCTTTTAGTTTTTATTTAATGATTGTCGGACAGTATTCTGATACTTGTTGAGTTTCGTGGACTGGAGTAGCCTCCCAAGCTGCTTTTTGTATGGTCTGATTGCAGTGTTCGATGGCACTGTACAGTTCGTATTCTGTTTTTAAGGGAATGCTTAATTGAATTCTTTCTGTAATTAATTTCCGCTGGCTTTTGAACTTTTAATACTTCTGCGCTATATGTAATAAGTACTGGTGAATGGTCGGAGGACAAATTCCAGCAAGAGTCAGCTTTTAAATAGTTTGTTGAGACTCCTTTGATGACGCAGAAGTCTAACAGGTGTGGAATCTTGTTGAGACCTGTTGGCCAATACGTGGGTTCATATGTGCTTAGGTAGTGTAAGTTATGCTCTTCTATTACTTTGTACAGCTCTCTTCCTCGAGTTAATATTTGATTTTTGGAGTTGTAATCTCCACCGGCTATGAACGTAGGCACAAGTGTATTGAAGAAGGATGCAAATTGCTGCTTTTTAATAGTGGGTCGTGGAGGGCAGTATACAGAAGAGAATATGATATCTCTGTTTTTCTCCATTACTGCGACTGTAGTAGCTTGGAGATACTCGGATTGAAATTTTTGTAATTCATAATGTTTAATTGAGGATTTTATGATGAGTGCGTTCCCTGCATGAGCAGTGCCATCAGGATGAGGAGTAGTGTATATTGTATACCTTGGTATCTTCATATAAGAGTTGACTGTGCAGTGAGCTTCTGATATTAACATGATGTCTATGTCGTGAAGTGATAAGAATGATTTAACCTCCTGGTTATGTTGAGCAAGGCCATTGGCGTTCCATAAAGCAATTTTTAGGATATTAGGCATTGGGACTCATTTTGCTAATCATGGCTGTAAGTAGGTTGAGTATGGTGTCCATTCTTTCCATGAGTTTTGTCATAAGTGTATCTAGCTTGTTATCTGTTTGTTGTTGGGGTGGGATTTGTGTAGATTGTTGTGGAATATTGGTTTTGTTGTAATCTGGTATATTGTCTGATGCTTTTTGGGCATACGATACTCCTTGTTGTACAAAATTGGACTGAGTATCAGTCGGCCTTGGACGTAAGGGAGGACATTTTCTTCTCTGAATTTCTTTTGCAACTATGCAGGCGCGATAGTTCGCTGGGTGGCTACCCTGACAGTTAATGTATTTCACATCCTGGCTTTTAACTTTCCTTTCGCAGTTTCCCGTTAGGTGTTCGCCTGCACATTTAACGCATCTTGGCGTTCTATGACAGTAATTTTTCGAGTGACCGAATCTTTGACACTTTAGACATTGAATTATTTCCCTTTTGACTCTTGGGGGTTCGAATCTTATTTTAGATTTTATTAGAAATTCTATATCGAAGATTTTTTTATTGTTGTCTGCCTGTTCTAGTTCTACAAAGAACATTGGCAATTGATTTTTGGTGACTCTGTGTCTGATATTGTGTATGTTCAGGACTTTATGGCCACGGTTACTTATTTCAGCTGCTAATTCTTTGATTTTGACTGTGGGGTGCATGTCTCGCAGTACTACTTTGTACTTCTTCTTGTCCTTTTGTTGGAAGGTATGAAATTCTGTGTTTTTTCTTTAAGTATTTTTATGATTGTACAATCATCTGTAGCTTTGTTTAGTTGCACCTTAGCTTGTGTGTTATTGATTAATTTAACAACATAATTGTCTTTGGCTTTTTCTTCCAACATGTCTGTTAAGGGTTTCAAATTATTTACGCCATAAATAAATATTGGCGGCGGTTTTATTTCTTCTGTCTTTTCTTCAGGATTAGAATCGGCGAGAGGTTGATATCTGTTAGGGGTGGTTGGGGTGTTAAGCCCGTGATCAGATATTTTTGTTTGTTTAGCATCGCGGTGTAGTTCGGAACCATTACGTTTTGTCCTTCTTGTGTTTAGAATTTGCCATTGATCGTCGTAAGTTGAAGTATGTGTTCCTTGTTGATTTGATTGTTGCATTAAGTACTCGTATGTGGGATAAGTGTGTTGTGAGTGCTGCGATTGCATTTGGATGGGGGTTGTTGAAGTTCGAAGTGCTGCTGTTGTTGCTGTTGCGGGGGCATTTGTTGATATGTACCAGGATTGAGATGCTGATCAATTAACATCGGTGTTGGAGGAGGGTATTGATACCCGTAATTTGGCACGCCAAACATGGCAGCCTTGTTTATTTAAGTACTTATGTATAGATGTATTGGTGTGATGTGTTAGTTTATACAAAGCATAAATGTATTAATGTAAATTTAGAAAGTGATCATCTGATCTTTTCATTAGTTATCGCTCGCTGGGCAGGCAGATGAGAACCGCACACAACCTTGCGGAACGAAAGTCAAACCGCAACTCATGATTCAATTTGAAAGTATTACTCAAGATTTATACAGGGTGATTTACTAACTCATTAACAGATGAAAGCTGATGTAATTTCAAGAAAAAAAGTTTGTAAAAACTAGTGTCCAAACATTCTTAATTTGCGATATACGGGGTGTTAAAGTTTTTTAAAAGATATCGTCTTTTTCTTATAATTTCTTTATTAGTGCACCTAGTTACACCAAATTAGGCACATAGTTTACTTGGGCCTTAAAATACAGTATTATCAAGCTCTACAATTAACCAGTGGCGGAGATCAGGTAATAAATCCTATAAATTTAACAAGAAAAATAGTGGCATTCTGTAGAAAATTAAAAGCGATTTCATTTTATGGATGTCATTTAATTCTAGATAAAAAGTATCCTTTCAATTTTTGGGGTAAATCTGCTTTCTTTAAATTTATTTCATGGTTCGTGCAAAGAAGTCAATTTAACTCAATTAGAAAAATCAAATTTACAAAAAAACTATGAGATATAGTAAAAAATCAAAGAGAGGCTTTCTAACTATAATTAAATGACTTACCTTAAAATGCGATAGATTTTAATATTTTATACTTCTATAGGATATTACTATTTGTTTTGTTAAATGTATAGCACTGATTACCCATATTTCCGCCATTTGTTAATTGTACAGCTTGATAATATCACATTTTAAGGGATTTTATACAGGTGTACTACGTACCAAGTTTGGTTTAAATAGCTGCACTAATAAGGAAATTATAGAAAGAGGCGATATTTTTTAGGAAACGAATTGGAAGTGTGACGGTAATACGGGGCTTCAGTAGCAATTGTGTGACGCTTGGAAAGTGCACAGTTTTCGCAAATTTTTGCAAGTTGTACGTATAGCAGGTGAATACTGTTGATATCATTTTGACGATCTCGTCAAGGGCGAACCTTGTAAAGAGGTTGTGAAAACGTAAGCTTCGAGAGGGCGAAAATACGGGGGTTAAAACTATTTTTTGGACACGAACGCGTTCGGTGCTGTTACGTCGCATACTTCTTGAAAGATCCAAATGTGATTTGGGACTAGTTGGAAAGAGTATGAACCAACTCTCATCGTATGGCTGTTTTTTTATGGTCTGCGATGCACGGGGGCGAAGTTACAGGGGTGTAAAGTTGAGGTGCGTTTGTAGCAAATTGGATGTTTGCATAAACAGGGGGAAAGAAAAAATATCGAATATTGTTTTTGGCAGTATGTGGATGAATCTGTGGGTTTTTAAGAATTTTGCGATCCAAGTGGATTTGGGGATTGCAAAATGGGGAAAACGTTATAATTATCCGAAAAACCTTAAAATCAATAATTATGTGAAATTCGCTGTTTGGAGACTTTCTACTAGTTGATTGTATTTTTTAAGAAAATTCAAGATGCTGTTGTGACCGCGGGGGGGGAGTAGCCTTATTTTCCTAATTTTTAAATAAGGAAAATGTGCAATTTTGTTTGACTCTGGACGTTTGTGGAATTGTAAATTTCCAAGTAAATAGCGTGATTCTTACGGAATGTCGGATCGTATTTGTCTCTATTTCGTGGGGATAAAGGTCATTGCCGGGCTGCATTTGTTGGCAGACGGTGGTAGAATGGTAGACGGCAACTGTCAAGGTTGGGATGTTAGTGTCAGCTGTTTGTACTAAAACTTAATGCGGGATTGTAATAGAAAAAATTGGTGGAGTCTTTACTTTATAAATATATATATATATATTTGTACGGAAAATGCAAAGTTACTTAGTTTAGGCACTGTAAAAGTTCCCCAAACAACAAATCCTTTTAAAATGTATTTATTGAACAATTAACACAAAACTAAACAATTCAAAGATCTATTCGCATCTAATATCTTTTTCACACTGCCTCGTTCCTCATAATAAAAGCAGTTGTTGTATTAAAGCACGTTTCATGAGTAAACAAAATAAACTACGAACAGTAATGTGTGGAGCCGCCGCGCCGAGAGGATCTCTTGTCATTCTCAGAACACCTTCAAAAGAGCTACATCTTTATCTAATTGCATATTAATATAAAATTGTGCAAGATGCTGAGAAGGTTCACAATTGTAGTACGTATTATTTGTTAATGATCTTCTATAATAAAGAATAATAATAAAGATGTGAAACATTTTAAAACTTTTCTTTATTTCAATCCCTTGTAATTTTTTCAGATTTTGCAAATTTTATGCCAGACTTAAAAAGTAGCCTAGTTCATTTTCAATGCATTAACGAAGGTTGGTAATTGCAACGTCTGTAATTTTCCTTTTCTTAAAATGACATCGACTTTCATCTAACACAAGTTTTTCTAACGAACTAGTAAACCACTCTGTAGAGACAAATAAGAAATAAGAAGATGTACGTAGATGTAGAAAACATGAGAGTTCAAACAGCTATACTATGAAGTGGACATACCAGGTGATTATTAACTTCCTTTTTCAGTGGGTTTATAAAGGGGAGGTTGGCGATCATTACAGTACTCTGCACCTTAGATACGGCTGTACTGAATAACTCTATGGTAGTTTTACCGCATCATTCGCACAAATTTTTTAGCCAGGACATTCTCTTCGCCCAACACTTCTTCTTTCCTGGAATTTAGCTTCCATAATGAGTTGCTTTATATCTATCATCTCAGTATACCCGTATGACCCAAATACTAAATTTTCTTTTTTCATTGTTTTAAAATTTCAGTACATTAGTGATTCTCTCAACCCATAAGACTTTAAGTAATCTGAGGTAAGACCACATTTCGAAGGTTTCGAATTTTTTACTGGTTGTTTTTGTTAGTGTCCAACTTTCTGCTCCATATAATAAAATTGAAAATACGTGATTATTATTATTCCTAGTTCTATGAAGGTCTCAAGTGGCATAACTTTCTTCATTCTTAAGAAAGCGGATATTGATTGTTCTATCCTCGATTTTATTACCTTACTGCAATCACATTGGTCATTTAAGTAACATCCACGGTATTTGTAAACTGATACTGTTTCAAGGTCACGATTGTCTATTTCAATTCGTGGTGCTGGCAGATTTTCTTTGTTGATAACCATAATTTTTGTTTTTTGTGGCTTGATTCTAAGCCGTAGCTTTTGCTGACTTCCACAACTCTGTTTATTAAGGTACGCAGGTAATCTTCGTTACATGTTAATAGGACAATGCCACCAGTCATCAGCGTACCGGATATTATTTATACGTTCCCCTCCTACATTAATATCTTCTACAGCTTCAAATCCAGCTTCTCCAAAGATAGCTTCTGAATATATGTTGAAGAGTAGTGGCGACAACACACATCCCTGTCTGGATCCTCTCATGATATTCATTTCTTCGGTCATTTTATATTCCACCCTTACCGTTGCCATTTGGTTCCAATGCAGGTTACCGATTATTCGTGTGTCTCTACTATCAGGGTCTATATCCGTTGGGATCTCCATCAATTTTTGATGTCGAACTTTATCAAATGCTTTTTTATAGTTAACAAAGCATGCATACGCAGTTTTGTTAACATCCCTGCATCTCTGCTTAAGGCATGAATACTGAATAGCGCTTCAGGTGTTCCCAAGTTGTTGCGGAACCCAAACTGATATTTAATAATACGAAAATCGTTGTCGTGAACCATTTTAAATATTAATAAAACTAAAGATTTCGTCTTGATCCACATATATATTTTTTTTAAATTCCCGAACGTTTTCGGCTTATGCCATCTTCAGGGGACGTTCTACAAAATAATTGACAATGAAAAAAAAACTATATAACAAACGAAAAATGACTTACACTTAACAAACACGCAAAATCACAAATAAACAGCACAAACTCGCTACAATTGCCACGGTGGCTTGACTAGAACTGGCAATCAAATACGGTGGAACATGCGCGCCGATAAAAGAAAATTGTGAAAGGCGAAAAAGGACCCCATTAAAAAAACTCAAGGGATCGGCAAACTTTTGAAATACTCCGATCCTGCAAATATTAATTGATCGTTTAAATTGAGCTGTGACTTATTAGACAAAACGATCTCCAAACACTCAGCAATGTTGAGCTTCACTCCTTTATCTAAATAATGTAAGATTCTACAAAAAGACTCCCTATCGAAATTATGATCTTTTTCGTTGATATGTACAGCAAAGTTCGATTCAATTTTGGATTTTCTAATGCAATTAAGATGTTCGCTAATTCTGATGTTGAAAGCTCTACCGGTCTGTCCTATATATGTTGCTCCACAATTGCAAGTCAAGCTATAAACGTCATTTTTCTTTAGGGCTCCAATTTGGTCTTTATTTCTCACCCAGAGAGTTTGTAAATTAAAATTATTAGAAAAAGTAACATTGAAATCATTACTAGCAAATAATTGAAAAAATATGAAATTTTACCCACAAAAGGAATGGAGAAATAAGGTTTGGGTATAGGTGGAGAAATTACAGGGTAGCAAAAGGAATCAAATATACGTTTTCTCTTTTGATCAAAAATGTTTTTGATAATATAGATGGGAAAGTCGTTCTTTATGGCAATATACAGTAATGTTCTAAGTTCTAACACGTAATCTTCGTAAGAGAGGGGTACGATATGTAGACGATGAAACATAGAATAAAAGAAAGCTGTTTTATGGCACATAGGGTGATTGGAATGATAGTTTATACAATGATCAGTATGAGTGGGTTTCCGATATAAGTATTTTAAATGATATGACATTAACATTTTTAATTACTGTTAAATCTAAGAAGTTAAGTTGATTATTTGATTCAAGTTCGTGAGTGAATTTTATATTAGAATGACAACTATTAAGAGAATTTAAAATAGAATCTAATATGTTGAAATTAAAATTTTTAACTACACAAAAACAATCATCTACATACCTTACCCAGAAAACAATATTTTTGACAACTGGATCATCGGAGTTTAGGAATTGAGATTCAAGATTATCCATAAAAATATCGGCTAGAAGTGGGCTGAGATTATTGCCCATAGCAAGACCATCTGTTTGAGAATAGAGAATGTTGTTAAAAGTAAAGAAATGTTGTCGTAGGCAAATATCCAAAAGATCCATTATTGCTTCTAATTCTGAGTCTGAAATTGCACTATTTATTAACTTATCTTTAATAATGTTTATGCAATCTAAAATAGGAATTGATGTGAATAAATTTGTAACGTCAAAAGAAATAAAGGTTAAGTTATGTTCGAAAGTTAAAGAATTAAGTTTGCTTATGCATTGACTACTATTTTTTTATACTATATTTGAAGTTAAAATTTAATAATTCTTTGAGTTTATTGTCTAAAAATGAGGCCTGTTTATAAGTGTAGGACTTAGTGAACGAATTAACTGGTCTAATGGGCTAATTGTCGCCTTTATGGATTTTTGGGAGCCGGTATAGTCTAGGAATTTGTGGGTTCATTTCTAATATATGATTTTTATAATACATTCCTAAATGTGCATGTTTATTGATGACTGCCTTTAATTCTACAATAAATTTATTTATAACCGATTTTTTAGTTACTTTAAAATTATTTTCGGTTAGGAAGGTGTTTACTTTTTCAATGTACAAATCTCGATTTAATAATATCACACAATTACCGTTATCAGCCTTCGTTATCATGACATTTTCTGTTTTCAATTTTTCCTTCAAGAATTTTATTGTGTTGTTGAAAGAAGACTCAACACTCTTCTGCCCCTCAGAAAAAAAAACTGATATTCATTAATTTCTTCATCATATTTCGGATAAATTCTATTATGTATAATTCTCATAAAGGTTTTAAGTATATCATCATCGAATTATTTTTATTAATATAGAATTTCATCTTAGCCCACGTAGTATTTGTGGGTAAACACCCAGCAGCCAACAGTCGCTGGCTTAATGTGCCTTGCACCTTTTGAACTCGAGCAAGAATCTAAGCGATAGCCATGCTCTTTGGTGGCTCATGTCAGATTTGGTCTTTTTGCTGTTTGTGTACCCATATTCACTAACGATATGCAAGGCCTTGCAGCTTGCATCATCAGAGTGAAAGTCACACTAAAAATCGAAGGTCCATGTAGGGCTATTTTTAGTCCTCAGTGTCAGGCGCTGAGTGACGTAACGCTGATTGGTCGGTCAAGTGCAGCGTAATGTGTGGGGCGTGGCCGTATGACGCACAGTGGTTGTAATGCTTTAGATCGTGTATCAAAGAAATCCACGTTTTACTAAGCTTAAAACCATAATCCCTGTTTATATTATTTGGATGTTTTTCTATTTCTATGGCTTCACGAATCACTCGCGGGAAGTAGTGAGGTATTCTGACAAGTACTCTGGCGTGCTCAAATTCTAAGGTGTGCCCATTTGTAAATGTATGCTCAGCTACGGCTGATTTTGTGATGCGTTTGTGTTTGCAATGGCCTTTATGTTTTCGAAGTCTTAGATCAACGGAACGATCAGTCTGTCCAATGTAACTCGAGCCGCAGGAACAAGGAATGCGATATATGCCAACGGTTTTTAAACTTGTAATTTTGTCTTTTACTGATCTGAAGCCGTTACGCAAAGTACTCAAACAGTATATATCATCATCATCATCATCATCATCAAACTGATAGTTTTATAGTCATTGCAACATATTGCTGATTAGTTTTCGGCAGTGTGATGAAGATAGATTTCAACAATTCAGTGGGTATTATTCGGGTGTTACATAGTGTGTTAAACAAGTCTTTTGAAACTAAAATACGTTTTTCATCTATCAGTTTTATAAGCTTCGCTGGTATGTTATCTGGCCCTGTTGCTTTTTTGTTTTTCAGTTCTTTTATGACGGCAACCACGTCTCCTACTTGTATTTCTAATTTCTTATTGCCTACATGCACATTAAAATTGCGTGATCTTTCATCTTCAAACAACTGTTTTATGTAGTTTTTCCAGGTGGTTAACTTCTCTTCTGTATCGATTATTCAGCCCTTATTGTCATGTACTGGTATGTTTACTTCGCTTTTTGTGTATATTCCAGCAGTTTCGTTCATCTTCTTACGTAGATTGAAGAAATTGTGTTTATTTTCTAACAATTCCACTTCTCTGCATTGTTACTTCTAACAATTCTCTTTCGCCTTTCTTATTTTTGTTCTAATAGATTTGTTTGTTTTCTTATATTTACTGAAATTACTCTCTTTCCGTTTGTTGCATTCTTCCATTAAATGTATTATTTCAGTTGTCGTCCATCTTTGTTTTTCACATTCTTATCGATTTTTATATTATTTGTAGCGGTAGTAAGAAATATTTTTTTTCAGTCCATTGTGCATTAATATTTTTATTTCTGGAATTATTCTTGCTATCCTCAAACTCTTTGGCCAGTTCTTTTTGCGCTTTTAGCTTTTTATCAGCATCGACACTCGACAAAATTGAATAAATATATCGCCTCTGTCATTACGAACTCTGAGCCCATGCTCACCTACTACATACGTCTTTACAATTGCGCTAACTTATTTGGTTCATGGCCCATTATTACATATATGTTGTGATTTTTAGTTATTGCAATCCTACTGGTATTATCCAGTTGTTCGTAAAATTGCACTTCCTGGTGATCTTTGTCTGCGGTTGGGGCATATGTTTGAATTATATTTATATGTAATGGTTTTGCGGGCAATTACAATATCATTACCTTATCTGAGATTGGCGTAAATCTATTAACAGATGAAGACAATTCTTCTGATACAATAATTGCATCTCAGTTGTCGTGTACGTTGGAGTAATTTCCAGAAAATGATATTGACCGAATCCTGACCAGCGCATATTGCTGATTCCCATGATATCGATGTCTAATCTCTTCTTTTCTTTGATGGTATTATCAATTTTTTTTGTGATATACATACTTCTTATGTTCCACGTCGCAATTTTGAGTTTACTAGCATTTCTCAATGCATCTCCCCCGGAGATCCAATTGGGGGAATTGTACCTTCGGAATATTTTTAGTGAAACCAGTAATTTTGTCGTAATGATGTACTAGGGATATCCATTAGGAGATTTAGTGTTATCGTTTCCCATTGCGTGCAAAACTATATATCGTTGACCAGTTTATTTGGTTTATCCGCTTTGCGGTGCGATTTCTCACCTCAAGGGCAAGAGAGTTCCCTAACTGTATCTGCTCATCCACCCTATTTATTTAGGCTATTGGCGGAGTACAGAGCCGTTTATGCCGGCGATCTTTCGGTTCGCAACCGCTCATCCTGGGAGTGTCGCTGTTGCTAATTTTGGTTCGCCTAGAGTATTTTATTTTTCCGGTACCCACCATAACTAGTGGGCTTTCCCCTATCCGCCACCTGGGAAGGCGCCCGATGGGGGACTTGCAACCCCACACGGGATTAATGAGACGGATTAATACAAAATTACAACTTGGCTTCTCCAACTTCTCACCACCTCCTCCACAGGTGTTGGTGGTGGATGAGGAGAGTCATGTGGAAAGTAAACCGCTTCGAGACTGCCGACAACCTGTGGACAGTGATTAATTAGCGGCGGTTATTTATATGTTTTTGTACTAATATACAGGCCCTGTGCCTATCGGTGGATATACTGTATATAAGTTCTCCACCGACTACCCCAAGACCTTGGATCTTACCCCTGTAATCCCAAAGTTCCTGTATGAGGGTAATGTCGCAGCCCTCCATTAGTTTGCATAGAGCAGCCGAAAGCATCCATTCTACTGTGGTAGATGTTCACTTGGACTAGCTTCAATAGTTTTGTCGGTACCGCTACTCTGTATAGGCCTAAGGCCACCGTCCTCAGCCCAAAATTGACCTTGAACTCGCCCGTTCCAGAACCCTAGCGGAGAACCTGTCTAATATAAAGGTCAGGAATACTCCTCCCATCTCTTGTCTACTCCTCAGGCCTCACCAATCCTCCTAGCCAAGGCCAGGATTCGGAATCTCCAGCTGGGCCCTGATGGTGTCAATATCGACTGTCTCTGGTATCCAGACGAATAGTTTGTCAGATTATCCCATTCCCAAAGTTCTCCTAGACGGTTGACTGTCTCCAAAAGGCAGGCTTTAGTAGAGGCATTGGCACAAGTGATTCATAAGATGCCTCATGTACCTAGTGCTTTAAAATTGAGGTTTACTGGTGCTTCCAGAGGTAGTTTGGTCTAGAACTGCAACAAATTAATTTTGGATCAGGTCCGCTCGTTCTTAATTCAGTGAAAAGTGGTGTCTACCCATAACCACAAACCTTGGCCTTTTTGCAGCTTTGATATAAGATCTAGTCTGCTGAGTTTAGCTGCTGGAGGTTTTAGCAGGCTGCTTAACTGCAGAGGGAGTGAAAGGCCTGAGTGCAACCTCCTGATGCCTCCAGTCTTATTTTCCTTAATCTCATTCTCCTTCTTAGCACGGGGGGGGGGGGGGGCTTCCCCTCGTCTAAGTTCCAACCTTGATCTTTTCTTATTTTGGATCCTACCTCTTTGAGCCCCGGATAGCTTTGATGTTCTATGTCTGACGGTTTACATACAGGTCCAGTAGACGAATCCGCTCCCTGTATCTGTTCCGCCTACATGTGCTGTCGTTCCGGTTGGGATCCGCTTTCTCTTCTCTCAAGAAATCATTCTCAGGCCGTCTAAAGACGTCTAAATTATTGTTCGTGTTCCATTCTGATCCCACGAGTATGGGGGGAAATAAATGTCACCATGCCAGGAGCCTTCCACTGACGCGGAAGACACATATACAACGGGGTGCGCCGTATACCCCGAAGGACTGCCTTATTTCCCTGCTATCACACTTTTTCGGTGCTCAATTTATAAAGCGGCTAGGCGGGTCTCCCATCAGTTTAAGTGGGAAGATTAAACCTCCTTCCTTTCTTTCGCAGCCGATTAATGAAGACACACAATTCGAAATTGTGTGAACTTTTAAATATCTAGATTACATTTAGTGTGACATAGTGTTCAACAATACCAAAATGTACAAAATGCATTATACTAAGTTCACTTAATTCGATAGCAGCATTATATTCAGAAACAAGAGTTCTTGAGAAAAATTATTGGTTCTTGACATGCATCTCTTACTGTCTTGAAATTTAAAAATCTTGATATTTTACTTGATTTCAAAATGCTCAATTGAGAAAACTAACTTTTGTGGCTCACATTATTAAAACAATAGCAGTTGCAAACAACTAAGTCCATGTTAGACACGGAAAAAGAAGAAAATTTTACTAAAACTCCAAGTCTTTCAAATAGCTGTTGACTGTCAGCAGTACATCTTATTTTTATTTAATTAAGTGTTTAGAGAGGAAAACAGTTTTAATGGATGAATTGCAGGCTTTTGAGTTCTGGTATTATTGACTGACTTTAAAGATCTCGTGGATACTTTCAACAAATAAATTTAAGGTTGATGTAAGCAGATCGTGAGTTATCAACCATAATAAAAAGTAGGAAAACCATGTACTATGGCTATATTTTTGCTGAGTAAAATACCATAGATTGGTAGAGAAACCATCATGGTTGAAAACGATCAGACAACAGATGGAATTACAACTAAAAGAACGGATGATGACAACCAACGTTTCATGGCTAGCAAAGCAGCCTAAAAATATCTGTTTGGTCAAATGGCAGTTTGAACCAGTTGGAAACCCTATTTAATTTACGATTTTGGTGTGCATGCTTTCATGCATATTTTAGAATATCTGCATATTTAAAAACAAATGTCCTGACTGACTGACTGGCTCATAAACACCCAGCAATTCCTGAACCTAGAAACCTGAATTTTTAGAAGTATATTCCTTCCATGACATAAGCCCCCACTAATAAGAGAGTTTTTTTCTAAATTCGTTTTCTAAGGGGGCAAAAAGGAGTAAAATGTGTTTTCACGAATTTCTCAACAAATCTCAAGCTCGATGAGATATCAACTTGGTTTTCACTTACAAAGATTGCCTACACAAATACCTAAAAACGTAGTTCGGGATTTGGGCCTAATCAACCCCTAAGGTGGGAATATGGATTCGGGAGTCAATTCTAGAACCCTTCGTATTCCCTGTGTTTGTTGAGGTAGAACATTGTTTTTTTGGCATATAGGTATATTTTTAGAAAGGTATTTTAGTTTTAAGGATTCTTTAATTTTTTTCACTAAGGGAGCAAGAAGTGAAAATGGATAAGAGGTTGAAATAATGGGTTCTTTTCCAGATGGGCATTGCGGGATCCTAGCCGAAGCTCTAAATTTCAAATTTCATGAAAATATATCCTTAAATGAAGCAAATACGATGCGTTTCAGTTTTTTATAAACATTAAAGGCAGACTGAAAAATGTATTTAGGGTGGGTGGTGCAGAAGGAAGACTGCTAAAGGATATGAAAAGAAAGGCTTAAAGTGGTAGAAGAAGAAATACTAAAGGTTCATTTTATAATGGGCATGTTAAGGTAGTAGTAAATATCTAATGTTTCTGTATGTGTACACTATATGCACGTATCTTATTTATTTGGTTGCCTAAGTCCACGGCCTCACAATAATCTTAGTTCTTATACTAATTTCATGAAATGCTCGCTTGACCTCTTCACTTTTTCATCTGCTCCATCTTTTTCTTTCTGATTTGTTTCTATAAATCTTGCCTAAAACATTCCTTTTCTATTTTCGACTGTGCTTTATTCACTTATGCAAAGTGAAAGAAAATACTGTAACTATATCATTCTTCTTCTTCTTAGTTTCTTTTCTTAAAGAAGCTTGCCGATCACTTGGACTCGGAAGAGAGAACTTGTATTTCTGGGCTATTATTCATGCAGATTTTTAATCCATGATGTTATTCTTCTGCCTAGTTCTCTGTTGGTGTTAGTTTTAACTTAAATTATTAATTGCTGAATTCCTTGTTTGTTATTTCTCATAACGTGGCTAGAAACAGACAGATACAATGTTTTTAAATGGGACAAAAGTTAAGCCATATCGTTGCCATCTCAGACGAAATTTTGTACTTCAGAAAAAATGTAGGGCTTTCTAGATAGGAAACAATTTGAAAATGTGACTTTTATTCTTTTAATTACAAGTTGGTTATGCTTTGCTTTAAGGAACTGTATATAATGTGTATTCACCTATAGTATCAGAGCTACTGTATCGTGTTTCGTTTGTTCAGAATGACAGTAATTTTTTTTCTTTATTGCAGCATTAGTACGTTTCAGTCTAGAACCTATTCTAATTGAATCTGGTTTAACTTGCGACACCGTAGCTTAATCAAATGTCAAATTAGTTGTCATCATTTAAAGAATGCCTTCTGGGTGTCATTGTTCAATAATGTATAGAATGGAGCGATTTAGGAAAAAAATTAATATGAAACATTTATTGTCTAGAAAATGTAAGTAGGTATATCAGTCAGCTACATTTCTACATAATCACCATTTCGATAAAGGCACTTTATCATACCGTGGCACGAGCTTTTCTATGCTTCCTCAAAGAAGGTTGCCGCCTGGTCACTCAGCCAACGGTTCACGTTAGTTTTCAGCTCTTTCTTTAAACTTCGACGATAAATTTCGGCTGCATTATACCCTCAGCGTTGGGTCTTCGACCAAAAGAAAGCAAATTACGGATTACTGGGCCTGCTAAGTGTGAACAAGCCGAAATTCGTTTTCTTCTGGCTGAAGGCACAGACTCTGAAGGACATAAAGTAGCGAAAATTCATCATCAGATGAACTGCTTATGAATGATGATTGTGTTCTAGAATGGTGCAGAAAATTTAAAGAGCTGAAATGCAACGCAAACGGCTGTCTGAGTGACCAGACGGAAACCTTCTTTGGGGAGGAGGACATAGAAAACTTCATACCACGGTTTGATAAGTGCCTTCATCGAAATGGCGATTATGTGGAAATTTAGCTGAGAGATGTACTGTACTGAATTGGAGGTTTAAAGACCTCTCGTAAATCATACTGCTTTACAAATTGACCAAAACTACAAAACCACACCCTCGACAATATCAATACTGGGACACTGGGGTATCAGAACTCCCGGTTTTGCTCAGATTTCAAATTCCAATTCAGATTGTGCTATATATGGATAAGGATAAGATAAGGAAAGTTTTATTAGCTAAATTTTTGTTGTTTATAATTTTGACACTCAATCAAATATCAACGCCTGACATGATAGCATTTAAATTTTCCCAACCTTCGGTTTAATTCTGATAGTTTTATTCTAAAATGAAATCATTTGCACAATAGTTCTAGTTCCAGTTAAAAATTTACTTGTATGCAAACTGTATTTTACGACCGTATGAATGTGACTACGTATATATAAAATACAATATAATCATTCCTTTTATCTAATGCCATTTTACTTTTATGCTCTTAGTTACTTTTTCATAAGCTCCTCCCGAGGGTCAGTTCTGAACAAAACCTGTTTTTAAGCAATGACTCATACTTGATAGTCTTCCACTTAATTTGAATCTATCAGACATCCTCCAAAATATATTCGACAGCCATATCCGCTAAACGCTGTATACAGTTATTAGTCTTCTAGTAATTCGGTAAAGAAGCTCTGTGGCGCAGTGGTTAAGAGCATGCGTTAGATGTCGAGTTCGAATCTTCATTGTGGGGAGATTTTTGCTAATCCAACCATTGTCTAAAATCGGTATCTGACCTTGAGAAGTTAATAATTATCTGGTTATAATAAAAACGTCTATATGCGGGATGGTTGACTGCAGATTAGTACCAAGACACGATCACAAACTCTGCGAAAGGTACTAGGAAGTCATATTAGAGAACACACTTTCTAAGAACATGAGGTGTAGAAGATGAACATCGCTGAGCATCCAATGACATTTAAAATAATATTATAGTATAATTTTATTTTACACATTGATCCAGTCGTCAAGAAGATCATACGCATCAGTCAATCGTTGGACATATATAAAGCGGGATGCCATATCATAAACAAAAAGGGTAGTTTACCTGAAAATAGTTTTTGATTAACTGTCAAGGCCTACTTGTTTTTGAAAAACTGAAAATTTTCTTAAAATTCTCTACAAACCAAACAGGAATTATAATTCCCATAATATTTTTATGTAAAACTGAAAATAAAATGTAATTTCCTCTTGTAAACTCAAGCCGGGGACATAGTGTATATAGTTCTTATAAGTTTATTATAATAAATAAATTAATTAAAATATCTTTTATTTTTCTAACTGCATTCCGATCGCTGCACTCGTCTTTCAACACCCTGTAATCTAGGAAACAAATTGAGCTCGCTCGGGAACTAAGTTTCGAGTACGAGATGTGGGGAGACGAAATATCCCGGGAACGAAATGTGGGGAACGAACTTTCCGCAAACCATATAAAGCGATTCTCCAAGAAATACAACTTACAAGTAAGCAACGTTGTTTTTTAATATTTGATTTACAAAATGTTACCTTTTGAAGAACATTTTTCTTAAACGCGATTCCATTGTTATGGTCTTAACACTATAGCAATTCAAAACTCCACACGGCATTTGCCACTCACGAGACAATCCAGAAACTCGGTTATGCCTCATCCAGTTTTTAGCCCTGATTTAGATCCGCCAGACTTCCACTTGTTTGGGCCAACAAAAAAGAGTTTGAATGAGATCAAATTTGACATTGAGGAAGTGAAACTTTCTGTAAAACAGTGGGTGAAAAATATGAATCAACCTTTTTTACAAAGTGGATTTGATCAATGGGATAAAAGATGGCATACATGCTTAGAAAGGAAAGAAGATGTTGAAAACAGTGAATTTTAACTTAAGATTAAAATAAATAATGTATAAACTTTCTTTTGGGGAGATCTGCATTTAAGAGAATTTTAGACCAACAGGATTTAGTTAAGGTACATACTTCGTAACAAACCTAAAGGAACGAATGTTGATTAAAAATTGATATAAAAGTATAAAAGATAGTAGTTTCTTTTTACTATATCTAGATTCTTTCACAATTATTTGCATTTAGTTTTGTACTTACTCACTGGTATTACTTTCCATGCATTTATTTTTGAAAGAATAACGATATTATTATTATTATTATTATACGTATAAATTATCACATTCTACATCTAATTATAATTAAAACATTTCGTATTGTAGTTGCACATATTGTAGTTACTTTAAAAGCCAGGGCAGACATAATATCATATTTATCCAGCAGTAGGGAAAATTATGCTTTTTACGACCAACTTTACTTAACTCTTCGTTTTAACACTAATGATAACAATACAAGAAGATTAAAAAACAGTATCAACCTACAGCAATTTGTATCGCTTCCTTTTTGTATAAACGGCTACACTAAGAATTTCTATAAATTAAAAATTATGCTCCAGGTATTGTCGTGACGTGTAACGAATTTCTGCCAGCTAGTTCCTGAGGAGGATGGGGTGGGTTGTCCGGAAGCACTACTGGTTCGAGACGGTCCAAACTAGAAGGCCTACAACTACTGGTGTAACGCCCTAAACCACGTAATTGTTTTCATAAAGCAAAAACTAAAAATCGGAAATTGCTGTAACCCAATTTTTATTTACACCATGTACAATCAGCTCCAAAACATGACATAATATCTACGTCAACGAAAATGTTTAAAGGGTGTATAAAAGAACGGCGAATGTTCGCGCTTATATAAATTCCAAAGGTATAAACCAATAATATTACATATTTCAATGTATTTGTAGTGTTGTCATTTTATCTGAAGGTTTTGTTTTGTGGTAAATGTAGTAATTCGTGGCGTTGATTTTATTTTAAGTCTTATCTTATTTTTTACTAGTTGTGAATATCGAATATGTTTATATATGTACACAGCCATCTTGTCAAAATGGAATGAAAATAAACTTACTAGAGAGTAAATTGATGAACACATTTTCTCGCAATTGCTTATACGAGCACACGTCTTCCAACCCTACACAAAAACCGGGCGAAAATGGAGTGCGGATGCTAACATTTGCCTATGAAGTTAATTTACCGAGTTTTCAGCGCATACGGCCTTTTGAGTCCGAATATCTTTATTACGGCTCAAATTAGCTGTCCACGATTAAAAAACCAATGCCTCATTGCTTCCACACAATTGTCATTATCACATACAAAGGTTGTTTGTTGAACATGCTCTACGTTAAGAAAGTGAACGCGACTAAAAATTGTCAAACTAGCAACCAGTATAGAATAACTAAAAATACCTAGAACTACTTCGCCGTACATAAGGCAATTGCAACAAGTGAAGCTGCGATCTATTCTTCAACGATCTTCTGAGGATCATACTGCAATCCGTGAGTAAAAAGGTTACAACAAGTGCTCGGCTTTTACAAAGTGGATTTGAGCAATGGGATAAAAGATGGCATACATGCTTAGACAGGAAAGAAGATGTTGAAAATAGTACATTTTAATTTAAGATTTAAATAAATAATGTATAAACTTTCTTTTGGGGTGATCTGCATTTAAGGGAATTTTAGGCCAACAGGATTTAGTTAGGGTACATACTTCGTAACAAACCTAAAGAAACGAATGTTGATTAAAAATTGATATAAAAGTATAAAAAATAGTAGTTTCTTTTTACTATATCTAGATTCTTTCACAATTATTTGTATTTAATTTTGTACTTACTCACTAGTATTACTGTCCATGTATTTATTTGTGAAATAATAACGATATTATTATTATTATTATACGTATAAATTATCACATTCTACATCTAATTATATTTAAAACATTTCATATTGTATTTGCACATACTGTAGTTTCTTTAAAAGCCAAGGCAAACATAATATCATATTTATCCAGCAGTAGGGAAAATTATGCTATTTACGACCAACTTTACTTAACTCTTCGTTCATTACACTAATGATAACAATACAAGAAGACTAAAAACAGTATCAACCTACAGCAATTTGTATCTCTTTTTTTGTATATATAAACTGCTACACTAGGAATTTCTATAAATTAAAAATTATGCTCCAGGTATTGTCGTGAGGTGTAGCGAATTTCTGCCAGCTAGTTCCTGAGGAGGATGGGGTGGGTTGTCCGGAAGCACTACTGGTTCGAGACGGTCCAAACTAGAAGGCCTACAACTGTTGGTGTAACGCCCTAAACCACGTAATTGTTTTCATAAAGCAAAAAATTATAATTGGAAATTGCTGTAACCCAATTTTTATTTACACCATGTACAATCAGCTCCAAAACATGACATAATATCTACGTCAACGGAAATGTTCAAAGGGGGTATAAAGAACGGCGAATGTTCGCGCTTATGTAAATTCCAAAGGTATAAATCAATAATATTACATATTTCAATGTATTTGTAGTGTTATTATTTTATCTGAAGGTTTTGTTTTGTGGTAATTGTAGTAATTCGTAACGTTGATTTTATTTTAAGTTTTATCTTTTTTTTTACTAGTTGTGAATATCGAATATGTTTATATATGTACACAGTCATCTTGTCAAAATGGAATGAAAATAAACTTACTGGAGAGTAAATTGATGTACACATTTTCTCGCAATTGCTTATACGAGCACACGTCTCCCAACCATACATGAAAACCGGGCGAAAATGGAGTGCGGATGCTAACATTTGCCTATGAAGTTAATTTACCGAGTTTTCAGCGCATACGGCCTTTTGAGTCCGAATATCTTTATTACGGCTCAAATTAGCTGTCCACGATTAAAAAACCAATGCCTCATTGCTTCCACACAATTGTCATTATCACATACAAAGGTTGTTTGTTGAACATGCTCTACGTTAAGTAAGTGAACGCGACTAAAAATTGTCGAACTAGCAACCAGTATAGAATAACTAAAAATACCTAGAACTACTTCGACGTACATAAGGCAATTGCAACAAGTGAAGCTGCGATCTATTCTTCAACGATCTTCTGAGGATCATACTGCAATCCGTGAGTAAAAAGGTTACAACAAGTGCTCGGCAGGCATGCAAGAAATGTTTTCGATGCTACAACGACAGGTCTTGGTGTACAATGAGTATCGTACAGGAGGGTACCTGTCATGTGCTAGCTGCGGGTGGGTGAACACAAAACAAGGTCCAGAAAGGGGTTGATCCATGGTTCGGGGATGAAGCTGCAGGATTCTTCAGTATGATGGCTTACAATCGTACGAGCGAAAGGCTTCCAGAAGTGATAATTTCTTCCAGGGTAGCTGAACGGTACCTCCAAACTACTCATGAATTCTTTCTCTAGGTTTCTCATCAATGCTGCTTGGGAAATTTCAAGATATAGGAAGAATTAAAAAATCTCCGAAAACATCTACACCAATCGCTAATCTGTCCAAGAACCCAAGGTGGCCACAGAAAACCGCTATCTCCTATGTAGATAGGCAATCTTTTTAAATATTTGCCGAAACTTCTCTATTTTTAAAATTTGTACAAAAATAGACGAGGAAGCTATGCAACCAAATATACATCAATAAGAAAGCGACGACATAAGTCTTGTCATTCCAAGTAAATTACATGAAAATAGCTACCTCAACACAGTTACTGGACATTTATTAATTTGAAATAAAGCATATTTTTTAAATGTAATAAAGCTAGGAATTTATTGAAATTGTGTTACACTGACGAGCTGACGACTCTGTTGCAGTGTATGTAAAATTAAATTCACCATTCGAAGATTTACATTTGAGTTGTCTGCAATCAATATTTCTATAATAACAACAAATTTGTAAAAATAAAAACCAAAACTCTCCCATTTCCAGAAAGGGTTTATGGTACATAGCAATAAAGTATTAACACTGAATCAATTAGTCGTATTTAAATGTAGATGCCTTAGTTGTACAAATTACTTTCTTAGAAACATTTATGTGAATACAAGACTATTATAAGTTCATGCCCAAAAAATAGGATCAAAGAACTCAAAAAATAATTAGAATAAAATAATGCGACCTCAACTGAACAGCCATTATGATACACAACTAAAAACGACCAATAGTGGAGTATACTAAACCAGACGTTGTAGGCTGAGTGAAGTAGTAAATCAGAATTTGGAATGAGCAGTTGAAAGAATAGCGACATTAGTAAAAATCCACAAGAAAAGAGAAAACTTTATGTAAACAGACTCTTAGGTGCACCAACAATCCGCTGGAGAGACGATTGGGATTAACATACCGTGAATAATACAGCCGAAAAAGGCAGACAGGTCATAGACCCAAATCACTGAAAAGAGAAGGGGCAATTCCCTGTTTAGTGGTATAAAAAATATTTTCAATCATCTACAAGTAGCAACTACTATGTATTAACCATATATAGTTATAGACAAAATAATTTGGAAATGTTATATTAGATAATTGCCGAAAGGGCATAGCTGTAAATCAACGAATGGATGGCAAAGAATAACAACTATGCTAAAGGATTAGCAAAATACGTAAAGGTATACAGAAATCAATACAGCTTGACAACTTTATGCCCGTCAAGCTTAACTATACTCATGAAACACTGACCCTTTCGGTATTGGCTTCCATTCTTGATTAGATTTTCAGGCATCGTAGTGGCATAAACGCATACTACAGTTCGTCTTGCCGCAGAAGTCACTTAAATCAAACTGAAATGCAGAGCGAAAATCGTTGGGAAACTTCAGTGAACTCATCGGCCGGTGCATACGACTAACCCTAAAATAAATTGAAAATAAATAGGTAGTGCAATGTGTAGGTAAGCTGCTGGATTTATCGAAGCGGCCGCTATGGATTAGCGATATTGCTCGCCCGTCTCACAGAATTATGCATCTGGCACGTTGACACCCAGGCGCGAGAGTTGCATTCTTGGGATTTTTAATTAACGGTTTGGTGGTCTGTTACGGACGATACTGTACAGTGCCACCAAAAAATGTTTGGACAAGGGTAGTTATGGATTGTCAAGTGCACATCTTAGCTGCTACCATAAACAATATAATCAGCTGTTGCTAATAATTATGATTTCATAACGTATTACCTATTAAAGGCTTCTATACAATTACAGGGGTATGGCTGATTGCTGATGGTCCTAAAACTCAATACTAATAAAACTGTTGAATATGGCCACCATTCGTCTATAAATATAACTTAACATGCCATTTCATATTACAAAAATCGTAATGCAGTACTTCTGATCCATTCTTTTGTAATTGGATCTTTTAGGTCTTCAATACATTATTTTTATATGATAAAGTTGCGCAAAACAAAGAATTCCAAAGGGATCGGACCTGGAGAGCCGTTCAACATCATCCAGCTCGTTTATAAACACACTCAAAATATTTTCCGATATCTATAAGCAGTTACATAGCCCTCAAAAAATATCGAACAACTAAACACCTGCGATTAACTGCGACCCATATTTCAACTGTCACTGAACAGAAAGGGGTTTCACAAAATATATGAGTATTATCTGCACTCCACATCCTTATATTATGAGAATTGCCATAGCCCGAAATATGAAACCATTGATCTGAATAAAATGTTTGGTTTGGTGTTGATTGAATCACTTACAACAATATAATAGTCTCTTATGATCGAATGGTAATAATTCATGGAAAACTTACATCTTTTTTATTAGAAATTGTACCAGTTAAACAGCTGTTATTCATGGTAACGTTATTAGAACGTATAAGTTATACATGTAGTACAGGGTGAGCGAAACTCGATGTCTCAGCTCTATTATAAGAAAAGGAAAAACGATAGAAAAGATTTGAAAAGATATTCTTAAATGGAATTAAGTAAGGTTCATTTTAAGCCAAATTTGCATATTTTTCCATATTTGGAAACTGAAGTAATGACGTCATCGATTTTTTTTCCCAGAAATATACCTATATTTTGAAATATTTAGAAAGAGCTAATTTGTTTGAACACATTTTGTGAAGAAAAAAATTTGCTATCTTCTTCCATTAAAAAATTATAAGCAAATTGTTGTTAATATTTTTTTTACAAATTTGCATACTTATAATTTTTTGACGGAAGAAGATAGCAAATTTTTTTCTTCACAAAAAGTGTTCAGAAAAACTAGTTGTTTCTAAATATGTCAAAATATAGGTATATTTCCGGGAAAAAAATTGATGACGTCATTACTTCAGTTTCCAAATATGGAAAATATGCAAATTTGGCTTAAAATAGACTTACTCAATCCCATTTAAGAACCTCTTCAGATTTTTTCTATCGTTTTTCTTTTTCTTATAATAGAGCTGAGACATCGAGTTTCGCTCATCCTGTACATTAAGTTGACTGAAGTATCAGTTTCTCACTTTCGACATTCGCACTGGATTATTCACTATCACTGGTGACCAGGGCCGTAACTAAGCAAAATGTTACTGTAGGCAAGCCAACATTTTTGCGCCCCTCCGTACACTAACGATAGAGGTGACATCAAATATTAATTTTAGTGTGTGACGTCTGCATTCATTTGTATTGAAAACAAATAGGTAGGTATTCAAAACTAAATCCAACGTTTTTAATTTAAAAGTGTTAAAAATAAACAACTAACTGTTAAAATAATATATGCTAAGGTTAAAATATTTGGTAGTTTGTGAAGGTGCATTATTTTTAAGTTTTGCTTACTACGCTTACCATGTCTGGAAAATTGTTAACCCTAAAATATAATACAATCTTGCCAAATAGAACCAAAGTGGAGGTGCAACTAATGTACCGCGTCGAAGAATATGTGCTGGTCAGGGATAGAATTCCAATCGGGGCAGAATGTTTGGAGTTTTTGCACTGTTTGTCAAAGCGTCCTATTTTTCGGAGTTGTTGGCGTATGCGATTATTCGAAGCAATCATTAATTATAATAGGATGATTTGCAACAATGCGGTGCTATTCGTAGGTATTCTTAGTTAATACGTCAGATGATAGCACTGTAGAAGGCACGTATTAGTTGGTTTCATCATGTTGGTAGCTTTTTTGGAAACTACAGGAAACGATAGATGCCAGAGAGATGCCGTGGTGGGCGATTACATGATAATTAAGGAGAGTGATGACATGTTGTTCCGGCTAGGGATCCCGCGAAGACATGTTGCTCCGTCTAGTTGTTCTGCAGCGGGTAGCAGCCGAGCGGATTTACCAACTTAAAGTAAGTGCTGTAATGTGAAAGATCAGTAGGCATCGGATACTTACTAATTCTATACGGGTTGCAACAATAGTTGAAGTTGAAGGTGCCAGGGGGACGGTTACCCCCGGTCAGTACAATTATTGTTATTATTATGCAGGTTAGCAGTTTTTTCTTCTTTTTACATTTAATTGCCTGCCACCGTTCCAAGGAAGGCACTGTTTGCACCCCACCATCGCATTCTGGTAATGGGTGAGTCGCGTCCGCCACTTTGATACTTTTTAAAAGCATCAGCATTTGAATTTTGACATAACACAAAACCGCGTCTAACACAAAATAAAATATAAATAAAATTAGATAAAACAACAAAAATATAAAACAATAATTCTAATAACGGGAGTACATATTATATTATGAATGCAACAGAACATATATTATTTCCTTATATATAAACTATCTGTAGCATCGGGTGGCGAAGACGGAAATCGATTTGTAAGGGTGTGGTTAAACTTAGCGTTTGGGCGAATTCAGCAAGCCAGTAATAAACCTTCTTTATTATTAGATGAAATATACTTCTGCTCGTAGTTTTAAAAACACAACCAATAGGCATGATAAATAACTGTTTTTTGCGATAATATCCCTATTAAAAGTAATGAAAAGATTGTTTATAAAAACCCGAAAATAGTAAACCGTTGAATAAAGCCTTGGTACTTTTACCGATTTAACATGGCATGTAGTGTTGTGCTTTATTATAAAGGTACGATGCGTGTTCGGCCGGTGTGTCTGCCTGTCTGCGTCAGTCAAGTTTTTATTGTTGCCAGTCGGGCGCAGATTGTTGGCATTCCTTGTCCGCGGATAAGTCGTCTGCCTACAAATCAGACTCCCTCTAGGAACACGGGTTCGCATCCCACCAAATGCGATTTTTCTTTCTCTTTGTGAATTAATGTAATTTTCATTACTAAGCGTTTTCTTTTACTATTTCAGTGTTATTAGAAACACAAACAAAATAATGGGAATTCGAATAAAAAACATAAAACGCAATTCTAAATAATAGGTTCACATGATTATGCTTAGTATCATATGAACACAAAACATAAATAATAATAATACTTAAAGGTACTTTTCGTACCTGTCACTTCACCTTAAAAGTTTAATTTATTGGTATTTATTTAGCTACAAGTTTTTCTTTTTCTTTGTTGCAAATTTTGAAATATATAGTTCAAATGAGATAGTTGTAAGATGTTTCTCTGTTGACATTAAGCTTGTGTGAGACCCTCTGTCTTGACGTATAGTATAATTGACTTTAGAAACTTCGTAATCTGTTATAATTTAGAAAATGATCGTTACCACGGAATGTAATGTGTCGACCAGATTGGGAGCAATTCCTATTATTTAGGGTAAAATCCTTAATATTAGAAATTAATTTGTCCGTAAAATTGCCCACTCATTACTTGTTTTTGTTTCATTAAAATGAAAAAAAATTATTTTTTCCCACTGCCATTTTGGCGCCCCTGGTCGCTTGCCCCTGTAGGCGGGGGCCTACTCTGTCTATACCTAGTTACGGCCCTGCTGGTGATGTAGAGGTCGTGGGATAGATTCCGTTTTAGCCTTGTGTGTATTCCTCTCTTTCCTAGTTCGTAGTTTTCAACGCTTTCTTGAATAAAGAGTGATGTTTTCATAGAATTTCTTAGTCTTCTTCTTTATGTACCTATTCTTTAATAGTTGTCCTAGTTCGTATTGGACTTGGTCGTTAGTAATGAAGAATTTTTATATTGTTAGTTTGTTTCGGAACTACCCCATATTTCGCATGCGTACCTAAATGACTAAGGGACGCATGAGCGCTTTGTACAAAAGAGTATTGAAGTTGATTTTTAAGAAGGATTTTCTATTAATAATTGGGTATAAGTATAATAGCACGAGCCTTCTATGACCCTCGTTTAGTTTTTTAAAGAATATGGTGCCTCAGGGTAGGATGATCGTTGACTATAATTTCTGTAGCTTGGTGTATGCATCTAAGTGTGAACGCTTTAGCCACAGTCTTAGTAGTATTAATTGCTAGGTCCCATTGCCTCCACCACCTGCTTATAACGTCTGTTTCAGTTTGAAGTTGAACTGTTTGTCATAAATAGAGATATTTAATAGTATAGGACATAGAATGTTTCATTGTAGGACTACAGCTCTGATGCTTCGAGTTGTAGAAATCGTTGTATGAATTTTAACTGCAAAGATGTGGTTTTTCAAGAATGAAAATAGCACAGCTTCGATATATTCAGACAAGTTGAGCTTGGTGATCCAATACTCGGTCGAGAGCTTGAGTACTTGCTTGTCTTCGGAACCCGTTTCAACAATGTTTTGAAGTTGATGGTACTTAGAATATCCTTTTCCAAACCCAAATTGGACGGCTGATAGAATATTTAGTTTGGTCATTTTATCATTCAATCTGAAATAAATGATTTTCCGTATAATTTAGATGTAGTTGTTAAAAGGCTAATGGGAATGTAACTATTCTCGTTAACGTAGAATTTGGGCTAGACCGTGTAGTATTTGTGGATAAACACCCAGAATTCTCTGGCTTAATGTGCCTTGCACTTTGTGAACACGAGCAAGAATTCACGCGATAGCCATGCTCTTTGGTGGGTCGTATTATTTGAGTACCTTCAGAACGAGGATACTTAGACAGATTTGTCCTTATTGCTGTTTGTGCACCCATATTCACTAACGTTTCGCAAGACCTTGCACCTTGCATCATCAGAGTGAAAGTAGCACTAAGAACTGAAGGTCGGTGTGGGGTTATTTTTACTCCACTGTGTCAAGCGCGCGGAGTGACGTAAGGCTGATTGGTCATTCAAGTGCAGCGTAATTCGTGGGGCGTGGCCGTATGACGCACAGTGGTTGTAATGCTTTAGATCGTGTATCAAAGAAAGCTTAAAACCATAATCCCTGTTAATATTAACTCGCGGGAAGTAGTGAGGTATTCTGGTTAGTACTCTGGCGTGCTCAAATTCTAAGGTATGCCTATTTGTAAATGTATGCTCAGCTACGGCTGATTTTGTGATGCGTTTGTGTTTGCAATCGCCTTTATGTTCTTGAAGTCTTAGAACAACGGAACTACCAGTCCGTCCAATGTAACTCGAGACGCAGGAACAAGGAATGCGATATACGCCAGCGGCTTTTCAAACTTGTATTTTTGTCTTTTACTCATCAGAAGCCGTTATCCAAAGTTTCATTGATCGTAAACACAATTTTGATATTGCATCGTTTCAGTACACCTCCTTTCTTACCAGTCGAGCATTTAACGTAAGGTAGAAATGCTAAACCCATCAGAGGTGGGGACTCTTCTTTAGCCTTTTGTGTCATGGTCTTGTCTAGCGTTTTTCGTATGGCGGTAGTTGCGTATCCTTTCTTTTGTAAAGAGTCAAATAGATGTACCTTTTCTCTCTAGATTTTCTGCATCTGAGATACGAACGACTCTAGTCGCCAGAGTCTGGAAAACTGTTACTTTTTGCATTGGATTATGATGTGTTTTCTCTATAGACTGCATGTTCTAAACAACCATCTGATTTACGTTGTACCAATACGTCTAGAAACGGAATACTGCCAATTTCCTCTTTTCGATTGTGAATTGTATGTTGGGATATACAGAATTCAGGTGCTTTAGAAACAGATTCAATGTCTGGCGTCCGTGTAACCAGATGACAAAGGTATCATCTACGTATCTTAACCAGCAGGTCTGTTTTAACTGCGCTTGTTCGAGAGCCTTAGTTTCAAATGCCTCCATGTAAATATTAGCGATAACAGGTGATAGCGGTGAGCCTATGTCCTCTCCTTCGACTATATTTTATTGTTCCAACTGAAGTAAGTGTTTTTAAGCAAATTTCGACAAGTTCAAGTTGATCTGTAGGTCTTTGAGCATTACTAGTACCTCATCAACCGGCACTTTCGTGAAGAGTGATACTACGTCGAAACTGACTAAGAGATCATCTTTGTTTAACTTTATGTTTTTTAGATTCTGGACAAAATCTAATGAATCCTTGACAAAACAGTCTGTTTTACCAGTTAGAGGCTGTGGTATACTAGTTTAATGTCTTGGCAAAGCATGTGTAGGAGAATTGATCGCGCTGACAATTGGTCTCAACAGCACGGCCCTCTTTATGTATCTTAGGTAGACCATAAATGCGAGGAGTTAATGCATTTCTAGAAATCAAGCGATGCTTTAAAGTGGGATAGGACGTGTCCTGAAACGATGCAACATCAAAACTGTGTTCACGACCAATGAAACTTTGGATAACGGCTTCAGATCAGTAAAAGACAAAAATCCAAGTTTCAAAACCGCTGGCGTATATCGCATTCCTTGTTCCTACGGTTCGAGTTACATTGGACAGATTAGTCGTTCCGTTGATCTAAGACTTCAAGAACATAAAGGCGATTGCAAACACAAACGCATCACAAAATCAGCCGTAGCTGAGCATACATTTACAAACGGGCACACCTTAGAATCTGAGCACGTCAGAATACTTACAAGAATACCTCACTACTTCTCGCGAGTGATTTGTCAAGCCATATAAATAGAAACACATCGAAATAATATAAACAGAGAACAAGGATTTAAGCTTAGTAAAACGTGGATTTCTTTAATACACGATCTAAAGCATTACAACTACTGTGCGTCATATGGCCACGCCCCACGGATTACGCTGCTCTTGAGCGACCAATCAGCGTTACGTCACTCCGCGGTCCTGACACAGAGGACTAAAAATAGCCCCACACCGACCTTCAAATCTTAGTGTGATTTTCTGTCTGATGATGCAAGCTGCAATGTCTTGCAAAACGTTAGTGAATATTGGTGCACAAACAGCAACAAGGCCAAATTTGCTTAAGTATCCTCGTTCTCAAGGTACTCAAACAACACGAGTCACCAAAGAGCATGACTATCTCGTGGATTTTTTCGAGTTCACAAGGTGGAAGGCACATTAAGCCATAGAATGCTGGGTGTTTATCCATAAATACTACGCAGTCTAAGCCGAAATTCTAAGTTAACAAGAATAATTCTAGCAACCGCGAAAGCCTCAAACAGTATATGGGTATGTAACTGCTAATATTCTTTCCTGGTTATAGTAACAACATAAGCATATGTGTTTTGGAAAGAATCCCATTGTTATACATGCATTAAAGATAGTAGCCCAATAGACAAGAGCTTTTTTCATCGGGTGTTTTAAGACGATGATGCGTATTTAGTTACCCTGCAACCAGAATATTATATTTATATTCAAATAAGTTTCTTTTTGTAGAAAATACGAAGAAAACATTGGGAACAAATTGCCATACATAATAAATAATGCTTAATAGCAATGCATGGAGCTGAGTATTGGAACAGGATTTGTAAGAAAGAACTCTATGTATGCTCAGGAACAGAGCAGTAACGATATAATGAGCTATTTCTTCACCAAACTGTATATTGTATATGTATCTATTATTTCTTCGTTTATACGAAGTGATAATTACTAACCAGATTTTTGTACATGCACTTTTGATTCGTTGGCTTTTCCTATGCAACTTTTTTTTAATTTAATTAAATTTATAATATAAGTTGGTGATATATTAAGTTCCTACTTTTTTATTTTACCTGGCATTGTAGCAGATTCAATAAAATTGTCCATACATTTTGTGAAATTCGTTACAGGCTCATCAATAGACAGGCGTTAACATATTTAAGTATCTCACATTTTGATCTAATAACCTTGAAAGAACTTCCAGTCTACTAAGTCATTTTTTTATTAGTCTCTCTCTGCTCTACTGGTTATTCTGCAGCGAGTAGGATCTTCGGGGGCTAACACTTGGTAGATATACAGGGTGCCCAACTTAAATGTACGCAGCTTTAAGCAGGTGAGTATGCAACACACATTACAATCGCTTGAAATGTAATGTGTGTTGCATACTCACCTGCTTAAAGCTGCGTACATTTAAGTTGGGCACCCTGTATATTGTGGCTTGAGTTTTATTCTAGCTTGGTTAGTTGTTCTACAGCCCTGTATCACATGTTTGGAATTTATATCGCCTATTAAAAAAGTAGGTTCCTGAGTATTGAATAGCATTATAATGTCTGATTCAAGAAAAACTTTACTAAAGTGTTTGAAACGCTTACCATGCTTACTGAGTCACCATCGCTTAAGTTAATTTTGACTGCAACCGTTTCTAACTTGTCGCAGTTGATTCGAGGACGTTCTTAATGACTTATTTTTTGTTTAACACCCTCCTGAAACGGTTTCTGCTTTTCAGTCGGTACGAAATATAGAACACGCTGATATTTTAATATTTTCATTTCTAGAGAGATGTGTTTCTGTGCCACCGGCTATGTCAGCGTCATATCTAATTAAAAATGCCGTGAATAGACTTTGCTGGGATTAATTATATTTGGCGATTAAGGGTCATTTATGAATGCATACCGCATATTTGTTAGGTGAAAATGTTTAATTTGAGCAATGTATGATGGAAGTAAATTTCAACTGGGGTTTAAGATGGTGTCTATAATTGTAGGTGTAGTGGAGGAAGATTTTAGATAACTGATGCGTAACAACTTCTTGTTATAGTATTGGAGGTTTTAATATTATTATTTGTGGGTATTTGAGTGTTGATGTTTGGCTTTATTATTCTGGTCTTGGATGTTACTTATATTTTGTGATTGCCGATAATACTTGCATCACATGTAACTGACAGAATGATATTTGCCGCAGTTGGTGCATACTGGGGGTAATTTCTATATTGATATCAGCGTAGAGGTGATTGCCTTTGCATTTTACACACAACAGTGCGAATCTACAGTAATTTTTTGTGTACCCTTATCGTTGGCGCCTATAACATTGAGTGTGCTTCTACATTTCCCTCGAATTGCTGCGGTCACAATATAATGACATTTTGTTTATGCTAAGAATTACATTTGATGTTAAATCTATCATGCGAACAGGCATGGTGTTATGTTTTTCTTAAAAACTCGATGTGATAGGGACAGGAATGAGGTTGTAGCTGGCTAGTTTTTCTTAAAATTCATTATTTTAGTGAGGAACGAATATTCATAATGACTACAGAAAATGGTGGAACCTATGAAATTTAACTTAGATATTAGTTTTTAGTTGAAGTTGTAACTTTCAGAGATTTTTCAGTAAAGATGGTAGCAAATTCTCCTTGAAATAATTACTTGATATTCCTCTTTGTGATCAACAGTTCCGCGTAAAAATATATAGGGGAAACTTTAGGTGCCTTGATTTGCTCCAGGTCGCTGGGGTTTGGTGAAAGGCAATACAAATTTCGTTGTTGTTGGTTCATAGTAATGTTCAATGGGACTCTTCCAATAGGGGTAGGAAATTAATAACTACTTAAGAAAATATATCATCAAGATAAGCAAGACATTTCTCGTTTTGATAATGTCGAAGATTATCCATCACTCATTGAAAAATCAATGCAGCATTTTTTAATCCAAAATGCATATGATTAAATTTGTAATGCCTCGATTCAACTGATGTTTTACAAATATCTTTATGGTCCATTTTGAGACTAGCTGAAAATAGATAAAGATAAACAAGACATTTTTGAAGTCCGTCTAATAGCAGGTATCGATTTAAATTTTTTAGTAAGAATGTTTACAGACACCCTAGATACCACTATAAATACACGGTGCGTGTCCGCACTCGGTGGCGGATAATGTTGAACTCCGGAAAACTTATATCTTATATAGTTACAGCTCGAGGTATTTCGTCACTACTTGATGACAATTCCCATAGGATCACTTACTTACTAAATTTTTTGTAATGACGTTATGAGATCATTAGTTAAACACTGTCTGATATCATCGATATCTTGTCTATTTCAAATAGATGGATGTTTCATGCTTTCTGTGCAAATAATGCTACCAGTGTTTTTGAACAATCGAAAACATAATTTAATTAAAGAAAGCTTTGACTCTTGTGAAAATCCCATTTTAATAAACACGCCTTGATGTGTCAAATGTCAAACTGACAGATGAATTAATTGTATGTATGTGTATGTGAACTAATCTAATTGATTCTCTTTGTCATAGTCGCCCTTGTCCAAAAATGTTTTGATCGCACTGTATTTGCTCAACACGATATTGATAACGACGACGCAGGGTTCAAGAGGCACATCGAGACTCATTCATTACCAAAGGGACGGCGAATACAAGCTAGAGGCGGTCACCGGCTTCTTCCCGAATCTTCATTTACCTAATAGAGTTGGAACGGACACGTATCGGGCTTTTGTTCTAAGAGTACCACCCCGTTCGTAATCTACAATTCTCCCCGAAACCGCGGAGGAGGCGATACGACAGATGTCTGGCCAGAGCGGGTAAGTACGCATTTACTTCCGAGTTTGCCTTATTCTCGAGATTGCCAGATGATGCCGGGCCTACATAAGGACGACGCATCGAATTGCCTCTCAAGAGCTACCCTAATTAACACAATGTAATTAAATCAATTTAAGCCGCAGAGTCCGCGCCTCCGTCGTCGTTGTCGCGATTTGTTTCGAGCTCGCTCAAGATGGGATCCCTTTTCGCAGGAGGCGCTGGCGATGGCGGCAACAGCAGTGACGCGACGTGGATATCGCGATTAGCAATGCATGATAAATCACTGAGCATTTGGATGTCGTGTTGCAAATAAATGCCCGAGCACAGCCTTTAAGCGCACTAAATGTGCTAATAGCATTTACATAGGATAAACAAAGCCTACTATTAATCTTATGTACTCGCGTCGAGAGCTTTTCTCGCTGAAAGGATGCGACGCGAATCTATACGAAAGGAAATGACGTATTTAGACAAGATTTTCATCGATAGCGGTGCGGACCCTTGCGGACCGCTGTGTACGCTTTTTCCGGATAGCGCTTGGAACAACCGCATAAACAGCAAGCGCTGATTCGGAGCGGTTGCACCTGTTACAAATTGTTGATGACGCCACGAGAAGTACAATTAGTATAATGGTTACTTAGACATCTGTCATTAAGTCCTCCGTTATCCAACTCGGCTAATTACATCACACGCACATCGAATTGCTCTTGATAACTTTTTGTTTCGTGCTCGTGCACTAATGAGAGGTGCGGATTTAAGTGTTAATATGGAATCAGAAACGACAATGCGTATCTCATGCAACTTCGAGGGCCTGGGGAGGAAGAGAAGGCGCTTATTCGTGCAACCAATTTTGGAACTGAGGGCTTTTACTATACCCTGTGATAGAATTGTCACATCCTGATTTGGGTGGGACAGTCTAATTTTTTTGGAATTGTGATAGAGCTTTGACACATTCTTTCAATTTAAATTTTTCTGTCTTGACAATCATTTTCCTCTACGTATCCCTTCTCACAACATATTTTACATAGTACGTCGACTTTCTACTTCCTCCATACTTTTTTCGCTTAGTATCCACTCTTATGCCTCCAAGAGTAGCCTCCTCTGTTCCATATGTCGATGCCATGTCAACTGTTTTTATTATTGTATGTATCACCAAACTCTCCACTTTCATTATTTTTCTAGTTTCACCATTTGTTGTGTGATTACTAATGTTAATCATGCACACCTTCTCCAGTACATCATTTCTGTTCACATTAAGTTTTCTGATATTTTATTCTGATTTGCACCTCTGATCCTGCTATCTATATGAAACAAGATGTGATATATAGATTAATTAAACTGATAGTTTGCATATCATACGAGGTATGTCCGGTAAATTCGCTTTTGAATCAACGTGCCAGCAATTGATACCAGACGGACGTGTCTTATGCTGGCATCTAGCGGCAACATTGGGGGTTAGTATAGCGAGAACCGCATCTCGATATTTTACTTAGTCATCGTATTACTGTTTGTGTCAGTGTTCGTGTAGGTTGGCGATTTTGACTGCATTAAAACCAGCGATTTTCAAATAATTGTGTAAAATTTTGTTTCAATTTGGGAAAATCCCAATTGGGAGACATGGGTTTATGGCTGTAATATTGAAATAAAAACTCAATCGCCGCAGTAGATGTCAAAAAGGTCACCCCGATCCAAACAAGCGAAACAAATGAGGTCAACTGTTAAAGTGATGCTGACAATTTTTTTTCGATTCTCAGGGTGAAATTCACCGTGGTGAACAAGGAATATTACATTGAAGTAATGCAATGTCTTCGTGTGGCTATTAGAAAAAAAGGTCCGAAGCTCGGAAGGAAAACCGATGGATGCGCCATTCTGACAATACGTACGCGCTACTAATCTGCTAGTTTTTTTGGCGAAAGACGAAATAACGGTCGTTCTACAGTCTGCTTACTCGCCTGATCTAGCACCAGCAAACTGTTTTTTATTTCCTAAATTGAAAATGGCGTTGAAAGACCGAAGTTTTGAGTTCATTGACTGCGCAGTATCCCGAAAGAAGCGTTCGAGAAAGGTTTTTAAGAATGGAAAAAACGCTGATAGAGCTGTATACAGAGTGGAGGGGAGTACTTTCAAAGCGACACGGCCAAATAGCTTCTAAGTTAGGCGGTATAATTTATATTTAAAAATGAATTTACCGGGCCGACCTCGTATACCATCTTGGAAAATGCAAATAATTTCCCTGTAATGGAGATACAACAAATTTGACTTGTGCAATATCCAATGTGGCAAAAGCTATCGGAACAATGAAATTAAGGATTCACAATATTGATGGTGGGAAATCAGGAATTAATAGTGAATGGTCAAATGTTTGAATATTTAATTGAATTTGTGTAACCTACTTACATATTAGAAATAAAAATCACTTAAAAAAGAACACTAGTGAAGACATTGAAAGAAAACCACTCTTGTAATAGATTTAAAAACCAGTGAAGCTGCGTGCGTGCGTCACGCTGAGTCGTCACCAATGGGTCCCGTCAACTGAAGCTACTTGGTCACCCTTTTCGTACATTTTTACATGTTGGCAAGGATATATTTTTTAAGACTATGAAAAAGTATACCATATCGACTTTACGTTTGGTTAAATGTAATTAATATTGAAATTCACATTTTTCTTGCCCAGTTAAAAAATAGTTTTTTGTTTCGCCATATAGCCCCGTGGTACTTGTACACTTTTTACTTGTTTATTGTTTTCGTTTAGAGAAATTTGCCAGTAGAATAAAAACAGCCATTTATTTATACTGAAACGTCGAATCTTTTTCATTGGTTTGTTGAAAAAACATATATTCGTCTTATAATACAAACTGCTGTGAACGCAAATAGAACTGTAACTTTAAACACTTAACTTTAACTCTAAAACGGGCAAAAAATACAAAACTATCCGGCACAATATTTTTGTCTACGCCAGAATCATCCACAAATTCTTCTTCAGAATCTTCACAGCGGGGGCATTATAATAATATTTACTGCGTTTAACGCACTAAATCCATTCATTGTTATTCACACAATATATCGAGTTTATGCGACAAATGCCACAAGTCGATGTGTCTTGTTTCCTCTGTCACTTTTACGGACCGGAGCATTAACTTCGCCGCTCAAACTGGCTGTGGTTAATTTGGAAGTTTCCTGGCTTGTAAACTTCTTTAAATTTGCTTTCTTATCTGGATCAAAGGTAATGTCATCTGTACCTGGTTCTACCTCCTTGCCTCTTTTGGTGTGGGATTTGGCCTCCCCTTCTTTGGTGTACTTGTAAAAACTCTATCAAGAAACTGGTATCAAGGTTTCTCTCGGCTACTGCAACTTCAGCTTCTTCTAACCCATCCGGGCTTTCTTTATATTAAGTTCTGATTGACGGTGATTTCTACTTGTTTCCACAGTCAGAACAGGAAATTGCTCTTTAGGAACGAACCCAGGATAGACAATTATCCAAAATTTCTCAACATTGTTCTTTATGTGTACAAATACTGCAAAGTTAAGCAGTGGCATAAGGTGTCATGGGTCATGTAAATGTTGCTATTCTTAAATTACTAAATCACTGCAGAGGAGAAGTGGCTTGCAAGATTTTCACTTACTACTACCAACTAGGCATCTATATAGTTCATTTCAATGTGAGGTCTTCAAACGCTGAAAAACAATAATGCAAAAAACCTTCACTTCAAAGCACCCACTGGGATTATTGAGACGCACCCGAGGGGACCACCTTCCATCCAATTTTCATACAAATTTATGCCTTATAGACCACCATCGACGAAGTAAATTACTACTTGTATTTCCGCAAACCACTATACTAGTGGAAGTCCAAATGTTCTTGCACTCGTTTGGCCCTTTTTGTATTTCGAGGAACCACCATTTTTGCTCCTGGATTGTGTGTAACAGGGGGTTTGTCATAATTATAAAAAATTGTAAGGAAAAACCCCCAATTCGCAACTGTACCAGCGTGGACTCATCCCTCCTACTAACAACAGTTGGGTGACCAATGGGCCTTACATTCAAGTATTACTAAGGTCATATGTGTTGTTTTGTAAGTTACGGCTGCACATTTTGGCATCGCAGCGGCAACGGGTGTCAACGCTTTATCCAGATATTCTTTATTAAATTCACGTACGGTTTAAATCCAGGCAAAACAATTAAATGCAGACAAAAAGTAACAATGTTGAACAACACACTTGAAGGTACTTCGTCCGTGATCGGTACCTCCTTACGTCGTCTCCTCCATTTCATAATACAACGATAATCATATGTGTTACCTAGTGTTTCTGAGTGACTACAATATTTAATATAAATCAGATTACTAACAGTTTCGTTTAACTGTTTCAATGTTATTAGAAACCTACTTTGTATATAATTATGTCACCAAATGGACTAACGGCAATAGTACAAAATTCACTGCTACATTGCTGCAGAATGCTGTGCCATTATACAACGACTATACACGTTGTCTCCAGAAATTTTTAATACGAGTAATGTAATGCAGTGTTTCTAGGCAATGTGATTTTGTTTTTGTCGATTATTATAATGGGTTGCCATGCCTGTTATTGCAAAATGCATGTCAATTTGACGTTGTAGATACCTTCAAATTTGATACGCATAAGTGCAGTTAATTTTTCTTTTCAAAATGTTAACAACAGAACAGAAAACTCAAATTGTTAAATGGTTTTATGGAGGGCATTCCATGGATTAAATCGCAAATAATTTGTTTGTTTTGTCATACGATGTGACAGTAAACACCAGTTCGGTCTTTCATGTTATACATTTGTTTGAGGAAACCAGTTCTGTAAATCCACCATGTAAGTGCTCAAAGGAACGGAGGCATCAAAGTGAAGAAGCTGAAATGCGGGAAATTATGGTTCGCAATATGATAACAGAAAATGACACTTTATCAAAAAGAACCCTTGCAGAAAATCCAGAAATTAAAACAGGAAAATCAGAAGTGCATAGACTACTGAAAAGGAATGGTTTCAAGTCTTTCAAAGTTAAAACGACACAAGAGGTTTTCGCGGCTGACCATGGTCGTCAAATGGAATTTTGTGAAGATGTGATGGATAGAGTAAACAACAATTACGAATTTCTTATGAATATTCTTTTTAGTGACGAATCGTCTTTCCCGTTACATGGTCGTCATAATCCTTCTGTAGTGAGATACTGGTCCCAAAGAACAAAGCACTGAAGAATAACTTTAAAAACTCAGTACCCTCAAAAACTTAACGTACTGGGGGACAGTATTATAGGACCATTTTTTATTGACGATAATCTCAATGGTCAAAAGTATTTGGAACTGCTTGAGAACCAAGTGATACCAGCAGTCCAAGGCTTACAGAATATTGATATGGCCCACATCTGGTATCAGCACGACGGATGTCCTGCTCATCATGCTGCTAGGGAATATTTAAATCAAATATGTCCTCGCCGCATTATTAGCTCCACAGGAGACATAAAATGACCACCAAGATCTCCTGATTTGTCCACAAATGATTTTTTTCTTTGGGGCCACATAAAGCAAACAATTTATACCCATCAGCATCAAAGAGCTAACAACGTGGATGAGCTCAGAATAAAAATTCTTGAAGCCTCTCAAAATATCACTCCTGCGATGTTAGGAGAAATGAGAAAAGAATTTGATGATCGTCTGGGATATTGTTGGGCTCAACAAGGAGATGTTTTTGAACATTTACTAAGATGAACTTAACTATTTGTTATTCGTTAAGTTAATATTGCGTTTGTTAGAATTTAAGTATAATTTGTAACATTAAAATATCGTGTAACTATTTTTCACTTTGATTCCGTATTTTATTACAAAATAAGTAAAAACTAGAAATTATTAGTTATTTTACGTTGCTTAGTGAATTAAAAGATTTAGTTCAGCTATGTAAAAAATGAGCGGGGTAACTAAGCGCCGAATAATGCATTCAAATGCCCGTATTCAAAATTTCTGGGGACAGTATATTCATTTTAATACAAGAACTTGTGCAAATGATTCATAAAGACAGACTGAAGAATTTGCCTAGAATGGGTGATAAGAACCCGAAAAATAAGTGCACCACCCAGCCTAGAAGATAGGCTTAAAGTGGTAGAAGAAAAAAATGGAAGCGTCTTATAACGGGCGGGTTAAGCTAGTTCAGATACATAAGACATTGACGCGGCCTGTTTTATTCTACGAAATCGATAGATAGGTTATGAGGCAAAAGGGAGAAAGGAAAATCAATGTATTTAAATGCAAAATATAGGTACAGCTTTGAATAATAGTAAATTAATTTGAATTTAGCAGTTGAATTGAATAATGTAGCAACATTTAAGTAACACAAAATAATATGGTTTGGATGCTTACAAAGAACAATAAATAATTGACTCACAAAAATAAACGAGGGAATCCTACAGGAAGTAGACCCAATGCAACATCAAAATGTAGGTGAAAAGATGCTGTACCGAGGAATATTGATGAAATGGGAATTGGGAGAAAGTGGTTATGGACAGAGAAGGCTGAAGGCAAAGACTAAACGAAGATATTATTTAGTTGGGATATGTATCCGAAAAAGAGAGGAAAAACTGACAGAGGAATATGACTTTTTAAGCTTGGAACATTTTCCGGTTCTGGGACGTTATACCGCGATCGGAATTATCGACTAATCAATAGAAGATCAATAGAAACGTTGTAGAAATTTTTTTGCGAACGAACATTTAATAAAAAGATAGAATAATAGCACTCTCCTCTTAAGAGAGACTTCAATATTTTGAGTTTTTGCGAGCACATGTGACAGCTAACCTAACCTCAAACTCACTTGCCCTCACCATTAATGTGTTAGCGTGTTAGTGTTATAGTAATTTGAAAATGCACCTGACATGTCTTCATCATCTTTGATGCAAGACTCAAGTGGCGATGATCTTCCACTACCGCCATTCATACAATCGGACTAAACATTACAAAACCAAATCCAGCGTAAAAGAAAAATTCAATCATATAAGAAAAGAATCCACTGGCGAAGAAACACCGATCAAATTCAAGAGTCAAAAATTCTTCAACGGATCTCCAAAATAAAATATCTTCTGTGAATTCTCTCTAACTTGTTTTTGCCGAAAATGTTCTGGACTAGTTATGCATTAGTTAAAAACGCAAATTCGCCATTAAACCTCACATAAGACCAGTTGTTTGTACTTCTTGGTAGTTTGCCGCTTTCTGGGCATGGAAAGTATACCAACAAGAGGATATATTCGGCCCGTGAACATGTACAAACCAAAGATTTTATCTGACGAAATGCGATTAAATCGTTTTGAATTCACTTTGCTAAACTTTCAACTAAACGATGCTACCCAAAAGAAAATTTAAGCATTGACAAAAGCATGATTCCTTATTATGGAAAGCATTATGCTAAACAGTATGTCAAGGTAAGCCCATTAGATTTGGGTTCAAAAACTGGGCGTTATATACCGATAATGGATATGTGTTAGCATTCGACATATATACTGGCAAATCAACAGAAACATGCAAACACGATTTTAGTATAGCGCTTTCCTTACTAGACTTTACAACGATACCTTCCAAGAAGAGTTACAAATTGTACTTTGACGATTATTGTACCGCTGTAGCCCTACTCAGGGGCGTATCCAGCTCAAAACGGAAGGGGGGGCAGCTTACTGAATTCAACCTTTTTTATGCGGGAGGGGGGTTCATGGGAGGGAGTGCCATGCAATAATACACAATTAAAAAAAGGAAGAACAGTGAACACCATTTATTTAAAAAAAAATGGAACTATAGTTTGCGAGGATTAGTTGTAATTTTTTTAACTACAGCTTCTACTAATTGCTCTTTGTTTACGAAAACCCATTGACGATGAATGCTTATCATTGCTAACCCACTATTTGCACCAATAGTGCTTCTTAGCAATGTTTTAATTGGGCGAAGGGTGCTAAATGAAAGCTCTATAGTGCTTGTTGTGCAGGGCTGTGAAAGCAATATCAGCAGCGCCTTTTTAATGGTCGGGAAAAAGAATATGGTCGTTTCTAAAACCTCAATGATGTCTGGCACTTACTGGACCTCATTCCACATTTTTAACCACAATTCCCTTTCTCCTTCAATGCCTTCCAAATTGTAAAAGGTTAGACAAGATGAAGTACTTTCATTCCATTCCTTCAAAGAAACATCTTTCATCTTACTCGGATGGAATTGTCTCAATGAAAATGCAGGCGATGCAGCAAATCTGACTTCTAAAGATGATATGATGGAATCCAAGTAAGGCATTATTAGACACCTTTTCCATAATTCGGATGGATTTTCCGCTGGAGGGTTGCTTCTATGCTGTTATCGGCCAGCAACACGAGTGGCGGTTATATCAACATTCAACTGCTTCAAAACGTCAGCTGTGACGTCCTCTGCATCTTTCCGATGATATCTTACCATGTCGAGAATAGTTTGAATGCGGTGGTTGCCTTTGACTATGTTAACTATGTTCGATTGAAGTGTATTTGCTACGACTTCCAGTATAGCGGAAAACTTGGCAATGAATGCTACTGACACAACAAATGAAGATCTGCACGCCGCTGCATGCATTTGATATGCATTTTTTCTTGTTGCTGCATTTTCTTCTTAGGCTAATGTCTCTAATGCATCAACAATATCAAAGAAGTGATCCTTAAAAACACGGATGCTCTTGTACTTCTTTGACCGTCTTGTTTCACATAATTTAGGAATGTTAGCAATAAGCTTGCCTCGTAAAACGGCTCACGAAAAAAAATGATCATCTCCTTGATAGTTCCAACGCAGTTTTGAATTTCTGGAATAATGTTTAAGTCGTTCACGCCAAAGTTTAGCTTGTGCAAGGAGCAATGGAAGTACAAGGCTTTTTTGTACTTTTGTCTCACAACCCTCTGCACACACATTTATGAGTCACCTTGCTGATAAAGTATATTGTGCCAGTGGAACACTTCGTTATAATCGGTTAAGCAACTGTCCATGGAAAGGTGAACAGAAAATCAAAAATATTTTGAGAGATAATTTGGAAAAGGTGATCGTAGTCCAATTGAAGGATAGCAAAATCTATGGTGCTACAAATGTTGATGGTCGGAATCGGAAATGTCCTTTGATATTCAATGAATGAAAAATCGAAAATAACTGACCAAAAATCATAAATAGCTATAATAAAGGAATCGGGGAAGTTGACAAATTGGATGGATTGGTGTCAAATTATAGATATCAAATTCGACATCGCAGGTGGTGGTAGCCAATCTTCGCTTATCTATTTGATGTGAGCGTTGTCAACGCCTGGTTAGTGAGCAAATTTCACCCTAAATGAACCCATTTGTAAGTTTGTTGAACTTGAGAAGAAAATATTCTAGGAAGAATCGACGTTTCTCTTGGAACCTCCCGGGATTATCAAAATCTGGTATATGAAGCAAACCAACTTGTGGAAAAACTGCCTGATATTATAAATCCAGTATAATTATTGTACAAATAACAATCAACCATATTTTCTACAACGACGAGCTGATTAACGCAATAAGTAGCATCGAAACAAATTGGAAACAAATTGAAATAGGTATACTAATGTCACGTTAATTTGAAGTCCAGTGGCCCGAATTTTACGGTAATCCAGATTGTCAAATACGTTTATATAAGGATATAAACACATAATCCCACTTCAGGTGGGTTCCGTTTAATTAATCAAAAGTTTGCAGATTTCAGCAAATTTTCGTTGTGGGACCCTATATGTGCAATGTTTAGTCGTTGGTGAAGGCCAATGCATATTTCGCTTAACCATGGCTCCCTAAACGTGCTCACAAAACGTTCTCATTATATGAACATCCGTTTATACGGAACTTGGTAATGCGAATTACATCAATTTGAAAAAAAAATGCAGCCCGTGGGCTATACCGCCAACAGACGGACGGACATACAGGCGGAAGGAATTGAGAAAACATGTTTTTTGTCATCTAGGGATCCCGAAAAGTGAAGTTCTGAAGAAATCTCGAAAGGTGATTTTTCATGCTTGCAATACTTTTTACTTCCCTCGCCTAAAAGCAATAGCTTTAAAATACGACGTCGGAGCGTCAATGATCAGTGACATGAAATAAAACCAAGATTGGATAAAACGGTAAGATAAGAATTAAAAGAAGAATTGTCTGACCGGTCCAGGGGGTGGAAAACTTAAAAAAGTCAATGTTTTTTTTAATGGAAAAAACTTATTTCTGGGACGCCCTGTATTGTTCATTGTTAATGCAGCTCAATCGATCTGTTTCAATAGCTTCTGATATTTCAACAACTGCTTTACAGTTTTATAAAAAAATCATATGGAGCACATGTATTAGATTTAATTCTTTCGGTTTCAGAAACAGTATTACGTTCGAGACATTGATATCGATATTTTCACTCGTAATTGTTGTAAATTTAAGTAACATACGGGATTTCATTAAATGATCCAGTAATCCGGCTGTTTCCATACTCCAAATCACTATATTTGTAATTGATTCGGATTATAGGGCCACTGCTGTATCTGGAAAAAATAGACAGGCGTTTTAACTATAATATGTACATATATAGATTTTCGGTTTTGCTGTTATTTTATTGTTAATTTTACTATCACCATTTTTAAAATCAACTAACCAAACATTTGCTCTACGAAATTGGTAAGTCATTTAATGTTGGTTCGTTTGTTACGTTAGAATATTGGTGGAGATGGATAATGGGGGTTTTATTTACTAAGAAACGAGTAAAATGTTTAACTAGTAACAACGCCTACTATATAGCAAACTGTGCAAAACTAAAATACCGACGGCCCGACAATTAGAATTTTGTTTAATAGATTTAGGGACCTAATAAGCAAACATTATCATAATTAAAAAGAAAGAATATTTCAGCTTTTTTAATCCTTTTTCTTTGTTACAATACTACACTTCTGGAAAAAATTAAGAGACCACAAATGAAATTGAAAATAATGTTTAAAAATGTGACCCATTCTTATAAAATTAAAAAATTCCCCTTTTTTTTGAAGCACCGGTATCTCAATGCCTCACAGCAGCTCCCTGTACCACAGATTTGTTGATGTTCAAAATCCTAGGTACTTCTTTTGAGACGGAGGTCAAATGACGTCTGGGCATATTTTAGGTAAATAATATCAAAATATCATTATTTTTTTTTCAAGTGCTGTAGTGAAAGCTACCACAATCGTAAAATAAATTTACGGAGAAATGGTTTAAAAAACTATAAACATTGACAGTGGTATTATCGATTCGTTTCCGGAGAAAAAGTTCAGTATATGTCGAGAGTTTTTCATGACCTACTAATTATATGACTTAGGAAGCAATAAAAGATAAACAGGGAAATGTACTGACAAACGAAAAGGAGATAAGACGGAAACAATATTTCCAGGACTTGCTGGCAGCAGGGGAAGAGAAGAGAGAAGAGGAAGGAGGGAAAACACAAGCCTATATAGATAAAGGCAGGGATACAACAGAGGGAGCCATAAAAAAGACAATATAACAAAAAAGGAACTGGATATGGCCATAAGGAAGCTTAAACTGGCAGAAGCCCCAGATATAGATGAAATCACTCCGGAGATGATAACATTTATGGGAAAAACGGGCAAAGAAAGGTTGCTATAACTATATAATGCAAGAAAAAAACAAGGAAATACCATGTAAGAAGTTGGAATATGGAAAAAATCTACTTTTCGCCGACGATATAGTAATATTTGGAAAAATTGAGGAAGATCTACAAGAAAATATGAATATATACAACTTACAACTAAAAAAACATGAAGATCAACGAAGATAAAACCAAAACAATGGTAATAGCATCTGATAAGAGAAGGTATATGCGTAGAGGGAAGAAAACTGCAACAAGTAGAGAAGTTTAAATACCTAGGTGAATGGATACAGGAAAATGGAAAACTTGATGACGAGATAAATGAAAGAGTAGGATCTACAGGGCGACTCTTTAATGCCATAAAGTCCACATTTCTAGAAAAAAAGGAAGTACCAAAAGGAGCAAAAGTAGAAATATTTAAAAAGTTGCAACACCAATACTTAGCTATGGCTGCAAATCAAGGACAACAGTGAATAAATATCGGCGCAGGGTCGAAAGTACAGAGAAGAGATTCCTATGTAAAATAAAGGGCAAAACAAAGCGAGACCACATTAGGAACTCATTATTTAGAGAAGAGCTGAAAACTAAAGCGGTAGCGGTATCAGTGCAAGAGAGACAGTTAGGGTATTGGGTCATGTAATAAGAATGGACAAGGACAGAACAGTGAAAAAAAAACGTTTGAAGCAATACCAAAAGGGAAGAACAGGACAGAAAGACCGAAGAAAACATGGAATGAGGAACTAAAGGAGGCAGCAGAAGCAAGAAATGTAAAGTATGAAGAAATCCGCACAACAGCAAAGGATAGAAAAAAGTGGAGAGAAATATGCAAGACCAGTCCGAATCCATAAGCCACTATTCAGCTCAATAGCCTTACACCAAAAGGTATAAAGGTTTTGGATTAAGTAAGTAAGTAAGGAAGCAATAAAAACTTACATTAATTTGTATATTTCATTTAATTATACTATGTTTTCGTAAAGTTATTTCAAATTTGATTGGAGATTCCTTAATTTTGTCCAGAAGTGTATAATCTAGTTTGTTTATCAACAATTACTTTTTTAGTTTCTAAATATACCAAAGAGTTACATGTTAATTTTGAAATTATGTTTTGCTTTTATTTCCACTCTTTTGTGTAACGAATGTATGTTTATGTTTTCGTTGTGCTTATGTTTTATTAATAACAAATATTCAAATTTTCATATACACCATCTGTATTTTTTCAAACATGTAAGTATAACAAATCAAAAATCTCTAAATAAGTAACTATGATTTACTAATTTTAAATAAAATAAATGTGTTTATAAATTTTAGCCCGGGCAAAAAGGAAACAAGCCCTGCCTAATATTTGGGTCTGGCTACGGCCCTGCTTCCATCAAGTTTGCAAAGTGATTCTACATGAAAAAATATTGAGAGAAGTTACTACGATAACATTCAATGTTTAAAACCTTTCCACATTTTTTAAGTTGTATCTATTATTGTGTTACCTGATGTATATATTTAGGATATGGACATCTTCGACTGTTCTTCTATAATGTGGGTTGCGTGTTAGTTATGATTACAAATTACGAAGCATACAGTATAAACTAGGTGTTAATTTTGTATATTCGGCAGTAACGGGACGGCTACTGGTCTTTCCACCCTCTTTCTTCCTCTCATCATATGTAATTTTTTCGAAAAGCTGAGAACTCTAATAATGCCCTGCTTTAAAAAATAGCAATATGACAACCCTATCCTGTGAATGACCTGTATCTTATAGTATAGGGACAGGGGGAATATCATGGAATGAGCATGACTCGTTAATTAGGGTGAGTTCAATAAGCTTTTAGGCTGCAGTGTCTCCGGAGCTTTAAGTAGACGAGACCCGAGGAAGAGGAAAAAAGTGTTTATAATAACGAGGCGCCCTGGAACGTCTCTTGAAAAGGACAATATCGGTGAGCCCTTAGCGTGCCAGATGTTGAAGCGGTCCGGTCGACCGGTTACGGACCATTGCTGTTGCATCCGGAACTGCTTCTAGCGGTCACTCTATACAAATGGAAACGCGAAACCTACACCTAAAACCACTTATCCACTTGACGACTACCACGACTTTAATCAGGACCGTTGCAGATTTTGTCCTTGATATCTTAACGCCGGTATGCAATAGCGGATCGATGAGTTAACGATCAGAGGACGCCGAACACTGACCAACTAATAGATGCTCTAACAAACTGAAGATGACACGCGGCCTAACGATTAGGGCTAATAATAAGCTGCTTAGATCGCGGTGTTGCTGACCACAGCACGTTGCGCTCACGTTGCGCTTACAATCATTATCTAAAGATTATCAGATTCGATTGAGGGCTTTTCCGCAGTCAACTCCGGCCCGAGATGACTTTTAAATTAGCGCTACAATAAAATCACCACTCTCAGGAAGTTACCTTGTCACGACTTAAACGAGTTCATAATTTGTCGTGTGGCCAGGTTAGAGAGTTGGAGGGCGGAAGCATCTTCCTTTATAACTTTATAAATGAGGTAATATCCTCTACATCTTGGCCGCCTGAATATTAATCTCCAGGTAATAATCAAAAAACAACGTTCGTTTCTCTTCCCACAGCCTTCCTTTGTTAGTGAGTGGTGGCTATGGCCGAACTCTGCGTAAGCAAAGTTGCTCACCCCTTAAGTTTTAACCTAGAAAAGGATGCGACTAAAGAGCAATTACGCGGAACTGGATGCAGTTTCAATTACAGTACGGAATAATTCTCTCATTTCAGCTGTGTATTACGTTGCTACGTAGCCTTCGTCTTGAAGAGTTAATGGATATATAAGCAAATATTGTCAAACAACATCGCTTTTTAAAAAATCATAGTAAAACTTTACGCATATGCGATTTGATAATAGAACATTTCGAAATAATACCTTCAAATTACTTAGTCAGTGTAGGAAAACGATTTAAAGGCTGCTAATTTCGAATTTTGAAATGAGCAGCAAGAGATCGTGTCAGTCTTGTTGTTAACAACCCCACTCGAGGGGTATCGGTCCCTCCTCTTTGAGAAGGTTTAAGGATTAAAACCCCATGGTTGCGAAAGCCAAATTGGGGAATCGCAGTAAAGTCTATACAAGATTTTTGTAGCCATTGGAGTTACTAGGTTTCGAACCTACATTCTTCGAACCAGCACCAAAAGCTCTCATCTCTGAGCTACATCCACTTTCAACATGAGATAAAAAGCGCACATTTTTAAATTACTGTATCCAGAAGACTATTTAATAGCAAACGCATGGTAGGTAATTGTATTTTCCTTGCCCCTGTTCCTGGAGTGGTAGGGTCAATCGTCGTTTGGAAAGCACTACGAATACTTCGCTACTGACGAAACTAAGAATACTGATTATATTTCCACTTGCGGAAGAATGTTTGCCATACCCAATTTTTAACAAAAAGTTAATAAATCGCAATTGATCTACTTCTGTACACATGTTTTTAGTTAATTTCATTATATTCAATGATGATCATGGACGTGAGAATTGTATGCAATTCTGAACGATTGTTTGTCTGTCAGCAAGTTTTTACGTTTCCTCCAAAAAGAATGTTATTGTTTATAATGCATATGGGTTAGCCACTGATGCTTCATTCTGTATGATAACTTGCGCCGATGTACGGGTATAGCAATTTTTAAGCTTTCACATATTACATTAGCTCCAAATCCAATCACTGAAGATTATGACATGGCGCCAAGTGCAACTACGGAACCGCAGCATGTTACAAAATTATAAAAATTACTTCCCATTGATAACAAATTACTCGATGAAAGAAAAGCAAGAACGTAGTGTAACAAATCCATATGTTGATAGCTTTGATTAAAAAAAATGATATCAGTATTGAAGTTTGAAGTTCATTACAATTCAATGATCTGTTAGAAACTCTCACATGTATTGTAACTGGTTTACGGACGTTTCGTCCTAGGCGTTTCGCCCCCAGCGTTTCGCCCCCGACCGTTTCGCCCCCGCCGTTTCGCCCCCAGCCGTTTCGCCCCCTAACCGTTTGGCCCCCGGACCGTTTCGCCCCCGAAGTTTTACCTCTAGCTTTAGCCAGCTTCAGCTGTTTCCAGTTGCACCACGAAGAGGTGGCTAGTCGGATTTCTGCAACTGTTTTTATTTATTTTTAATTTTTTTTTGGTATTTGTGTGAAAAATAAATCTTTTAGCATCTATATCCCGACGTGCAACCGGAATAAATTCAAAATTTAAAGTTGCACGCAATCCCACCCAAGTAATCAATAACTTTACGATTTTCAAAATCTTGAACGATTCTTTTCACACGAGCTGATATTCGGACATACTTTTTATTTCTTGGATTTCCTTGATTTCCAGCAATCAATTGTACTATTTCCTAGTTATGAAATATGAAGTGATTAGCAAAATTTCAGGTAATGGTTTTATAATAGGTCAATACAAATTCCTATTGATGTTAAAAGTTTCTTTTTCTTTATATGTATCTACTATCTCGTGGTGCAACTGGAAACACCCGAAGCTGGCTAAAGCTAGAGGTAAAACATCGGGGGCGAAACGGTTCGGGGGCGAAACGGTTAGGGGTCAAAATTCAAATATCTATATGGCAACTGCTAACTAAGCACATTGTTTAATAAATTATTTATTGCTCTTAGCGCAACTAAATGAATGGATAAAATTAAGACTCTTCTTTTTTGATGGAGCGACAACCCTGGTTGGGTTTTGGTCGTTTCCATGGGTAGACTAGACCCTGTGATCTTCTACTTTTATTAAATTAAAGATTATCGTGTAATTTCGCCGTTTCGATTTTTCTCCACCACACTTTTCTGTTCTGCACTTTTCTTTCCAATTGCCACTTTTCTTTCCACATTTCAGGCCATCTCTCACTTTATCCCTTCTTTTCGATCTTGGCCTTCCTTGTGCTCTTGTTTCTGTTGGAACTCATTTAGTCATTATTCTTATCATTCTTGCTCGCATTTCATTATGTGTCCTTCCTAACCGCCTGATTCCCTGTCCTTTTATATATCTGATAATGCCTTGGTTGTTTAATGCCTCTTCAATTTCATGGTTCATCTCCACTCTGTATTCGTTATCACTGACTTTTTTGGATCGGTTATTATCCCTACTATTTTTCTTTCAAACATTCCCTATTGTTCTGCATCTTTCTTTACCAAATATTTCGTTTATGCCGCATAGTGCTCTGATTAAACTTCTATATATTAGCAATTTAGTTTGTTTGCTAATCTGTTGGCTATGTAGTCAATTTTTGTTCGCAAAATACGCTCTTTAACCTGCCTGAATCCTTGCTCTAGTTTCTTCAGTTTTTTTGTTTAAATTATTTCTTTGGGTTTCTAGATAGCTGAACTGATTTCTCTCTTCAAATGTAGAATATTGTCGATCTCTTTTCTGCCTTGTGTTTTCTTTTGAGCGGTTATTTGTATGCCTCTTTTCGCTGCTGCTTGTTCCATTTGTGTAAAAGCTTCTTTTGGTTGATTCTTTGTGTAGATTACTAGAGAACGAATTTTATGCAAACTGCATATTCTATCATTTATACATATTTGAAAATACGATTAAAAATGCACAGGAATTTAAAATGTTACGGTTAATTGATACTTGGCTGCATATTATTGCATAAATCTATAATATTTTGCCAAAAAATGCCTTTGATTGCTTTAGGATATTCGGAATGTAAAAAATAGCGTGAAAATAATATTTGCTGAAAATCTTCGAGGAAAAGTAAATAATTGCTTTCTTAGAAAAAGGAACCAAATATACATTTGAATTACATACATAGGACAAATGGCAAGTTTTTGCTTTCGACACGAGTTATGCTAATGCTAGTTGAAACACTCAGAATGACTCTTTATGGATCTTTTTCATTAATTAGCAGTTTTGAGAATTCATGTAAAAGTGTAAATGGAAAAATAAGAGTCTTAAATAATATAAGCCACGTTTTGAATGGTAAATTTGTTGAAGACCTTGTTGTAGTTCCTAATGTTATTGAAATATTTATAGATACTCCTTGTACATTTGTAAATGATGAAATATCGTTTTTAATATGTTAAGTACATGTTTTCAGATAGAAGACATAAATTTCTAGTTAAAAATTTTGAAAGACATTTAGACGACTTGTTTTTATGACGCTGATTAATTTACGCATTTTGTTTGCATTGGCTATGTTTTTTACTGAAATAATTGCTTAATTCTGTTTTAAATCACTGTAAAAGTTATTAAAATGAGTAAAACCAAACATTAAATATGTATGCTTCCTTTTTAAAATATTATTATAGGTTTACGATTAACCGAACATCAATTAAAACTTTTTAAATTCTGCATGAAGTAACTTAAATGGCATATGGCTTCGCATATTTCTATTTTTTTTGCATATTTTTGCACATTTTTACAAATTAGGTGCATATATTGTAATAGCCCTTCGTTTAAATAATATGGGGTTCTAAATACAATATAAAATTTATAATTATTGACAAGGGATACTACACTTTACAAAATGTATTAATTTCAATTAAGAACCTGCCTGATGTCAAACTCAGGGCAAATTAGAAAAACGTATAATTTTTATTACCACAAATAAATGGTTTATTGCTCATTCCTTATTTCATCTATTTGCAATAATTTCGGGCATAGCTCGGGTGAGCATGAAACAAAACTTAACTCAGCGTGTCGGTTCATAAAATTGAGAAAAACTTTGTATCACAAATAATTCCTTGTATGACAATTACTCGCAATTATTAGGGAAAATGCATAATTTCCATCTGACGTTTAGGTAACCTCTAAATTTGACTACCACAACAAAATGATCTGTGGTCGCAATAAACAGCGTAAAATTGAATTTTAAAACACCAAAATTGCAAGGAAGTATAAGGTAAACGCGATTAATACTGTGACGTAGCAATTGCTAGTCTCGCTTTGTTTCTAGTGTGACGGCGAAATCCACTAGCGATCGTTTTTTGTTCTGCATCCGGCCAAAACTGAAAAATGCCGCGTCACCTTGGACTTTCAAAATACGCTATCTAAATTTCTCGAAAACGGAGGGACCTGGACAACTGGAACCTGGTGCTACACCTCGTAGACAGTCTGAACTTGATGATTCAAAAATAATGGACCTACTCTAACGCGTTTCCTATGAAATTAGTTTGAAATGGACTGCTTCGTAGGCGGGATACGTTTTCTAGGGACGGTTCGTCGATGGCAATTCTTGTGGTTGCTTCCTGCTCCGAAACTGTATACAGGCACTCAGGAGGAACGGCTCTACACGTTGGACACAAAATTCTTGCTGGCCGATGCTGCCCCCTTATGGAAACGAGCCCTCGAAGTTACTCGCACTTGGACGAATTTTGATGCTAACTAAACTGCTACTCTCGGACCTCGTAACACTTGGCAAACTATACCCAAAGATGCCCTGCACACTGGCGAATAACTTTACACACCACTGGTATCACAACAGACTTTTTATTTATAATTTTAAGCAATAAAATGTGGTGCTGAATCTGCCCCCACACAAGTTTTTCAAGCTTACTTTGTGATTTTTAACAAAAGACTGTCGTGTAACTTAGCAACTAGATTTTTAATTATTATAAAAGAAATTAGGATTGATAAGATGTTTGACCGTATGGACTGTAGTTTTGATGTCATGTCTTTTCCTAACTACTAAAATTGTCTTATTCTTTGAATAAATGTTACTACACTTTGCTCTGCTTTTAAATCACTTTTGTTGCCTTCCATTTTTCATTGCTCTTTGCAATAATTGCTTTGCTAGCACTGTTTCGTTTACCTTTCAGCTAATTTGCCGTTTTCTGGCTTATACTTCTAATACACAACGTTCATATACTTTCTGTACTTAACAAATCATTCTGTATCATTCTATTCACATTATTTATTTAATTCGCACTCATCCAACAGCCGTTAGGCCAATTATAGGCGTCGCTGTGCAGTTATGAGAACTTCCAACCCCACTAACGACTGTCATAATGTTGTTATGACCGCCGGGACCAACTTTTTTCCGTGATAGCCGTACCACGAGGCGCCGAGAGTTGCAGCCGTGGAACTCCCATCCAAGTTCTGACCAGGGAGAGCGTTGCTTAACTCTGCTGAGCGAACGTGGACGCTTGTTCAAGCTACACCACCCAGGACCTATTATGTATGACGTTATTAAGCTCAAATCCGTCAGTTCTAAATTAAATTGCATTGGCCCTTTCGAACATTTGTCATATCTGAAACTCTGAATGTAAGCCTTCTGAAACCTGCTTTATTTTATGCTAACTCTTGTCCCTCAAATTATTAGTTATTGCTGCCCACATCAAGAGCACTTAATAATGTAAAGTACTGATTATCTTGCAATGAATAAAATATTTAATTCTGTGCTCATTTTGACTTTATTCATTTAGTTAACTAGGCAATCAGAATTGCTGTGGACAGTAAACCATCTTATATTATAAGAGCCGATGCCGCCGGTCGCCGTCCAGATGTAAGCAGGCGCGCGCACACGCAGCATGAACGGCCTGCATACTAGCAAGTGGCGCGCCGCACAAATGACGAGACCGCATTTGTATTGTTAACGCTGGCAAGGCCGGACGTCGGCTGGCCACCAGCCTCAGCAAGCATTTTTATTGTCAACCGTTTCTTTACGCTGGCAGGGCCAGACGTAGGCTGTCCACGAGTTCTAGTTACAATATATGCTCATATTTTGGTAATAATGGGCTGCAAATATACCGTTCTCTACTGATCACTATTATTAAGTCATAGGCATACGCCACTTCTCCGTTTACGTTTATCATACATTTATCTTTAATGGACCTCACTAAATTTTCCATTGAAATATTAAATAAAACTGCCGATAATGCGTCTCCTTGTCTTACACCCACATTTACACTAAAACTATCTGTTACTTTCGTTTTCGGATCTAACCACCGCTTCTGAGCCTTTCATTGACATTTCTATTAGTCGCGCCAGTTTTATGGGGATTTTCAATTTCACCATTTCCCGTAGCATGTTCCTTCTAACTATTCGATCGAACGCTTATTTAAAATTTATGAAGAAAATGTGTTTCAATATTATTTTCTAATATTTGACTAATTACATGTATAGTGCGTCTCATGGAGATTTGCCGGGTCGAAAGCCATTCTGGTAGTCGATTAACTTTTTTTCTGTGTACGGTTCCAACTTTTGGTGCAGTAGTGCAGATATTATTTTATAGGTTGTATTGAGCAGCGTTATACCTCTGTAATTATTGCATTTTTTACTCCTTTTCTAATATATGTATAATTACATCTCTCTTCCATTCATTATGCAGTTCCTTCCGTCTCCAGATGTTTATTATTAATTTATACAGGGTCGCTAAAAAGTATGGATACAGCTAAATATTTTTAGAACGGTTTAGCAGAGCTCGTTGAAATTTGGCACACAGTTAGAAGTGTTTAAATTCTATCATCTGAGATTTTTTAAATTTTCTACCATAATTTATTTTGAAGATACAAGCCCAACTTAATTTTTTTAAATGGCACGGGAGTCAAATTTAATATTTTTGAAAAGAGTATTTTGTTTTAATTCAGTAATGTAACACATGACCACCCATATTTTTATTAAAAGTTTTAAAAAATTAAAGTTAACTTTGAAAATGCTGTTATTAGCAATCTGTCACTTGCATATTAGCCAAAAATTAAACTTTTGTGAATAATTAGTTTAACAATGGTACATTTAAGTGAAACTGAGCATATACGCGGCAAAGAACTAACGATGGATAAATACAACATTTCCAAAACTAAATTAATTTTAAAATTTTCCAAATTATGTTAGTTCGATAATATTTATTTAAGTTTTGATTAAAATAAGATATGCATGTGTTACATCACTGAATTCTGAAAAAAAAACTCAAAAATATTAAATTTGACCCTCGTGCCATTTAAAATAAATCAAGTTGGTCAGGTATCTTCAAAATAAATGATGGTGGAAAGTTGAAAAATCTCAGACGATAGAATTTAAACACCTCTAACTGTGTGCCAAATTTCAACGAGCTCTGTTAAACCGCTCTAAAGATATTTAGCTGCATCCATACTTTTTAGCGATCCTGCATAACTTTCCTTGTATTTCTTCTCTCCAAGTTTCCACTTTCCTCATATTATTTCGAGGCTTCCTGGAGATTTTTTGTTTTTTATTTTTTTAATTATATTAGTTACATCAAACGTGGGTACCTGCACATCTGCATCTTCTATTTGCGGTTCATCCCGTGTACTTGAACGACCTAATGTTGATTGTTTAAGGGTTTTGGAAAATATTCTTGCCAAATTTTGTTCATGTTCCCATTTTCATATTTAATTTCTTGTATCTATCATAATCTTGTTGGGCTCCTGATTGTAGCCATTTAATTCTTGCATTGTTCTTGCTATTTATTGCTGATTTACATTATTTGTCAAACCAGTTTCTTGGATTTTTCTTTTTCTCATGTCCAATTACATGTTCAGTTACTTTCTTCATCGTATTCTTGATGCTATCCCATTCTTGCTTAATATCTGTGTAGATTGGACGTTTTATTATTCAGCTGTATGCAATACTCTTCTATTTAAAGTTTATCTACATCCCACTTACGGATTTTCTTTATATTTCGCTTTTCAACTGCTATTCTTTGTTTCATTTTGGCGATTACCAAGAAATGGTCCGAATCTACATTCACCCTTCTGTACGTTCTTACATCTTGCAACCATATTTCCTTCTTCTTCGACATCAATATATAGTTGATCTAATTTCCTTTTTTTGTATCGGGGTGCACCCATGTCATCTTGTGGAAAATTTTATGTTTAAATTTGGTGCATGCTATTGTCATATTTGCCCAAGCTGCAAAATTGAATATTCTATTCTCGTTATTATTCGTTATGTCATGTTTTGTATTCGTATGTGGTACTTCCTAAATATAGTCGTCTTTCCCTATCTGTGAATGTCAATCTCCAATATTATTACTGTAGCATATTTTTGTACTCTGTCAGGTCCATTAAAATAAGAGGCACCAACGATCACAATAGTAATGATTAATGTGCAGATTCCACAAGTTTTTGAACATAATGCAATCGATGTCACGTTACGAAAGGTTACGACGTATAACAGCAAATTTGAAAGAGTTAATATCACAACGTTCGCTAATTACTCCTCACAAAAACTGCTTGATAAACTAAATAAATATAGCTGGATCACATTATTAGATAGTAAAGATGTACATAATCTTCCGCACATATGGTCAGCAGAATACAAAATTCCGTAAATGACCTCATTGACAACAAAACAATTACACTTAAAACTGACACCTTATGGTTTAGTTGTGATTTACGGAAGTTCAAGGTGGAACGCAATCAAATGTACAAGACGGCTAAATTTACAAAAAACACGCAGAACTGGCAAAACTATAAATGAATTTTTACAGCAATAAAATTAAGTACAGGAAAAGCCAATATTATGAAAATAGAATAGAAAACTGTCGTGGAAATCCGAAGAAGATGTGGAAAACTGTCAAATCTTTAATGAAAGGACAAACAAATACTTCTTCAAACATTTTATTTGACGGAGAATAAATTAGCAATGCTCAGGATATTGCTAATAAATTTAATCAGTACTTTGTAAATAGCATATTAGAGCTAAACAAGTCCATTATTATAAACGACCGCTTTGAAGAAGCTACGTTTCCGGATAATATTAGTACTTTTAAATTTAAAACAATTACATTAAATGATATTAAAAAATCAATATCTAAAATTAAACTAAAGGGTTCTTTTGACCATATTACAGTTGCTGTAATTGCAGATGCCATACCAGTTGTAGGTGAGATATTTGTTAAATTAATAAATCAGTCTCTCAAAAAAGGTTGCTTTCCAGAATCATTGAAAATATCTAGAGTTGTTCCAGTACCTAAAGTTAAATTAACTAACAAGTGCAAAGAATTTCGACCAATAAATGTGTAACCGGTATACGAGCAAATTATTGAACTTATTGTGAAAGATCAACTCCAAATTTTTTTAGATGAACATGACATTATAAGTAAAAATAAATCAGGATTCAGAACTAAACATTCGTGTGAAACGGCGTTAAACTTGGCTCTCATGAATTGGAAAAGTGACTTAGAATTAAATAAAAGCGTAGTTACTGTTTTTCTAGATTATACACGTGCATTTGAGACTATCGACAGGCAGTGGTTAGTGAATAAACTACATAAATATAGGATACGTGGTAACGAAAATATGTGGTTTCAAAGTTATCTCACTCATCGACTACAAACTACACATTTCGATCAGTGCCAGTCAAGCTACATGGGAAACAACTTGGGTGTACCCCAAGGCTCTGTTTTGGGTCCATTATTGTTTATTTTGTATATAAACGATTTGGAATTGAATCTAAAACTTTGCACCATAAATCTGTTTGCAGATGATACATTAGTGACAGTTACTGACGAAGATGTTAGAAATGCTATTAATAAAATGAATATAGATTTAGAAATTATTTCTAAGTGGTTAAAATGTAATAAACTGAAACTGAATATCGCAAAAACGAAAGCAATAATTTTATCAGGTACTAATGCAGAAAATTGAAAACTTAGAAATAGAAAAGGTATCTCAAGTTAAATATCTAGGAGTAATTATAGATGATAAATTAAACTTCAAAGCACACGTAGATTATGTAATTCAAAAGGTAGTTAAGAAAATAGGCTTATTCAGTAGAATATCTAATAAGCTTAGTATACAGTCTAAAATTATGATTTGCAAAACAATCATCACACCGCATTTCGATTACTGCTCTAGTATATTATTTTTATGTCAAGAACAAGAATTGGCTAGAATGCAAAAACAGCAGAACAGAGTAATGCGTATTATATTACGCTGGTCGAAATATACAAGAAGTTCTGCGATGCTAAATTGTTTACAATGGTTAAGTATAAAGCAACGTATTTATTTCAATTCTTTGTTGTTAATTTTTAAAGCAGTCCATAACCTGTTACCTGAATATATGACCCAAAACTTAGTTTATGGTTGTGATATTCATAATTATAGTACTAAAAATAGGCAGAATGTTAGATTACACAAACTTACAAAAAGCTGTTCCCAAAATTGTTTCTTTTATAAAGGCTTCAAAATTTATAATAACCTTCCAATTGAAGTTAAAGCAACTAAAAATATCTATGAGTTTAAAAAAAAACTAAGCGATTGTGTTAAGAAAAATTATTAGTTAAGTAAATATGTAAACAATTGTAAATCTTAAAATAGTTTATAACTAAATAAAGATTATTAATATTATTATTATGATTATTATTGTAATGTATATCAGTGTACTTTACATTTATGATCTATGAGAGCATTTGCTGTTCATGTATGTAATGGGACAGACTCTTGGGGATTTTCTAGAATTTTTATTTGAGAATTGCTTTGGTGTACCCAAATTTTGTGTTATTATAAATCAAAGCAATGTATTGATCTATGTCGATTTGAACTTGACACTCATCACTTTTTGATTCTGTCCTCCATTATCAGCCCGATCAAGGCACATCTGCTGTGTCTAAAAATATGCTCTCGTGTATGTAGCTTTCCTCTTCTTAATTATACTTATCGCTTCCCTGTCTCCGTCTGTTTACCACTGTTGGAGCCTCCAGGCATGCACCCTAGTAAGGGAGGGGTGAGCGCGGCAGGGCGGCTCCAGGTAGTTTTAAGTAAGAAGTAGTTGTTAAGTAACTGTACATAGTTAAAGACGGTCTCGTACCAGTTCGCAGCACATCAGCTGAGAAACATAGCCCAAATCAACGGCACATCGGCTGTAAAGGGTTAATAAAGTTTCTGTAATATACTGGTGCTTTTTTTATTTACGTTATCGAATAACAAACATTAGCATTTGGTCCTTCGACCCGGATCACCGGTAAATTAATTTAAAAAGTGTGTTCGTTCGTCGAAATTCCTGGAAATCGAGCTCCATCAGCCGCACAACAGCAGCACCAACGAGGGGCGTTTTCCTATTGCACATCAGCAGCTTCAAGACGACGACTCCGATCAAATTCTCTGCATATCAGCAGCATCAAGGCCAATTACATCAACTACACATCAGTAGAAAAACGGAGGGCATTAGGTCAAACAGGTCAGTGATCCTTTCCATAACTCTATTTCACCCGTCCTATCATCGGAGAGTGTATATCTTTGTCGCCGTGCAGTCTATTCTAATATTTAATTGATATGGCGGCGGAATTAGGAACCTTGATTCACAAATGGGGTCATGTTAAGGCTAGATTGACAAAAATAGCAAATTTTGTAGGTAATTTTGAACAAGGGGATAATGTTAATCAGTTGAAGGTACGACTTCCCATGTTAAAGGAGATTAACGATCAGTTTAATAGCTTGCAAATGGAAATCTTAATGATTAATCCAGATTTGTCAGAAAATGATGATCAGGATAACTTTGACACGCTGTATTTTAATACAGTATGCGCAATTCAATCAATTTTGGAAGATCATACCGGTTCTGCGTCACAGAGAGTTCCTGCAGAAAATTCGCGTGAATCGCAATTTAATATCAAATTACCAATTTTAAATTTGCCCGAATTCTCCGGAAGGTATTCAAATTGGAGAGCTTTTTATGACACCTTTAAATCGCTAATCCACGATAACCACAAATTAAATGATTGTGAACGTTTTCACTATTTAAAATCCTGCCTTAAGCAAGAACCTCTGCATGCAGTTGATGCATTGCCTGTATCACAAGCTAATTATACCTCTGCTTGGGAAATTCTAAAACGAAGGTATGAAAATAAAAGGTTAATCATACAAGAACATGTTCAGTCTATATTAAAATTGTCAGTTATTTCTAGACCATCTCATACTTTGCTGCGCCAATTGGTAGACAAGGTAAACTCAAACATGGCAGCATTAAAGGTTCTAAATTTACCTGTTGATTCTTGGGATGCACTTATTGTTCCAATTTTGAGCGAAAAATTAGATTATACCACTAACAAAGAGTGGCAATCGTGTCTAAATAGCGAGATTCCAACTTTAAAGGAATTTATAACATTTTTAGACAAACGATGCGAAGTACTCGAATCGTTACGCTCTTTAACAAGGCCACATCAGGCGAATCCATCAAACAAAGTAAGCTTAAGGGAAAAACCACCTCGTCATGCTTCATACTTGAATATCAACAAACCGTCGTGCTTTCAATGTAAACGCAATTCGCACAACATATATCAGTGTTTAGAATTTTTAAAATTAAGTGTTCCCGATCGCCTTAAGCAAGTCGAGAAATTCGATTTATGCTCAAACTGTCTCAGAAATAATCATAAAACAAATGATTGCCGATCGACCTTAAAGTGCCGCGAATGCAAACAAAGGCATAATAGTTTGTTACATGTAGTTCAAAATGTTACAACGTTAGCAGAGGTTAGCAGTGCCTCTCAATTGAATGAATCGGAAATAGTGCCATCAACATCAATGATATGTTCAAACAAGGACATTAATACGACTGTATTGCTATCAACCGCTTTAGTCAATGTCAGTGATAGCAAGGGAAACTTGCACGAAGCTAGGGCACTTTTAGATGTAGGTTCTCAAAGTAATCTCATAACTGAGAACTTAGCAAAAAAATTATCTCTGAATCAAGTGAACACAAATATTACAATTGCGGGTATTAATCAAGGTCTCAGTTACGTCAAAAAAATGGTAGAAGTCTCTGTCAAGTCCCGTCATAATAATTTCACTGCAGAAGTGCAATGTCTTATAGTGCCGCAAATTGCACAAGATATTCCGTCGCGATCATTCAGCAGGGCCATGGTTCAAATCCCCGTAAATCTCAATATTGCTGATCCATATTTTAACCAAGCAGGCCCCATAGATTTATTGCTAGGTGCCGGGCTATTTTGGGAAGTTCTTTGTGTGGGCCAAATACGAACGAACAACCATCAACCTTTCTTACAGAAATCGCATTTTGGATGGCTAATCGGGGGCTCAATAGAATTTGCTTTAAGTACCACAAGAACTTCGTGCAACCTGAGTACCGCAAGCAGATTAGAAAATAGCTTAACTAAATTCTGGGAACTTGAACAATACTCATGTCAAAGACACTTGTCTGCTGAAGAAATAAATGTGGAAAACCACTTTAGGAGCACTTTTCATCGGGATGTAAATGGTCGGTTTGTAGTAAGACTTCCGTTTAAAAACGATAAGCTGGCCTTGGGCGCGTCTTACCAAAATGCGTTAAAGCGATTTTATAATTTAGAGCATAAGTTAAACTGTAAGCCAGAAATAAAGCAGCAATATATGGATTTTATGACGGAATACAAGCATTTAAATCACATGGAATTGGTTCCGGAACATCAATTAAACGTGCCGAGTTGCTATCTTCCTCATCACGCGGTGTTTAAGGAATCTAGTTCAACCACCAGGCTAAGAGTGGTCTTTGACATGTCGGCGAGGACTAGCAACGGGTCGAGTTTAAACGACAATTTAATGTGTGGACCAGTGATTCAACAAGATTTATTTTCAATTTTGACGCGATTCAGGACCTTTCAATATGCGTTAACGGGCGACATAGCAAAAATGTATCGCCAAATACAAATTCATCCGCAGCAGGCTGATTATCAAAGAATATTATGGCGAAATAATTCTAATGAACCCCTTCAAACATACAGGTTGCTTACACTTACATATGGTACGAAACCAGCCAGTTACATCGCAACTCGATGTTTGCAAGAACTAGCTTTACAAAATCAAGTTAATTATCCTCTAAGCAGTAAAGTTATAGGTCGCGATTTTTATATGGACGATCTCATTACGGGCGGGAATGAATTAAATGCGCTAATAACGCTAAAGGATGAAATAATTGACATTTTGGCACAAGGGGGGTTCGAATTGCGTAAGTTTGCTTCGAATGAAAAACAAATCCTTTCGGGAAGTAGTGGTATAAGGCCAGATAGTGTAATTAATTTAGATAAGAATGGAGAAACTAAGACGCTAGGATTAATTTGGAATTGTGATGGTGATTTTCTAAAATACGAAATTAAAACACACACACTATGTAGTAAAATTACTAAACGTTCGATTTTATCCGCGATAGCTCAGATTTTTGATCCTTTAGGTCTTATAGCACCAGTATCGATGAAAGCAAAGATTATAATGCAAAAATTATGGTTATTGAAAATAGCTTGGGATGAGAGCGTACCCATGGATATTCATTCGACGTGGACTGAATTTTTAAGTCAACTGTCTTATTTAAACGATTTACAAATCAATCGTAAAGTAGTGTCGTGTTTTCCTTTCAAATCAATAGAAATCCACGGCTTTTGCGATGCCTCAAAATTAGGTTTCGGAGCTGCGATATATATTAAGACAATAGGCACTAATAATGAACATAGTTCTCAATTATTGTGTGCCAAAAGTAGGGTTGCGCCGCTGAAAACAGTCACAATACCGCGGCTAGAGCTATGCGCTGCTTTATTGTTAGCTAAATTAATGGATAGCGTTAAGAAAACGCTTAATTTAGACATTAAAAGGGAATATTGTTGGACTGATTCGACTATTGTATTAGCGTGGTTAGCGACAGAACCTAATACGTTAAATACTTTCGTCGCAAATAGGGTGTCTGAAATTCAGTCATTATCTCAAATAGAAAATTGGAGCCATATAAGGTCGCGGGATAACCCTGCAGATGTTGTTAGTAGGGGTCTGCTACCTAGAGAATTAATCACCGATCGAACGTGGTTCTTTGGTCCGACGTGGTTGAATCAAGAATACCAACAACCAACTTTAGAGATAGGGAATGTTGAGATTATAGAGAAACGCAAGAAGGTTATAGCCTTTACAACAATGAATGTAGAGACGCAGTTCATTGACAAATTTTCATCTTTTTCCAAGCTACAGCGCGTGATAGCCTACTGTTTTAGATTTATTCAAAATTGCAAAAACAAGACAGATGCAAAATCAGGGCCGCTGGCATCTAATGAACTGCAAAAGGCTACGTTTGCTTTAGTTCGCATTGTACAACAGCAGGCATTTGCAGCTGAGAGATGGCAATTAAATAAAAACGAGGTAGTGGACAAATGTAGCCCATTAGCTTCTTTAAATCCCTTTGTAGGCGACGATGACTTAATAAGGGTAGGTGGTCGACTAAGAAATGCAGCTATATCTAATGATGTAAAGCATCCCATAGTTCTGCCTAAAAATCATCACTTGACCAGATTGCTTATTATCAGTGAACATGAGCGTCAATTGCATGCAGGGGCGCAAGCTACATTAGCGGCATTAAGGCAGACATATTGGATTATAGCGGCAAAAGGTGTCATAAGGCAAATCATTCATAAATGTATGAGATGTTTTCATGCAAAGCCCCGTACTATTGTGCAGAAAATGGGTGATCTTCCCAAAGATCGGTTGCAATTAACACGTCCTTTTTTAATATCAGGAGTTGATTACGCAGGACCCATTTTGGCCAAACAGGGTCGCGGACGCGGTAAAGGAACCATAAAGGTTTACATTGCGTTATTTGTATGTTTTGCCACTAAGGCAGTGCATTTGGAGGTAGTGAGCGATTTAACAGCAGCATCGTTTTTAAGTGCGCTTAAACGATTTATCGCAAGACGTGGTCATATATCACGCATATATTCAGATAATGCGTCTACCTTCATAGGAGCCAAACGCGAATTGGCTGATTTGGCCCAATTTCTTAAAAATTCTAACTTTCAAAATGAATTGATAAGCACATTAGCTGCTAAAAATATAGAGTGGAAATTCATAGCACCTCGTGCGCCGAACATGGGGGGTTTGTGGGAATCAAATGTTAAGGCGATGAAATATCACTTGAAAAGGGTTATAGGTAACGCGCTATCAACATACGAAGAATTATACACTCTCCTTACCCAAATCGAAGCCTGTCTAAATTCCCGACCCCTCACCCCGCTGACCTCTGATCCTAATGACTTGGCCGCACTGACTCCTGGTCATTTCTTGATCGGGGAACCGTTGATGACAATGGTGGAACCCGATACAACCCATTTAAAATTAAATTGCCTTTCACGGTGGCAAAGAGTGGAGCAACTTCGGCAACATTTTTGGAAAAGGTGGCATAGAGAATATCTGCTTCAACTGCAACAGCGTTCCAAGTGGCGACAAAGGGCGCTCGAAGATATTCGTATAGGAAGAATGGTCATCGTGGCAGAGGACAACGTACCACCTCAACAGTGGCTCTTGGGGAGAATAATTGAGCTTCATCCAGGGGCTGACCAATTAGTGAGAGTGGTAACGGTAAAAACAGTGCGCGGAGTGTTGCGAAGGCCTTTAAACAAATTGTGCTTTTTGCCTCTAAATGAGTGAACATAAACGATTTATGTATTAGTAATAGGGGTATATATTGTTTAATTGTAAGAATCATTGTATATTGTGCTTTAGGTGTAGGAATTGTTTTATACAGTCTTTATTACGTTATTGTACATAATATTATTAATTCTTCTTGTTTCGAAGCCTAAAGGACTTCAAAGGGGGCGGTATGTTGGAGCCTCCAGGCATGCACCCTAGTAAGGGAGGGGTGAGCGCGGCAGGGCGGCTCCAGGTAGTTTTAAGTAAGAAGTAGTCGTTAAGTAACTGTACATAGTTAAAGACGGTCTCGTACCAGTTCGCAGCACATCAGCTGAGAAACATAGCCCAAATCAACGGCACATCGGCTGTAAAGGGTTAATAAAGTTTCTGTAATATACTGGTGCTTTTTTTATTTACGTTATCGAATAACAAACACTACCAACCACATTACCATTTTGACAGTATTCTGAATTCAAAATTTTCTCACCATTCTCTAGAAAATTCACCATTCCAGTGAAATTATATATAAAAACATTAATACGAAACAAGGGTGAAATATAAGAAAAACATTTTCCCGTGTCACAGCAAATATTCCATTTTCGACATTAGTAATACATGGATATAATTAAATTGTGTATACTCCATGATAGATTCAATAACGCCATTCGTTCTTTCTTTTTATTAAGTCCCCTGTAAAATTTTGGTAGCTTCAGAAGCATTTATAATACTTACGCTATTTGGACATACAGCATAATTTGAAAGTTTGAAAAGATGTATTTGTCAATTCAGTTAGGGTAGTAGTAATAGTATTTGTGGGGAGACTCATGTCTAGCAACTAGGCCTTCATATGCCCTTTTTGTTAACCCCGTGGACAAGGTCTAGACAATTAGAGTACCAGGTACCTTTTAGTCCTACTTAGAATTTTGCCTAGACTAGGGAGTTCCAACCTTAGCAAGGGATCTTTTACATGCTACACATCGTAGTAACATGGGACCCACTGATTTACGTCACTTCCGAATGATGGCATTCTGTAGAGGTTTTCATCCGCATTTTTTATTTTTAAAAGAACCTCACCGTGATCGGGGATCGAACTCTCGACCCTGAGATCAGTAGCCAGAATTCTTTCCACTGAGCTATGGATCCCGGCATTCAGTTATGGTATTATGTATTATAATTATAAACCTCAGGCAGAGAAACCACCTGTGCGTTAACATGTTACAAAAATAGCCACTTGCGATACACATGTCAATACGAATATATATATATACACTATGTTCCACACCAAAGTACAAGTCACACGCATCGAACACGAAAAAACAAAAAAAAATTATGACGCAAAAACAACACAAATTCTAAATTTTTAAACCCCACATTATACGCATATTACACAAAACAAAAAATTAATCCACCCACACGTCAATAGTGGAAGATGATAAATTGTTCCAGACATCAAAAACTCAAAAAAGATAAACTTTCGTGATTTTGACAGAAACTTCTTTCTTACCTTTATACGATTCCACTGGAGTAAAGTCTGAACAAGATCAGCTCACTGGCGCCTTTCAATATTATTATTAACAAGCCTTGCAATAAAAATAAATAGATTTACAGCCTTTGTCAACAACAAAAATGAAGATTAATAGGAAACTACTCCTCTGTAGAAGGAAAATGGAGATCTCAAACAAGTGGCATGCTTAAGCCAAAGTTGATGGGTGAGAACTTCTACAAAAGATTGCAGTCAACACGGTAAAGATCAATGGTCTTTCAGTTCCCACAACTGGGCATGACTAAACAAAAATCGCAGGATGAGTGAGAGAAAGGAGCGTTGCAGAACGGGTGAAAGTGGAGAGGTATGCCCCCATACCAGTGTACATAATCAAACAAGTAGAGACACTCATGCCAAACAAATGTTGAAACCTGTCTAGGGTGCCATGGATAGCGACTCGAGGGGTATTTCTAAGCTTGACTACAAGATGGCAAAACAACGAGTCCCAACCTAAGGTCACAAAATCACGTCAACTAACATAATTTCATGACCTTATTCCAACCTAGAGTTCCTGCATATTAATAATAAGATAATTTTAATATTATATAGGGATAATCTCTGAAACTTCTTTGTGGCACTTTCATAATCACACTATTTTTTGTTATTTCGCGAAATACCCAAAAAAATAGCATGATTACATTAGGACTCTATCCCAACCTTGATGTGGTAAAGTAGTGGCGCCATCTGTTGGTAATATCGGAAAGTAGGAGCCGTTCGAGGACATTCAAATCGGCATTTTGACATCAAATGAACCGACAGTCGACAGTAAGTGTCTCTACTTGTTTGATTTATGTACGCTGTCCATAGTGTTCATACCGTTAGAAAAAGCACTCTCTGGTGACTTAGGAAAACCACCCACAAACCTGAATGAGAGTATATAAATGCGGTGGTCGAAACCAGAAGCTCTCGAATTGTAAGCAGACGTGGTTGCGCTATTCCATGAAGCTCAGTGAAGTCAACACGTTGAAATGACGTATAATAGCTAGTAAAAATCATTAAGAGGAAAGAGAAAACGAAAATCACCGCAACGATCGAATGAATGCCGACCATCATCATCTATTGAAGAATTTTTAATAAACGAGAAAAAATATTATCCACAAAATAAGCATTACAGAGCAAGACTCGACACAAACTTACGAAGTAATGATTGCTCTACACAAGCGTATCGTCTTCAACAAGAGCCCTGAGGTAAACGTTTTATGTGGAGGAAAACATTGAATTAACACATTTATTTTTAACCAACTATTTAATTATTATTTTTAATATTAAACTCTAGGAGTCGCTTTAACTCAAAATTATCGACATACAGTGCGTAAATTAAGTATGGAAACGGCGGTATTATTTGAATACGGCCATAGATAGAACTCTGAAATTTGGTATAGAAGTAAAACATACTGTTTTCTACTAATATTCGTGGTTACAATTTTTTTATCGATCGTTACGACTGCAGCACGGCCAACAATTTTTTTAAATTGAAATGGGGTCGAAAGTACCATCATTAGAAAGCTGTTTTTGTGTAGAATCCAACGATGTGGCACTTGATATGGCAGTTTTGAAAAATAACTTCACTATACCAAATTAAAGGTTGTAGATATAAATTTATTAGATAACTGAAACCGATAGTAAGCGCTGAAAACAAAACAATGCCACTGTTGTTTAACAAATATTGAACGTCAAAAATTATAAGTGTTGTTTGAATTTGCCTAGTTAGTGAGAAAGTACCATGGAAAATCTTATAGAAAAGGAGAGAATAGAGATTCTCATGATGATAGGGTATGGTGATAGAATCATAAATGTACTGTTTCAAGTTGAAAAACAAAACAAAGCATTCACCGCCAACTAAATTTTTAGCACATCTAGCAAGCCGTTGAAAGTATAATATTCTCAAAGTTTAATTTGGTATAGTGAAGTTATTTTTCAAAACTGCCATATCAAGTGCTACATCGTTGGATTCTACACAAAAACAGCTTTCTAATGATGGTATTTTCGACCCCCATTTCAATTTAAAAAAAAAATAATCAAGTTGGCTGTGCTGCAGTCATAACGATCGATAAAAAAAATTGGAACCACGAATATTAGTAGAAACCCGTATGTTTTACTTTTATACCAAATTTTAGAGTTCTATATATGGCCGTATTCAAATAATACCACCGTTTCCATACTTAATTTATGCGCTGTATGTACTTTTAAATATTCTAAACAACTAATCTTGTCATATTTAAAGCAACTATAAGTATACACTGAACTTGAAGAACGTTGTACTCAAAAACAAGCAACGGGGAATAAAAAGATAATTAGAATGCGTCTTTTTATCTCTTTTTCAAGAGCTTCTTCTCTGCCGCTGTATCCCGTCGTTTTAGCTTCGCCGCAGAGTCCTGGCCGTATCGCTCCAGGTGGTTTAATTTTATTACCAACTACATTTACAGCTCACAAAAATAAAATTAGACTCGTAAGTAAGTAATTGTGTTCCCCAACAACTACATTACAAAACACCTTTTTAAATAAATATTCTAAATTAACACTTTACTTGCCTTCTGCCACCCTACTCATTACAAAAATTAGTTACATTTTAAGGCGTTCAAATATGTTTTTGATTTATGCGACAAAAGATTGTATATCATTTTTCTGGATTGCAAAAATTTTGCGTATGCCTAACATTGTACTTTTTATCACTTACTTAGAGTTTGTATACAATGAGAAGGGTATAAAGCAGGGGCGTGCTAGCTTACAGGAACTTTTTAGAAAAATTGGCCCAGTGTGATACCTCATTTGCATAGGCAGCGCTTAACGAAATTACCGATTTGGCATGACAGAGTCAGCACACCCTTGCGCTAGAAGCAAACGCTGTGAGGCCAATCAGTGGCGGCTCTCAAATGTAAAAACAGGGAAAGTCATTTTAAAGCAGTGTAAGAAATCTTGAGCAAATTACGGTTTTGCTACCATCTACGTACCCTAGCAGAAGTAACCACAAATCAAGCATTTTCATTTATTATGGCACCCATACCATTTAAAGGTGTGGTAATTACGTATGAATAAGAATTTTGTTAATGTTTACTTAAAGTGGCTTCTTCAAACTTTTTTATACTTGTCAGAATGACCCTGTAACTATCCATACCGTAATAACGTATATAACAAAAGTTTTGGGATAAAGTTTGCGTACGTATATTTTATTCAAATTGAATTTTATTCAAAAAACGTTTAAACATGTTGACCTTAAATTTAAAGTAACATTAATCACAACATTATACAGGGTGTTTCAAAATTGCACGGCTCTTTTCTAGGGATCTGTTCTCTAGGTTAAAATAAACTAAAAAGTACCTATGAACATTGGTCTGAAATTGCGTCGCAAGGAAGCTACAGCCCCGAGAAGGGTAACATTTTATTTAATTACAATAATACAGATGAAGCAAATTTCGTGTAATTTAGCTTATTTACCTTATTTTTTATGCTAATTTAGATAACCTAGGAAAAGTTTAATATGCGATTCCGAGCGGGTACCTAGTTTGTTAAAGGACGAGGAGTGTTTCTATCATAACTATTTACACTTACCATTTTAGTCAGAGTTTAGTTAGATATTTGGTAAGCCCAGACCTTTTCACATAAAAAGGGTACCCTTGTTTGAAATCGCTCAGAACAGTCGTTTTAGAGAAAATTTAACCTAAAGATTGAAATTTGCTATTTCAGGAGCGTAATCTACTCATAGCAATGTGTTTTCCTCTCTGCCCTTCTCAGAGCTGTAGCTCCCTTAATGCGCAACTGTGACCCAATGTTTATATCAACTTTTTTCTTTATTTTAACCTAGAGAACGCGTCCCTAGAATAGTGCTGTGCAATTTTGAAACACCCTGTATAATGGCATTATTTTCAATGTTCTACAATTTTCATCCCAGCCATTGCCGTGCACATTTCTGGTTGGTAAAACCCAAAAATCATTGATAGAATTTGCCTGACGAAGTTTGGATGGGTTGTCATGTTTTGGTATAAATGGAACACTATGCGTAACGGCAAGAAGCTAAGTCTAGCTAAAATATTTTGGTATTTTAGGCACTTATGTCTTTTGTGATGGTTTAAAGCATAACCATACAATTCTCGATGCACAGTCATGTGGGAAACACGAAAACGTCGACCGAATCTTCGAACTGATGTTTTTATCTTGTCTTTAGGTCTTCTTGCCATTCTGTCGACAACCCGTGCAGACACATTATGGGGCGTTGACTTTTAGATAAATTTACACAAGGTTCGCATTCTCTTATAATTCGACACATTATTGAAACTAGAGGTCTTGCCATATCTCAGCGACCACAAATGCGCAGTGGAGCAAGGGAGAAAACTGTAGAGCGAGACGCCCAAATGGTGTTTTCAGTACAACCTAAAAACATCAGGCTAGCTTGCAGGCGTGAATTTTAAAATATGTTATGTCAATATTTCGTGTTTATTTGATAAAACTGTTTTTTATAATAAACGGAAATATAAGTAAATAAATAACGCAAAAACTAACTTATAATCACGAAAATAGCAAACGATATCAAATGCAGCAAAATCGCAATGATATTTTCAGGTTGGCCTGTAGCCTTGCTTATGACGTATTTACAGAATTTCGATCACTGTGCAGGGTCCCTGAGATATGGCAAGCACTCTAACACATTTTGGTATCTGAAGATGTTGACAATATCGCGCTTAGTTATTCGTCCAACCATTTGATCAATGTGATCGCAAAATTTGTACCATTATCATTAATTGTGATATCCAATCTTTTGTTTCCAATGGTGACGTGATAATGCGTTCTCTAATTATATACATATATATATATATATTATACATTGTATTTCTCTAGTTTCAAAGAAATTCCCAAAACTGTTGTTACATACGTTATTTAGAGAGAGATGCATTCTTACATCCTTTCGTATGCATATTTGATTATAATTCATTTTTATAATTAGATGTCAGAACCATAATAAAACATTATGGGTACATTTTTCATTTTCATGCTACTAGCTATTACGACAGAAAAGTAATTAAATACTAAACTTGTTGTAATGCTAATAAATATGGACCGGAACTTTAGGAAAAATGCCTAAACTGCCTGAAAATGCTAATTTTGGAGGCTTTTATACATAAACGCAATTTTTAGGTACAAACTATTGTTTGGTTCTGTTTTTAAAGCAATATTTTTGCTATAAATGCCCTCTCCGAATAAATACCGACAGAAACGCATGGCTTGTATTGTAATAAAAGCTTGACAAGAGCTGAACCCACCCTTGAAGGTCACAGCAACTACCTGGAGAAAAATAATAAACCGTTCGTCACAAGGATTACATCATTTACTGAGATTACTATCATAACATTTGAAAAACTCACAATCCAATGTGCTTTTACTCATAATATTGGAGTTTCGTATCTGGTGCACCTTTAAAAATGCCAAAAGTATGCGTAATATGAAGGTATTAAATATAAATATTTAAAAATAGGTCCTTATTTTTACTGTCTATTATGTATTTTCATAGTGCCTGCCTACTTTAAAAATTCCTGCCTGAACTTTCGGCTTTTACTAATGAAACGCAAAGCTTTGGTAAGTGAAAATTGTCTTGAAATGAATAAATACACGAACTAGGTATTTAGTAAACAAAAAAGAGCGTTAACATATTAAGTGGTGGATACGAAGAAACACGAAGACAAGCAGATATGTGGCGAAATAAACAGGCAAGCGAAAATACCGTGTGGAATAAAAAACTTACCAAAAATGTACTGGAAGTATTTTTGTTAACATATAATTGTGACTTAGACCGCGTAGTATTTGTGGATAAACACCCAGAATTCTCTGGCTCAATGTGCCTTGCAGCTTGTGCTCGAGCAAGAATCCACGCGATGACCATGTTCTTTGGTGGCTCGTGTTGTTTGGGTACCTTGAGAACGAGGACACTTAGGCAGATTTGGCCTTGTTGCTGTATGTGCACCCATATTCACTAACGTTTCGCAAGACCTTGCAGCTCGCATCATCATAGTGAAAGTCGCAGTGCTCTCAAACAACACGAGGCACCAAAGAGCATGGCCATCACGTGGATGTTTATCCATAAATACTACGCGGTCTAAGCAGAAATTCTGTGTTAACAAGAATAATTCGAGTAACCGCGAAATCCTCAAACAGTATATGTATTGGAGGTAGTAAAAGTAGAGAAGCTTGGAAGTTCATCATTAAAGTTAAAATTTCTAACAGGAAAACCTTTCCAAATTAAATATGCCCACGAATAAATGGTTATTACTCAGCCTGACGCCCAATCTCTTCAAACTGGCCTATTATAGGAGAAATAATAGCCGTCGGTGTAAATGCAGTAGTAATATTACATAAAACCTTAAAACGATAAATCATGCCAGCCAGAGGAAAAAATGCTGAATTAGTAAAATATGGAATATCAAAATTGTTTACAATGGCGACAAATTATTCAATCTATATATAAACATTAAACAGCTACGTTGTACCTAGCGAATGGAAGATCTGCTACATATCTTCAGTTCAAAAACAGGGAAGCAAGCATGAATGCAACAACTATCGAAGCATATGTGTAACTAGCACTAGCACTATTATTCACTTATACGCAAGACTGCTCCGACATTTATTCGAAAGAAGCTCCAACAGTAACGAAGAAGAACAGCATAGCTTAAAACTCATGAAACAAATAATGGAAAAGACTTTCCACAAATAAGGAAAGATATCCAATGTTTATTGATCTCACCAAGGCACAAATAAACTGTGAGTATGAACTATACTCTGATTAAGGCTCTGAAAATGGCAAGGTTGCTACATATCAGCAACTCTTTTCAAAATATGTTTAGCTAAAACAATACATCGATGTGAAAAAAAGTGTAACGACATGTGGATTGAATTAGACAACATCTGTCTTCTATTTGCGAATGATCAAATTTTACTAGCAAACGATAAAGGAAATTTGAAAAATATGGCTCTCAAACTAAGAGGAGAATACAAAAGATGTAGGGCGAGTGTAAACTTTAAATTCAATTTTAGACAATAATGACGAAACCGCTGGACGTGATGAATATAAGCATTTGAAAATGATCTTTGATAAATGTGATACAGACGATAGCAAAATACGTATACGAATATCCCAACTACGAATCGTAGGACGTATATCACGGAATAAACAAATAATCAAAAGAGAAGATATAGCATTCATAAGGCATTAATACAAAACGGGTTGCTGTATATGTCGGAAACACGACACTTTACAAAAAAAGAAATATAAAAGCAATAGAAATGGATATTCTACGACGCCCAAAAACAAATCTTAAATTAAAGAATAAATTGGAGTTACAGAAATTATAATGAAATGTATGGAACAACGACAATTTGGTATCGCCATTTTCAGAGGGTGGCCAACATAAGACTACCAAAACAAGTAATGATCTGATACCGAAAAAAAGAAAAAAGGGCGCCCGAGAAAATCTACAACACTGAATAGGAAAAGCCATCGTCATCATCATTATTATCCTCAATCAGCTAGTATTTGTGTCCACTGCTGAACATTGGTCTCCCTTACACGATTTTCTTTATCTTCGCTTGGTCTTCATTCTAAGATTCTCTTTGTCCACTTTTCATCTCTGAATCGGGCTACATGGCCCACTCATCTCCATTTTAATTGAATTACACTTTTCAATATACCACAGTTTCAACGCAAAGATTGGCAGAAAACAAAATGAAACAGAAGTAGTAATGGAAAATTGAGGAATAGGGAGGAGAAACAAACGAGAAGAAAGTTTATATTCTGTTATAAAATAGCCTTTATTCAAAGAACAGTTTCTTTCTAAAGAAGGAACACTGCAAATAGGCGTGGGAAAGTCCCCATTGTAAAACGGGAAATGAAATGGATTGTGTAGCCACCGACAAGACACAAATAATAAAGGACGTTTCTGTTTTCAACATATTTCCTGTAGCAAGCTACCATGAAATGGCGAGAGCAAGAAAAAGAGAGAGCCTAATTTATTTAAAAACAAGAAACGATTAAATGGACCTGTCTTGAAAATGTCGAAAACTATTCCAATATAATAACAATTGACGATCGATCAACGGTAACAGTGAAAGTACAATGTTGTTAAGCAAAAAAAGTAATAAAATCAGTCAAAGTACAAACCAATTAATGAAACGAAGAAGTGTTCTACTAGGTGAAGTTGAACTTGACTTGGACTCACAGAAAATTCATAAAAAATATCAAACGTGATAAGGAAATATGTTAGAAAGTACAATGTAGATCAGATACAACAGACGATACATCAAAACAGAAATATGAAAGTTTAAAAAAAATGGAAATGGAAGAACGGTAACGTGCAAAATCAAACATGGTAAAGGTCAGCTAGCTACGAATAGTGACAACCTTGTATCGACAGCTGTATGAACAATTGTTGAGAGAAATGTGCTTAGAAGGTGAAGTGTTACGAAGTATATGGAATAACGGTGTAACAACCTTGATCTAGAAGGGCGCCTAAATGAAACCAGAAAATTATGGACCCACTAGTCTTCTATTGCACTTGTATAAACTGCCGACAAAAATTATTACAAAAAGATTGGAGGACAAATTAGACTTCTATCATCCCAAGTTGGATTTTGTTCGAAGTATACCACAAACTACCATCTGCAGACGATAAAACTACTTGTGCAGAAGTATGTAGAAAAGACATGTCTGAAACCGCTGCTCTAAACACAAGTAAAAGGACGATGAACTTTAAAAAAGTATTTATACTATAACTAACAACAAAGTAAACTTTTATAAATAAAGATCTACGTTTAATGTTTGAGATCCATTGACTGTAGGGCAACTGCTGTCCATTTTTCTCGATTTTTATCTTTTTCCTTTCATTCTTTAATGTTCAAACAATCTAGGCCTTCTTTTGTTTCTTTTGTCTATTGTGTTTTAGGTCCCACCTTTCGTCGTCTTCTACTGCCACTGATTCTACCTCTACAAACTATACCTATTACGATTGATGAAATAATTTAGCTAGAATTGTCCATTACTTTAACTGTCATTCGATTAACAATCGCATTAATGCAGCCTGGCATGTTTAAATATAATTTTAGAACGTGTACCTGATGCAGAACAATGTCAGTGGCAAACCCGATTTTGTGTATTTGCATTTTTTCATTGAACAAAGAACCAAACATAGAATTTAATATAAAATGTGATGAAGAAAGAGATGCTACAAATCAGGAGACCAAAGTCTGCTAATGAGATGGTATTCCTTCAGCAAGAAAAAGTAATAATGTACTTTCAGCTGAGTCCGTTTCGAAATAGTTTTTAAATAAAAAGAACTGCGCCTCCTAAGTGGAAACTTCAACTTATTGGGTGATTGATCCTGCAGTTTACCAGATTCGGTTCAAAAATATAGGTCTCCTTTCAATTGTCTACTTAATTTCTTTTCTGGCATAATTGATGACATTATATTTCAAATCAATATGTATGCTAAATACTAACAACCTAACTTCAGCAATAAAAGCGCGACCTTGTCTTGGTGTCAGTGTCTTTGTGGACATAAAACACTCCCCTAGTTATCGATGCTGATGGTCATCTGCACCTGACGTACACGTTTATAAACATGGACGTAAATAGGGTAGTTGCTGAGCCATATCTATTTAAACCATAAAACGCAATAGCGAGGTCACCCTTTATGTGACGAATTGTACAAAGTCGCACCCTTTCTTGAACAGGTTCTGAACAAGTATATTGGTTGTGGATGGGTCCACGATTAAATCTAAGGGGCGATTGTCGCTAAACATTGCATCCTAAAAAGCCTATAAAACGCGGCTGTACACATCGTTTTTTCCAATAAGTCTCGATACTGCTACAGATTTGAAATATATAGGGGAAATGGTGAAACAGCAGAAATTTAGTCGGGATAAAAGAAGTATGTGAAATCCTATATAAGTATATAGAAGCTTCAACTTTGCGTTGATATTTTACCAGCATTAAGCTTAGATGATATCTTAATAGTATTGACTACAGGTCATAAAAAAGTTAAAGTTACTTTTGACAATATGAAAAAATAATCCAAATTTCTGTGTAGTTATTCTGTACTTAAATAATATAATTCAGAAAACTTTTCAAAATATTGCTATGGTACAAAGTTACTACACACAGAGGTATAAACTGAATCGTCTCTATCTAGTTTAAAACAATCCTTGAACAGCTTGTATTTTTATGCGAAATTCAATATTCTAATCTTAAGACAAAATATTTTTAAAATAGGCGACTGACATTTTCTATTTTTAGCTATACTTGTCAATCCTTAATTACTTCTTAAAATATAGGCTATTCTGTCTTTTAAAAAATAAGACACTTTACTCTTAAGCCGATTGCAACTTATTTGCGTCACCCTGTACATTATACAAGTTTTGGTAAATTTAATAACCGTCATTTCAGTTTCTGTATATGTACGAGCCCTAACCACTATATATTCGGCCATTTCAATAATTTTATTTCCTACACGTAAAAACAGAGTTTTATGATTGAACAAAAAACGTTGTTCAACTTTTCAAAAATAAAAACCTAAAAAATTTAGAAGATATGTAATAATCTTTTTAACGGAAAAGCAAATGCGGTGCCTTAGTTGTTCTCCGTCCACTCATAAAATCCTGTTTTAACGTTAGTAGAGTAAAATCATTGAAATGGCCGAATATATAGTGGTTAGGGCTCGTATTAACTTTCAATCGAAGTAATATTTGGATAGAGATAATAGTTATAAAAGTTCTTACTTCTTGCAAACCTTCTGACCCACACTGTATATAGGAATAGCAACAGCCGTAAAATGTTGACAACTTTATTTTTTCCTTAAATCGTATTCGTATAATTTACATTTTTTATTTCCTATAACTTGAGAATGTGTTATAATATCTTACAAGACTAAATTACATTATATTTGCTTTTCTCTCATAATTTCCAAGAATGAAATTTATAATTTTATCTGCGATTTACAAAAAAATGTTACTTTGTAAATCTACTGGTTCAATGCCAGGCGACATCTGCCGCTGCTACTGAAATACTATGATACTTTAATCAAGAATTCTGTAGCTGAGAAATATAGCAGTGGAGAAGAAAACTGTTTTATATTGCTGCGGTAGTTGGTAGACATTCTCTGCTTAATCTATACAGTAATCAGCGGTAAGTAAACGGATCAATGTTGGGTGTTGTTTACTGGAAATTAGAGTCCATCAAAAGTTTTAGCGGTATGCGTTCAAACAATATGCAGCAAAATGGCCACACCGGTAGATGGAAGCACGAACATTAGCATAAAACGGCTTTTAACGTTTTAACAAAGAGCATATAATTATATGCTTTTGGGTTTTAACATCGATTGTATGTAGACCTCCTGTCGTTACTTTTGTCAAGTTTATTTTTTGTTTAAGTAACGGGTGTCTCAAAACTTTCGTTATCAAGCATGCAATGTAATTAAAAGCGTATACACTCTCTTTTCAACGTCACTCAGAGTAGGCGTGACTTCTAATATTTTTTACAGTGTACTAACCTAACCTTAAAAATACCACTAACGTTACTTTTGACAGTTGTTTGAAAACTGCAAAAGTTATTACAAGATTTTATAAAATATATGTTCAAAATCTAAAAAACTAAAGCTTCGATTTTATTAGCTTTTTTGGCATTTTTAAGGTATATTTTACAAAATCTCGTAATAACTCTTGCAGTGGCCAGCTGCCAAAAGTAACGTTACTGATATTTTTAAGATTTTGCTAGTACACTGTAAAAAATATTAGAACTCAAGGTCTGCTCCAAACCATGTTGAAAAAAGATAGACTATAGTTCCTACTTTTTTTATCGGCGCAACTATGTTACTTAAAAGTTACACATCAATTTTGACATTTCATTTGAGTATAACATAGTTGCAGTCATAAATTAGGAACTACACGCTTTTAATTTCAGTGCCTGCATTATACCATTTATTCTAAGATCACCTAATTCAGTGTTAAAAACGGGACAAATATGCCAAATCCGACCAAAATTACTTTTTCTGTATTTAATTTGAAAAATGTTTTTCTATTGCCCATAGTTCTCTTAAAACGCAATTTCGGACACAATTTTCAGAAGAGCTTTTTTTACTTTCTTGTGTAAGTTACTATCACGCCTACAAGTTTCTAATACCGTTTTTTACACCAAATTTAAAACTAACAAAACATGTATTCAAGCTATTATTATTAATTATATATATATTAAAAATATCCCCAATACCTAGTACAAACATTTTACACATAAATTGGTGTACTGCAAGTTAATAATTATCAGTTGTTTATAGGAAATTCAATGGCGCCATCTGAGAGGATTATTTCATAATATAGTTTGTTACTTAATAGAATTGCTAACCGCCTAACATATCTGCTTACAGGTGGCGCCTACAATCAGGAATAAAACACAAAGGTAGAATATATGCTCTTTGGTAGAATAAAATTATTAAAGTAATTACATATGAAACTGAAATCTTACTGTTTGAAGTATTATTATTATAATTCGCAATTTCTTCATTGGGCGTACGATTTTATTTTATGAAACTTTTGTAGCTACTCGAACAGTATAAGAACTGTACTACTAATCTATGTCGCTACAGATGTCACAACGGCCGGTTTTGTGTGTGGCTTAATGTGCTTCAGAATTCTGTGTTTCTTTATATTTATGTGGCGTAGTCATGACGGCAGTATTCGACTATCCAGCTGTTTCCACATTTACATTTTTTGTTTAAATAAAACTACCTAATAGTAGTGGCGGATTATCATATAGGCTAACTAGGCGCATGCCTAGGGGCGCACTGCGCTAAGCAAGTTGCATAAGTGTTTTAGTTGGCAATTTACCAATTTTCTAAATATCAAATATTTATGAGGCATTTGAAAATTAAAATGAATCGAAAATATTATACAATCTTATCTACTTACATTTTCAATATTCTTAATTTAATTTGCTATTTTTTATAACATGTAGGTATATGATAAAGATATAAACAAGATGTTAGTTTTATATTTTCGCCCAAAGACAGGGGGCGGGGTGTATTAAATGTGTGCCTAGAGAAGCATAGGCACTTTAATCCGCCACTGCCTTATAGAGAAAATAAGTTAAAAAAGTAAAGTACCTACCATCATTATGTGGTGGCTGACTGGAAGCCAGGAGTCGGCACTAATCTGTACCTAGGCAGAAGGTCAGCTACAGAGAAGAACAAAGGCCTAGCACTCCAGTCTCTGAAATCTTAAGACCGTTGGGTATCACCTTCAAAGCTTGGTGATGTGTGATCTCAGATTGCATCCTACATGCGGTTACCCTGTTGAAACTAAATTCAGCGGATCTATACTGGGAAATCGATAAACATTCCCTAAGCCAAATTGGAAGATATCGTGACGAGGGCTGCATGGAACTGGGGAGGCAGTTTCACAAACAGTTCTTACGGAGCATTTGGTGCAACTCTGTCGTACTTAGTAGCCTTACCTCGTCGTTCGGGCTCCGGCGAGGGTTGACCTTTTTTTACGATCGCACCTGAAACCGTGAATGAAGAAAAAGTAAAAAATAAACCAACAAACAACTCTTCCCTGAGCGAGCAACCTCAGGGATCGACTGGAGGATCTTGGATGGATCCAGCGGAATACAAAAAAATCGCCAACGACTGCAAGAAGCAGGAACCAGGAGCAAAGGCACCGGGTCAGCCTTAAGCAGCCAGCCGCAATCGAAGCCTTCTGCCATCAGAGCTGACTCTAAAAAAGGGGACTACGTTGGGAGAGGGTCAAAGAGGAAGTACCCCAAAAAAAGGAGCAGGGTAGAAGAACCTGCTCGTACCTACAAAGAGGCAATCACTGGGGAGCGTAATTTTTCCAGAGGGATACCCAGATCAAACCTTAAAGGTCGAGCAGGCAGGACTGACTAGAGCCTACCTGGTCAAAGAAATCGATGAAATCGAGAATGGAGGGAATGTACCCCACCCGAGATTTCTCGAAGTACGCTATGGCATGACACGACTAAACGTAACCTGCTCGGACCTCGAAACCAGAACCTGGCTGGAAAGCATTATAAAAGGGTGCACACTATGGGAAGGAGCAAAACTGGTGCTTAGGGAAGTCAAAAACATCCCTAAACCAGTGTACACCCCAGCATGGATTCTATGACCAGTACTGGAAGCCAAAACCATTTTGCATAAGCTGCAGAAACAAAACAAAGGTATTTCTACAAAGACCAGGCAGTTGACTGATTCCAACCCGGACCCCTAAGTACAGCAGATAGTCATCACCATGTTAGAACAGTCCTGGACTTAGTTACAGCACATAGATTATAGGCCCTTCCTAAATTTCTCCCGAGTATTTTTTAAGCAACTGGGTAAGACGAAGGAGGAAGAAAAAAAGAAATAATAATAAGAAGAAGAACCTTCTCCCGCAATGAATGTGGATGGATCTTTGGAACCTCTGCTTGCGCAATCGCCAAAGGCAATGGGGGTAGAGGAGCCTCAGGAACCTCTACCAACATAAGAACCCCCTTATGTGATGGAAAGGGGAGGGTCTAAGAAACCTCCCTTTCCTTAAATCTTAAACCTGACTAGAAGCTACAATGGCGGTGAAACTGCTTCAGGTAAATTTACACCATTGTAAGAACGCATCGGCGGTCTTATAATATAGACATCATAGTAATTCCAGAACCTTGGATTAATGGTAAAAAAATAATGGAACTAGAGATGACCAAAGGCTGGACTCAGCGCAGCTCCGATGACGTCATGCCTAGAACCTGCATACTTACCAAATATATATTTTTTTAATTTAGAATAAACCAGATCAACAATACATATTGTTATACATGGTTGAGTTGTAAATATAGAATTAACATAACAATAGTAAAATTATTTTAGAGGCAAAATTTGACGCTCATCGCTAATTAATTATTCTAATTATTGAGGTCCATTAGTTTATCTTGCGGTACTTTTCTTCTTAGCATTGTATGTATGTTTAGTTGACCAAGGTGATGTTGCGCTGCACTAGGGCATAGATTTATGTAGTCGAAGCATTTTTGGGCACTTTTTTTATGAACTGCTCAATAGTTGTTATTCGTAGTTTCGTATGTAGATACATACGAGCAGATGCTGGTTACTAATGAACCAGGGGGTATTGATTGCTATGCGGAGCACTTTATTTTGAAAGACCTGCATTTTGCTTATGTTGGTAGCAGAAGTGGCACTCCATACTGGGCACGCATAAGTAATTCGAGATCTTAAAAGAGCGGTGTATAGAAGAATTGCACAGTCGGTCCGAAGAGGTGTTTTCCTATTTAGTAAGGGGTATAGTACAGCTAGTCGAGTATATCCCTCATTAAGCTTTTTGTTGATGTGTGTACTCCATGTTAGTCTGGTGTCCAAGTGTAAACCAAGATACTTGACGCTTGTGTTTTTCTCCATCCATGGGATTTCAGAACCGTTCACTTTGATGTTAGGGATCTCATCTGGAATGCGTTTTAGTGTGAAAATTTGAATCTGATCACATTAAGAGACCTTTCTTGTAGGAATCTTGTGGTAGTCAAAACCAAAATCTCTCTGGAAGAGAACGAGAGAGAGCTCATTATCGGATCCGTATACCTTCCATACGACCGGTCAGGGGATCCACCCACTTCTGAGATGAGAAAGGAAGTAGGATACTGCAGAGTGGCGAATATGCAGCTACTACTAGGATCTGATGCAAACGCTCACCACAAAACGTGGGGAGGCAACAAAACCAACCCCAGAGGTGAGTCACTCCTTGATTTCTTCCTAGAAAATAGGCTCTTGACAATGACTCAGGGTGATGAACCCACATTTATAGCTAGTGTTAGAATGGAGGTCATTGATATTAATTGTAGCCACTACAACTATGGCAAACATGGTAGAAAAATGGCATGTATCTGAAGAGCCATCGCTCTCAATGGCAGACACCATTACTGAATCATTGATAAATGCCTTCGAATCGTGTTGTACTGCAACTTCTACAGAGTCGACTAGAGATGCTTCATGGTGGAACGGTCGACTTTCAGAGTTGTGTGTGGAGACAACAAAGCAAAAAGGACAGGGAAGTAGAAATCCTATAAAGAAGTTCTTACAAGGTACAACAACGAAGTGAGGAGAGGAAAACCATCCTTATGGAGGGAGTACTGTAAAGGAGTCGAAAAGACACCAGGATGTGAAAAACTCCAAAAATCGCTAACGAAAGACGGTCCACAAATAGTGGAAGCACTGAAAAAACCTGAAGGAGGACACACGGAAACTGGGGAGGAAACACTGGCAGTTCTACTACAGACACAATTCCTAGGCAGTATACTATTACAGAGAGATAACATCAGTGGTCATAGTGTAGAAATACCTCTACGCAGGGCCACACAAGGGAAATGGAAGACAGCACATCAAGTGATAAACATAATTACACTTAAATGGGCACTACACAGTTTTGAACCATTCAAAGCTCTAGGTGGAGACGGGATCTACCCAGCTCTGCTCACTCAGGGATGGGGTGAAGTATCTACCGGTCTATGTGCGATGCTAAGGGCAAGTTTGGCCCTAGATCATATACCAGTATGGTGGAGAAAAGTGAAAGTGGTATTTATACCAAAGCCGGCAAAGGAAAGCTATGCCCAGGCTAAATCTTACTGACGAATAGGTCTAACGTCATTTATTCTGAAGACGTTAGAAAAGTTAATTGACAGGTATATAAGGGACGAAGTACTGGTAAGTTCTCTATTACACGGACACCAATATGCCTATCAATCAGAAAAATTCTGCGAACTGGCTATAAATGAATTAGTCAGTAAGGGAAAAAAACTATACAATCCAAAGACTTCGGCATAGGAGCCTTCTTGGGTATCGAAGGTGCTTTTGGCAACACCTCGTTCGACTTAATTCATTTAGCCTTGAATAACAGGGGAATAAATTACACTCAGCAGTTGAATAATAAATATGCTTAATAACAGAGTTATAACCACTTCTCTTCACAAGACAACCGTGAAAGTGACCAGAGGGTGCACACAAGGATGGGTATTGTCGCCTCTGCTGTGAAACCTCGTGGTGGATGATCTCCTACGGGAACTAGAGGAGAAAGGCTTATACACACAGGGCTACGCCGACGACATCACCATCTACATACACGGGAAATTTGAGGGCGTAGTGTTCGAAAGAATGCAGTTGGCACTCAGCATTGTGGAAAGATGGTGTGAAGCTAAGGGGCTATCGGTAATCCCGGAAAAGACCTCGCTTCTGACAATCACGAGAAGATATAGTATTTGGGTGTGATTTTAGACACCAAACTGACTTTCGAATGGAACATGTTACAAGCTAAGGCTGCAGAGCATTCTGGACCTGCAGAAGAATGTTTGGAAAAACATGAGAACTGTTACCAAAAATGGTACACTAGTTCTTTACAAGGGTCATCATACCGACGACACCATATGCAGCCTTGGTATGGTAGCACAAGGCAAGTAGCAAGTAGAATGATCTATATTGGAATAACGGGGGCAATATCGACAACTCCGTCAGCCGCATTAAAAGTCCTGCTGAACATTGCCCCATTACACTTAAGGGTGGAGGTGGAAGCGAGACTAGGGGCATATAGGTTGAAAACACACGGGTATTATCGCTATCCTGGACACCAGGGATACCATACCTAAATCTTTAATCGATTACACAAAAACCTCATCTTGGACATGAATTCGGACAAAATGAAGATATTTTACCAGTTCCGAAAACCGTTCGAAGTATATCTTTCAAAGCGGAAAGAGTGGAACGAAGAAGAAGTCTTAAGCAAATTAAAAGGAGAAGTCTGGTATGGATCAATAACGCAAAATGGAACATGCTGGGGTATTTATGGCACGGGATCAGGAAATATAATAAACAAATCTGGGACAATATGCAACTGTATTTCAGACCGAGGTAACAGCAATTCCAACCTGCTCCCAATTAATAGCTGGCCACACACGCAAAGATCGATCTGCCGGTTCAGAACGTCGCGGTGCAAACTGACGGATCTATCTTTGCGTTAGCAAAGACTATCTAATATATAGACGCTCAGCGTCTGTATAAGCAAAGAGTACTATATTAGATAGTATTTGGCTTTAGTAAGGTATGCGGGCTCCAAACTTAACCTGCATAGACTTGTCTGAGGGTTCGCACCACGGTTAAAACTTACATGGCCACAAACGTACATTTTTGTCTGTAGTGTTCTTCCACACGGTGAAAAAAATATCTGCAAAGAGGGTCGTTTTAATTTGAAAACGTTGTCCTCTTGTCTTTTCTTACTGTAATTTTATTTATTCTTTTTTATATCGTAAGTGTAATCATAATCTTTTTTATTATTATAAGTAAGTTTGTATTTTGCACTTTTTTGTTTGAAAATATATTTGACCTAAAATTATAAAACATGATTTTTCTACATTCATATGATCTGCCTTCACTACATCAAATTTTACAGCACATGTTTCTGGTATGAAATTTCCCAGTGTCTGTGCAGAAATTCCTACCCAAAATGTTAAATCTCCATATGACCTTCCCGTAGCGAGAAGACGAATAGTAGCCATTAAGCGTTCTTGAGGACTTATTGCTTCTCGCATTACAGTGTTTTGTTTTACAACACGTTCTTCAACTAAATTTAATAAAAGGTCATAAGTTTCTATATCCATTCTCAAATAGTTACGAAAATCATCTGGATCATTGTCCCTTAGTTCTTTTGTTGAAGGAAGATAGCTCAGTGCGTTCGGTTCGATCTGCAGTTTTCGTCCACTAACAGTTTAGCCTGGACGGATCAACTCTACAGACAGGCCCGCGGATAACTGTGCGTTAGTGGACGACCATGATTTGGTCCGTGGCTGTTTTAACCTAAAGATTGATCTGTCGCGGTTCAAACCGGTACATCGATCTTTGCGTGTGTGGCCAGCTAATGGTGCAGAGATCCTACAAAGGTAGGAGAATACATGTCATATCCTGACGGATAGTCAAGCAGCTATAAAAGCTCTGCCATCCCACCAGTTTAAATCAGAACTGGTACATGAATGCCACAGAAAACTGGTTCAACTGGGAGAACCCAACAAACTGAGCTTGTTGTGGGTCGCAGGTCACCAGGAAATAATAGGCAACAAAAAAACTGATAAATTAGCAAAGTCAGCCAGCACAATACAGCAGATAGGACTAGAGCTTACACTCTTACAGCATGATCAGGAAGCAAACTAGAAGCTGGCTACGAGATAATCATCGCAAATTCTGGTGCGACTACTCTAAAGCAAGGCAGTATAGAAACTTCATAGGGGAACTGTCCAAGAAAACCATATTGGCACTCTTGGAAAACGGCAGGTAGGAAATAAAACACATAACAAGGATAACTACTGGGCACTGTTATATGAACAAATAGGTGCACACAATAGGAGTAGCAACAGACACATATTGCAGCTTTGTGAAGAGGCGGACCAAACTCCAATTCACTGGTTATGCGAGTGCGAGGAACTCAAAACTCTACTACAGAAACACTTTGGGGAAACAATCTAACCCGAACTGCTGATAAACTCCTGATGAAACGCATTAGTAAGCTTGTTTGAGGACATTGGAATACCTCTGTGAGGCAAAATGAAGCACTGGGAAGCACAATAGGTCTTTTAGGCCGCAGTGCAAAACGGCCACCAGAAGTACATTGAAAAAACCATAATTAGGTATTGTAAATGTCTAGTAGACCATGAAATTTTTATTCAAAAACATGTGGTGTTAAATTAAACTCATAAAATTGCAGTTTTATCAATGATTTGTCTGCTTTGCTCAATATATTTAGCTTTAAAAAACTCAAACAGGTATTGCCTACTGTATAAAAACCTATTGTGGCTTAGTCTATTAATATTTTAGATGGTGCCTAATAATGCTATTGGTATTGTACTTAAAAATGATATTGGCTCTAGATTTTAAAGTTAGAAGTTATATCAAAAATCCGCGTTGGAAATTCGTCACTGTCACAGTTTAATAGTACTTGAATTTACATAAATTCTAACGAACATATTATATGTATGTGATAAAGTTAAACTGATTCAAACTTGTATTTTAATCATAAACATTGCTAAGGCAAATGTGTTTAAAGAATCTGTTTGCTCAGGTATTTTTGAAGAAATATGGTTAACCCTATAAATTACAAATACAAGTTTAGAGTAAATATACCCTCTTATACAGAACTAGCTGTTACCCGCGACTTCGTTCGCGCGAGGTTCCTTATTTGTGTATTAAATAATGACTAATTATTTTCTGTCATCCCATCCCACCGTATCCCCGTCCCCGTCCTCGTTTCTTTCTTCGTCCCCGACCCTTTCTTTCTTCGTCCCCGTCTCCGTACCGTTCCATCCCGTCCCGTCCCTTTCTTTCTTCGTCCCCGTCTTCGTACCGTCCCATCCCGTCCCGTCCCGTCCCCTTCCATCCCAACCCTTCTTTTCCCTTTCCGTCCCGTTCCGTCCCGCCTCGTCCCGTCTCGTCTCTTCCCGTCCCGTCCCGTCCCGCCCCTCCCCTTCCATCCCAACCCTTCCCTTCCCTTTCCGTCCCGCCCCGTCCCGTCTCGTTCCTTCCCGTCCCGTCCCTTCCTGTCCAGTCCCGTCCCGTCCAGTCCCGTCCCTTCCCGACCCCTTTCCTTCCATCCCATCCCTTCCCTTCCTTTTCCGTCCCATCCCGTTCCGTCCCGCCCCGTCCCGTCTCGTACCTTCCCGTCCCGTCCCTTCTCTTTTCGTCCAGTTCCGTCCCGTCCCATCCAGTCCTGTCCCGTCCAGTCCCGTCCCGTCCCGTTCAGTCCAGTCCCGTCCCGTCCCGTCCCTTCCCTTATGTCATGTCCACCGTCTTGGACTTAAAAATAAATGCCATTTTCGCAATCAACGTCCCAAAAAACCTCAATAACGACACCCATATTGTATTTTAGGCTTATTTACCTCATTTCAACCCCTAAGGGGTTGATTTTTGGAAAATCACGAAATACTTGTTTGCTTGTTTGTTTTAGGAGTACTCCTACGAAGTTTCAAGTCGAAATGTCTATTCATTATTATTTTTTTATACAAAATTGGAACCCCCATTTTACCCTTTTAGGGGTTGAATTTCGAAATATCCTTCCTTATTCCTTGTATCAAAGAGCATATAATGAGAAGAGACTCAGCGCTAGGCAGTATTAGCGTATAGCTTAAAATCTCCCGCCCGCTAGGCTCCCAGGTCTTATCCCTCTGGCAGGAGGGATCCCAGTTAAACAGTTCAGAGCAAAACCATAATTCTAGAATTCGTTGGTTTAAACTAAAGTGCGGTGTTGCCAAGGTTGACACAACCTTCGAACGAAAGTAACTTGGGTTACGAAACGCAGACAAAATTTCCCATTGTCTCTTAGCCAAAACAGAGTCGGGCGCTCACCCACATAAAGTGTCAGATTTCACAGGCCTCACAAAATGAGCTATATTAGTTTTGTCAGCATTATAGTATATCGAGTGATCAAGTAAATATCAGCTCTAGTTTACTGTAGTTTCATAATTGCGTGCATAATTTCGAAAAATGTTTTTAATTGTGAGAAATTAAAAACACCGTAAACTCAATAAAACATTTATTATTTCAATCGCTCCCTGAGCTGACCTCCTCCGTTTGTTTACAGCTTCTTAAAATCTAACACATTTCACACGGGTCACTTAAAACAGGAAACGGACCATTGGCAAATCTGGGCTAGATTTAACCCGTCCGACAACAAAAGACATCCAACCCAACGGCTCTTAAAGCTAAGGGTCGAGTTATTTATGGCCGTTTACTACTGTGCGTAAAAGAAACGTCATTATACACAAATAAGCTACTAAATGATCTTAAATATTATAACAGCATTATTTTTTGACTTAGGTAATTCCAAAAAGCCACCCCTATCTACATCATTTATCATTATTTTCAAATCAGATATACTGGAGCTAGAGTTCGTATGATATCAATTTGATATTCAGCAAAAAAAAATCGAGGCACTGCTAAATAAATATGACCGCTAGACGATTATTTTAAAGGCGGCACATTCCATGCAAAATGAACGGTGTATTTTGTTTTCTTTGTCAACGATCGTGTTTGCCGCATCGCCACACGTGCAATCACACGTGCAAGACTACTATAGGAAATTCAATTCAAGTTATAAACAAGTTATTCTGTACAATTAAAATTTATTTTTAGTTAATAATATCTCGAATAAAATCTGTGGAACATAGTAAAATGAAGCATTCATTTCACTGTAGCCTGCCTTATTGAGATGACAAAATTCGAAGTTTATTTTTAGAATTATTATAATGTACCTTTTGAATTATATTTTTGTGAATTCTGTTAATCATAATTTTAATAAAAAGAGAAATGACATAATGTAAATGAGTTTCGCAGGTTAAATTTCTAAAATCTTTCATAATTGTTATACATTCTTTTTGTATATTTACAGTTACACTGTTACATAATTTATTATTTTCATAAAATGAGGAAAATTGTTTTATCAAAATACTTATAAAAGCATTAAATTCGTTAGATGGTCGTTTTAAATATTTTATGTGACTAACATTATATAATCTTTAGCGAAAATAAATGCTTCATTTTCTTCTAATGGCTCCTCTGAACATTTTAAAAGTACATCTGCACAATAATTACATTTAAATTTGTTTAGTTCAGAATTTGCTAAATACCCAGCCACGTAAGTATTTGTACTAGTTTGTAACGAAGCTGGGGAATCGTCTAAAACTACATCTTGCACTTGACTGTCTTTATCTTCCAAGCACTCATTTTGTAAGACATTACGAGATCCTTTAAACATAATAATTTGTATATAAATATTTTCAATACAAGTCAGAGAATACTATACCTACTAAATCTGTCGTTACTGAGGCATTGTTTACGACTTCTACATCACCACTAAAATCTAAACAACAACATCCAAATATACCGAAAATTTTAATAAGGTTTACCCACGTGGTACGTATGAAGATTCTAGAGCATTTTTTAAATTGCTCAATTCTAAGTGCTCCATGTCTTCATCGACTTCGCAATTGCTTGCGTTGATGTCTTTTTGAAGCCTTATGAACATATTGTGTTGCATCGAAATTCTGAATTGCTGAACAGTTGGAAATGGATTGTATCCGGCTCTGCTACGAATTACAGAAAAAAGGTTTTCAATAGGGTCCTGATTTAAATGTGAAGTAAGTAAATATTTGATGTCTTCTTTTTTCAAATCCTCCCAAAGTGATAGTATTCCAGTAATTGTCCAAATAAATCCATCAATGCAGTAGACATTAGACTTTATTTTCGAATTCTGCGACGTAAGTTTTATATTTTGAAATAACTCTTTACCTTCTTTTAGAATATTTTCAGGGTTGTTATTAAATACTGATAACGGACGTTTATTTTTGTTGCGATCTAGGAAGTGTCTGCTATTTAGTCCATCAAAAATGTTATTCATATTTGCAATGAATTTCGCAGTATCTGTAGCAGAATCGTTAGTAATCTGGTTTAATTTCACTGCAGTTTGTAAAGAGATCAAAGTTGGCCGAGGATTTTGAAATTTGGTATAAGGGCCTAAATGTTGATTCTAAACAACTTTTCTTAATAACTTTTTGTCGTATTTACTACATAAAAGGCACGCTAATCTACAGAAAAATAAATTTTTTAAATAATTTCCAAGGCATACTTGATTTTTTGGAATTGTCAAGGAAACATTCGGACGTGGCTACCTATTTTGTTCACGCGGAAACCCAAAACGCTCGGCGAGCGGCAAAGTGATGAAAACGCACGCTCAGCGGCAAATGTCAACTTTCTGTTGTCAAATGACAGTGAGAAAAATCTACTTTCGATGTCAGTCGTCGAAAAAGGTAATACAACCCACCTAACACTGCAATACAAACGTTTAGGTTCATTACTAGTGGGCAATGATCAACTTTATTTTAGTATAAACTGTCAAATTGGTAGTCTATATTTTGCGGTAATTAAATATTTAAAGGAATTTTTTAGAACATGTAATTGGATAAAGAAAAATTTACAGGATTTTTGTAACAGTAACTCATTAACAGTGGTAGATTATAGTTTCTTGAAGCCATTTAAATATACCGGGTGTCCGTTCTCAAAGTCGAACATAGGCGATTAATATTGTATTGAACGTTTTTGCCGATTCTTGCTCGCCAATTCAACTTACAGGGAAGGTAATGGTATCAATGGGAAGATAAAATTATTACACATCAAATGATACCAATAATAATATTCAAGATGCGATTTTTATTTTAAAATATTAATTTAAAGCTTGGGAATTTTTAAATATGCCATGCCTTGATTTTCAAGTTCGACAGCATTTGTCAAAAAAATTGGTAATTAGTTGACGTAAATCAGGTATTTTCTGTCAACGTCTGTTAAAATTATCTACAGAAAAATGAATTATTTTAATGAAGAATGAGTGAATGCTCTAATGTTAATTACCTATGTTCGACTTTGAGAATGGACACCCGGTATATTAATTAGAATTGAAAAATATTTCTCCTAAAAAGCGCATTGCATAAAAAACGTAAAAATTATGCAAAGATAATACTTTTCGGTAAATAATAAAAACTCTGAGATTTTTTTAGAGTGTGTTATTTTTAGCTAACTGAACAATCTCAAAGCCAGAAAACACCTATTTTTTAACTTTAGCTAAAAAGTAATTTTTAAATTTTTTAAATATTTTCAAAATTTTACATACAAAGGCTTAATATTAAAATCAATTTTTTTATGTGAACCAAAGAGCAATGCTCTTTGATGTGAACACTTTAAAGATTTATAATTGGGAAAAATAATATAAAATGTTAATTACTTCTTAAATTTTTTATTATTTACCGAAAAGTAGTATGTTTGCATAATTTTTGGGTTTTCCATGCAAGGCGTTTTTTAAGTGGAATATTTTTCCATTCTAATTAATACCTATTTAAATGGCTTCTAGAAACTTTAATCTAGCCCTGTTAATGAATTGCTGTAACAAAAATCCGTAAATGTTCTTTTACAGTTGTCCAAATAAAGAAATTTGTCTTTGTCCAATTACATGTTCTAAAAATCTCCTTATTTAGACAACTGTAAAAGAACATTTACAGAATTTTTGTAACTAAAATTCATTAACACGGCTAGATTAGAGTTTCCGTCGGCGGTACACCAAATGCAAGCATACATAAAAATAATATCTGCATTGATTACCTGCGCCTCAATAAAAGCCGAAACCGGCCATTATACCATGCACCGAAGTTTTTTAATTTATTACCTCCGGATATTCGAATGATACCGATTAATAAATTTAAAATAACAATAAAATCGTTCTTGTTAAAACACGCTTTTTACAACAACGAAGAATTTTGCGCGCGCATTGGCGACCTTATTGAAATATTACTTAATTTCGGAAAAATGCCTTTTCGGATTTTAACAAATTCGAATATCTGGATTGTAAAATTCCTTGAAGTTTGCCGATCCGTACGACCAAAGAGCATATATGCTCTTTGGTACGACCTTAAAATACGGCAGCAACAAATCTGGCAACATGGGCAATTTATCTTCGCGCTCGAGTCACTTGAGGGTTGAGCCGCTGGTTTCAGGTAGAAAACCTAAAATAACGTTTGGTTTCTCCACATTTTAATTCGAGAAAAGTGGTATGCAACCCAATTAACAAGCAATACGTTTACAGCCATAAGCTTGCGCCTCTTCTCATTATATGCTCTTTGCTTGTATACATCATAAAGGGAACCTCTGTGCAAAATTTCAGCTTTCTAGGTCCGAGGGTTTGGGCTGTTCGTTGATGAGTTAGCGAGTGAGTGAGTGAGTGAGTCAGGACTTTCAGTTTTATATACACTTCACCGCAAAATTAAGGCATCAGAAATAAACGTGCAATATTTTTTTATCTTTGAAAATATTGTTATGAAACTCATACGCAATAAAGATACTACTATTAATAAACATTTAATAACATAACTTCGGAAATTAAACTTTAAAATTAGAAAAACATAACAAAAATATAAATATTGCAAAAAGTGGTAAAACAAGTAATTAAAAACTAAAGCAAAACATTCTAAATATTCTAGTAGCGGGCATTTCCACTTTTAGTAGCTATACAAGATTCCATGCGGGAAGGCATGCTTCGAATAAGACCCCGTAATTGTTCTTGAGGTATCTGAGCCCATTCTTGCAGGAGCGCTTGTGTCAGCTCTTGTAACGTTCTTGGTGGATCTGGTAGCGACTTAACCCTTCTACCTAGGATGTCCCAAACATGTTCTATTGGGTTGAGGTCCGGACTTCGTGCAGGCCACACCATAGTCTCAACATTGTTGTCAATAAGCTCCTGATTCACAATATGTGCAACATGGGGACGAGCGTTGTCATGCATAAAAACAAACCCATGGCCAAATTGTTCAGCAAATGGTTCTACATGTGGAATGATAATTTCGTCCCTGTACCTAGCAGCATTTAAGGCCCCGCCATTTACTATAACCAAGGCTGTACGGGCTTGCATACTTATTCCACCCCATACCATAACGGAGCCACCTCCATATCTGTCAACCGTCCGGATCGCACATGAGCAAAACGCTCTCCGGCGGTTCGCCACACTCTATCACGTCGATCATTGGTGGTTAGAGAAAATCTAGACTCGTCGGTGAACAACACTGCTGCCCATTCTTCATCTCCCCAGTTGATATGATCATGAGCAAATGCTAAACGTAGCCTCCGGTGAAGGGGGGTCAAAATTGGACCGGTTGCAGGACGTCTTGCCTTCATACCAGCATCATGTAGCCTCCTCAATACGGTATCGCAGCTAATGACTGTTCCGGTGGATCGTTGGAGGTCATTCTTCAGCGATCGAGCAGTGATGAACCTTTCACGTCTGGCTGTTACGACCAAATACCGGTCTTCACGCCTGGTGGTTTTCTTTTTACGACCTTGGCCAGGTCTTCTGGTATAATTCCCTGTCATTTGAAACCGCCGAGACACTCTACAAATCACTGACTGCACAACCAAAAGCCTTGCAGCAACTTCTCTCTGAGTATAGCCTTCCTCCAGAAGTGTGACCACTTTAGATACATCTACCTCCGAAAGAGAGTTTCTCTGGACATTGGCTGCCATTTATTTTGACTTATATTACTGTATCAATTGTTTAGAACACCCTGACAGGCAACTTTTAATTACAAGACTTATGCATCTTAAGATATGAATGTCCCTAAAATATACGTATGTAGCGATAAATAGTGCTATCTTTATTGAGTATGAGTTTCATAACAATATTTTCAATGATAAAAAAAATATTGCCCTTTCATTTCTGATACCTTCATTTTGCGGTGAAGTGTATATAGATATACAAGCGTAGACCATGAACTAATTGTTATCTATTGGAATTATCAGATGCAAAAAATTATAACTAGAACGTGTATAGTTAGTTGCATAACTTTTTTTATATTGTTTGAGCCTACCGTAACATCTGTAGTGGCCCACATACGTACGGTTGTTGCCAAAAAATAATTGGGTACACCTCTTTTTTCCAATGTAAACTCAACTTTTCGAATAATACCTTAGTAACCTGTGCATTTAAATTAACTGTCATATTTTTCGCTGTCACCGAACGCCGAAAATTGGTTATTTGAATAACATGTCCCGTAATTTGAATGATTTCCAAAAAGGCAGAATTGTCGATAAGGCAATGAGAGGAGTGCCAATAAAAACGATTTCCACTCAGTTTAATATAAGGAAAAATACAACTTATTTCCTCAATATAGCCTATCAGAAATTTCTTAACTTCCATGAAACATAGATTGCAAGCTATAATTGCAAACCGTGGCGACATTACAAGGTATTAATATAATTTTTGTTGGAATGCATCCTCTGTTTGTAAATTTAATTATTTATATTATGACCATATTGTTTTTTATTTGTAATTTGCATAATATGGCAACAAAATTACAAGTAACTGTAATTTTGGAGTATGGAAATATTTTAAACAATACCTGCAATACAGATAACTGTAGTTTAGGAGCATGGGCAGTGTTGCCAGATGTGGCGATTTATCGCCAATTGGGCGATCTCGACTGACGTTATGCGCCGTCTTTTTATATTTGGCGACTGGCGACTAAATTGGGCGATGTCCGTCCTTTTGCAAGTTTTAAAAAGTTATTTGGAGTGCATGTTTTGGATTTTACAAAAATCTAAATTTGAATCCGGCGCGGCAGGTTAAATCATGACCAGCTACTTTCACCCGCTGACGCGAAACAGATGAAGTTGGCTGTGGTTAAATGCAATTAGTATTCGAAACCGTAGATACATGGCGCTACTCTTCGTCTATCTCAAGGTTGGTAAAGCTGAAAGTGTAAAGCACTTTCAGTTTCACCAACCTTGGTGTATCTATCGCTGTCTATGATCAAATCCAAGAAGCGCATGCGGGTTGTTGTTTGAGGTTATGTGATTTATTGTGGGAGTGATAGTTCTGTCAACTTGTAAAACATGGGGAAATTTGCTAAATATAAAAAAAAATATTGCGGAAGCTGGGCGAAAAAACCATGGGCCAAAGGTAGTTATTCCATTATTTTTTTATAAGTTTGCAGGTATAAACCATGTTATTGTATTTTATAGGATGGTTAATGGAGGCACCTACTTCCGGTTATGCGATTTTCTTCAAAAGCTTGCTGTCGCATCTACATAGTACACAAAACTTATATATGAAGTTTCAACCTCATACCTCTTTTCGTTTTTGAGATATTCTGTTCACAGGCAGACAGACACACAGACAGACAAATGAAAAAAATATATGTTTTTTGGGTTTAGGGGACTCTGAAACGTGAAGATCTGTTGAAAACTCAATTTCGAATTTTTGGGGTGAATCCAATACTTCCTTTATTGTAAAAGGAAGTAAAAATGACTAAGTTCCATTTTTTATTCTGAGTAAATATGGCAACTTTGCATTTGAAGGTATTTTGTCATGTTTTCTAACCTAAAAGCATTTAGCCACCATAACCTCAAATGTAAACCTCGTTTAAATATAACAAAGTAATTTTACACAGCTAGATTGGGGAAACTGTCATGGCCAACCTTCATACCAAAAAGACGTAAACGGAGTTTATTATTACTTAAAGTGAAAATATTTCATGTGATTTTAAATTGTTAGTTTTGGCGACTTTGGGCGACTTTAACCCAGGAAATTGGCGACTTTTTGTCCTCACCATCTGGCAACACTGAGCATGGGTAAGGTTGAAACGGTACCAAAATGTTAAAATATTGTCACTATCATGATATAAATACAAGGGTATGCTCGAGAGACGGTAACCCACTGCGCACGTGAACCACATGACGTCACATTCGTAAGGTCTCGGGCATGATTATCATGGTCTCGGGTATATCAGGAGGGCTTCGGCATGTTGGACGATGGTTGCACGCATTGCACGTCGATAACCCTAACCTCATTTATACGGTTTCTCTCCTGTGTGGATTTTTGCATGTCCAACTAAATCGCGTTAGAACAACTATAAGGTTTTTCTCCTGTGTGCGGAAATGAGTTATAATTTACGAGAATCAATAAAATCGCGTATTATTCACACGAAAAATAGCATTTATTACAATTGCGTACGATTTCCCTCCATTTCACCATTAACTTGACCCACTACAAATGCAAAATACGACTTTTAAAACGTAACTTTCAAATTGCCACCTATTGATGACGTAGTCTGGTTCACGCTTTCTCATTGGTCGTTGAGAAAAGCTGCGCTCGAGCATACCCTTGTATTTATATCATGGTCACTATGATCTACCTAGGTGTACCCGTTTTTATTGGCGATAACTGTATATCGTTACTCCAAGCGCCTTAAAGTTCGTACAAGGAAGCCATATTAAACTGTACAAACTACAACTTCACTGTCATTAAAAGGGGTGCTGCGTAAACCTGGCTTTATGTTGTGTTAGTGGCTTGGTTGTTGGATATCCAAAGCTGCCAGGCAGCAGCAGTTCGGCAGTAGCAATGGATGTTGTATACTGCATATGTGGAAAACCTTATGATCCAAATATATTTATGATACAATGTGATGCGTGTAAAGATTGGTTTCATGGCAGGTAACGTTGAATATTAGTTTAAAAGTATTTGTATTCATAGAAACAATTTGTTTTTATTATTATAACCTCAAAATTATTTTGATACACAATTTGTTTACCCCTCCCATTTATTTATTTACTAACGTGGTAGTTTTAGCGTTAATATGTTTGTAGTTGCTGCAATTTTCAAGAGTATGCTTCAATCGACGTCGAAAAATTCCATTGCCCAAGATGTGTTCCGATATATGGGCCGTCAATCTGTAAGTATTGTTGTGCCAAGCGACATACCACTCTCAACAGTTGCTGGATTTTCAGATAAGCCCTATCGAAATTTCCATAGATATGAATACTGGGATGAAAATGCAGCTACCAAATCAGTACAAACTGGAACTGCTGTCTTTGTAAGGGAGTTGCGATCTCGTCATTTTGCCAGCGAAGGTGATGTTGTTCTTCATATGCGCGGGCAGCAGCTCACGGAAGTAGTATTGCATCAACAAGGATTTAACAATCCTATAGTGGTGGACAGCAAAGATGGCTTGGGAATGTCTCTTCCGCCAGATAATTTCAGCCTTTATGACGTCGAAGGTTTTGTTGGAGGTGATTTGGAAGTAGATGTTATCGACGTTACTCGCCAAACAGATATTAAGATGAAACTTAGTGATTATGTAGCATATTATAATAGTTTAAACCGTACTAGAATTTTTAATGTGGTTAGTTTGGAGTTTTCGGATACAGGGTGAGTGCTTTATTTTTATATCCTTTTGCTTTAAAAAAACAAGTTACTCAGTGTGTATATGTAAAATAAGGTGTAAAATTACAATTACGTATGTATCTGCCTGGACTTGGTACCAATATGTGCTACGTGCTCGCTGACAGGTACGTCGTGTTTATACTAGTCATGTGATATCTGCTTTATAGCCATTGGTTGCTATTGCGATATTGTATTTAAAATTAGTCATTATCGAGCTTTGTTTAACATAAACAGTGAAGGAGATAGTTTTACAAAAATACCTTTATGCAAAACACTGATGACAGTATTGTTATGGTAGTTTTATATGACAAGACTACAGCCCATTGTTTTATATTTTTCCTAGTAGATGCCTTAAATTTCAAGATATAGCTTAAAGCAGTTAGTGACAAGCCAATGAAATGTGATTATAAAGTTTTACTTCTTTCAAGCATGTGTAATATATAATGTGATAGAAAAATATATCTATAGTATCGTATGGTTATAAAAGATCATTGCTGATGGTGAAAGTAAGAAATATCTCAAATTTTTAGAATCGAAATTACTTGACATAAACTTCCACCACATTAGGAAGGAGAAGTAAACAAACACACATGCTAGGTGAAAATTACGTGATAGAAAGATGTTCTGTGGTTGGCCGTTTCAAAGAGAAAGTCGAACACCGCTTATGCGCGCCTTTACACTAGAGGAGGAATGAACGTTGTGTTGTTTTGCTCCACGGTAGTTACCTGCAGTATCATATACAACGGACGTTTACATAAAATGCTCACCGTGTGAAACTGATTTAAGCCCCACTGAGAACTGTCAAAATCTTTGTGTACATGGCTCGCCTCCGTAACGTGGCTGAACTATAACAACATTTGATGTACCAGTTGTAAAAGGGTAACGCATAATTGATACATCCTTCCAGTATGGATTTGGATGAAAAAAATTCTTAATATACATTAATTACTCTTATTTATCTTAGTCTTCTTTTTAAATATCAGTTTCATCTGCATTTGCTGGTTTTTTTTTTTGTAAAGGTGCATGTGAACTTAAAAGGAAAATTTGTATTAAAAAATCAAATTGGTTGCCATAGTAACGAAACTAAAAGAAATTGAAACAAAACTATCAACATGTGCTATATTTAACCAATGCATTTTATAAAGATTTTTTCACTTCCTTTTACAATAAAGGAAGTATTGGATTCACCCCAAAAATTCGGAATTGAGTTTTCAACAGATCTCCACGTTTTAGAGTCCCCTGAACCCAAAAAACATATTTTTTTTCATTGGTCTGTCTGTGTGTCTGTCTGTCTGTGAACCGAATATCTCAAAAACCAAAAGAGGTATGGCGTTGAAACTTCATATAAAAGTTTTGTGTACTATGTAGATCCGACAGCAAGCTTTTGAAGAAGATCGCATAACTGGAAGTAGGTGTTTACTCTTGTGATTTTTCAGTTTTTTTCGATTTTTTCAAAAACGGCTTGAACGATTTTTGTCAAATTTCACATATTTATTACATTTTTAATGTATATTGATGTGAGATAGGTGATTTTCCAGTTGAATACTTTAAAAATGTTTTTCTTTTGGTTTTTTTCAATTTTTTTTTATTAACTCCTATTTTAAATAGAACACCCGCTATATTATTCCATTTTTGAATTCAGCTTAAAATTCTAGAGAAAATTTGTCTCTTCAACTAACGCTCTATTTTGTACCGTTTTTGTAGAATTTGTAATTTTTGAAAATTTTTGACAAATACTTAAAAAATAAAGATCAAATTTTTGGCTAATTATAAGATCACTGTAAAAGGAAGTTGTGTGCGTGTATCACACCAGATTTTTTGTAGAACTATAATTTTAAAGGCATAACAATTGTGTTTTTTTCCTCTTGGTACTCTTACCTTATAACAGAATATGTGGATAGTAATCGAAAGCAAAAAAATTAAGGCAGACTGCCCTTTCTGTGTGCAAAATAACAAAATAATATAATGAACAACTTACATGTCCAATCCCTGAAGTCGCTCGTTACATAACGACAATGGGCATGGATAGTGATGCGACGAGCGAATATTACCAACCGAATATTCCTATAAATTCCGTAACTTACGGTAATATTCGCTCACCCTCAAAGGAATATTCGCTTTTTGGTAATATATTACGGAAATATTACGGTTATATTACCGAGCACATTCGCGGTAATATTACCCAAATACATTCGCGTTAGCTTCTGTGTACTTCCCCGGCTTTCGTCGCTGAAAATTACAGAAGCACACTCGTACTGTATCGTTGCGTGTCGTCGGCCAGCAGTCTGTCATAAGAAACCAACGCATTTGCTGCTGTTTGTTTCTGATTCTTTAGGCGGTTGTAGTAAACCAAAGTGCTAAGTGTTACTTATAAAAATGTAAGATATGCCTAAATATAAAGGACCCATATGGCACTTTAAGGAAAGGTCATTAAATGGGAAAGATTATTATGACTGTATTTTTTGTGGTCAAAAATATGATGCAGGAGCATTTGACTAAATGTCACAAATGTCCAAAAAATGTAAAACAATTTTTTTTAAATATAACGCAGGTAAGATGCTTATTAAAACATTTTCTCCGTATATTTAAAAAAGATCTTATTGAGCGGTTTTATTTAGCTTGCCCTGTGTGTTGTTGGCTCAAATTTAGTAATTAAAATTTTACCCCCTTTCTGTTGACCGATTGATCTGAAATTTGGTACCCGCATTTAGTTCTGATGACAATACAATTATGTATGTTCAGTATCATTGTAAATCAAAGATGGCCGCAACCACAAAATGTCGGATTACACGTTACAGAAAGTAGATTGGGACGCGATGAAAATCGGAACTAATGTTAGAATCTAGTAATTTTCAAGTTTCGTATTGGTAACATTTTTACATCTATCATATTGACATTAAATTGTTAACCTTATTTAAGCTAAATGACACAATAAATCAGAGGCGTACGCAACATTGCGGTATGGTGTATTAGCAGTTCTTGAATGTTAAAAGGATTGTGGAAATAATGATGTACGTTGAACAACCAGGCTCTGCTAAACCTTCTATCCCAGCAACAGCAATTTCCACACTTTAAAACACAAAGAATCTGTCATATGACGTTAGTCACTGCGCAAACGAAATCTCTCTACCCATCGTTACTGTTTACTTGTCATTTAAAATATAACCTAACTTTGTATGTTTTTGACAACTTTCCACATATTACCAATTCATCAAATATGATCACAGAGCCTTTCATGACCTACTATGACACCCAATCTACTTTCTGTGACCTGTACAGTATTGGAGAAGATTTTTCCGATTTGAAAAATATTTAAATTATTTTATGTTTTATAATTAGTTGTCATTCATCAGTATCCTTTATCTAATAGACTTGTCCGTCCGGGACGCTGTTTCAGCAGCCAAACCGTAAGAGATAGAGAAAAAAGTTATGAAAGTTATATGTTTGGAATGGTCATGTCAGGTCAGGAACCGAATTTCAGTCTCTAACACTAATTATTATCTTAATTATAATCCTAACTTTTTAGGTTAGATTCTAGGCAAATTTTATCAACGCGAATGCGACTGGTAGTTTGCTACCAACACTGACGTCATATACGTACGTGTGGTGAATACGCGTTCTATTTAAAAAACGGTCTTTTTTGTTTTATTAAATGAGACATTTGTCTCACTGGACTGCTAGTTCCTTCTAAATAGACTTACTTTTTAAAATATTTTTATTTTTTTATTTTTATCTGTTTAGGTTTTATTTGTAGGTACTTAAGAAAATACATTATGTTATTTAGGTTAAAATTGTTTTTACATTTTACATATTATACAATAAATTAATACAAAATAATTCATTCTGGGCTCAGTTTTAAAGATAAAATATTGAAATTTTGTTTAATAGTATATTTTTGAACAAGGATAATAAATTACCGACAAAGTGTAATCTACTGCTAAAAAAAACATAAAATTTCATAAAATTCTCATAAATTACGGTAAGTTCTCGTAATTTAACGAATATTACCGACAAAAAATAAATTACGGTAATTTTTACATCACTAGGCATGGAGGCCTCCAAAATCAAAATAAACCAAAATTTATAGGTTGAAATAACGGGTTTACCAATAAGGGTTACGTACAATTGAAATAGAATAAAACTCAAAATATTTAAGGAAATTCAGAAATGTTTATTAAATATGAAAATATAAAACATCTCAATTATGTGTGAAACAGAACTTCGGCCAAATGACCGCCGCGGCTCCTTTGGCAGGCCTCAATTCGCTTGATGAAATTCACCACATTCCTGCACATTTCTCTCGGAATGTCACCGATGACCCGTTGGATTTCGAGTTTAAGTTGTTCAATATTCTGTGGATGGGTAGCGTAGACCTTTCCCTTCACGTATCCCCAAAAAAAAAAATCTAGCGGCGTCAAATCACACGAGCGTGGTGGCCAATTCACATCTCCGTTTCTAGAGATAACACGGCCGGGGAATTTCGTTCGCAGCAAATCCAGTGTCGCACGCGCCGTGCGGCGGTCATTTGGCCAAAGTTCTGTTTCACACATAGTTGAGATGGTTTATATTTTCATATTTAATAAGCATTTCTGAAATTCCTTAAATATTTTGAGTTTTATTCTATTTCAATTGTAGGTAACCCTTATTGGTAAACCCTATATAAGAGAAACGTGGTAACAAACTTTATACTAAACAATGCTATATTGCTCTGTAAACCTCTGAAGTTGAAATGAAGGTGACAGATTAGTTTCTCAAAATACCAAATCAAGAAACTTAACATTTTGAAAATATTTTTTTTATCTCTGCCTAATTTACCAATCTTAATTGAGCTACAAAATGTAATTTTGGTGGAAAAAGCTGTCAAATACTATAAATAAATAAAAATTAAATATTTTTTAGCTAGTGTCGACAATATTTAAGAGATGAACTTTACATAAAATTTTTAAGGGTATATTTTAAAATAAACATGTTAATTACCATATGAGTTTAATATAACTCGTAGGCATAATTGCCCATGGAGCCCCACGAGCTAAATCTAACTCACACCTATATTTGTGTGTGAAGCACTGTGAGTTAGCTTTAATTTACGATTGTGTGTTGTACTATAGGCAACCTTTAGAGATGGGCTTCAGGTACCTACCATTTTTAATAATCGGCTTGCGCATTTTGCTAATACAATATTAAAAAGTTTTTTGTTTTCAAGGTGGGATCTTTTTTTTTCTGTGCCGTTAACATGTAAAAGAAATTTGATAAAAATCGTTTAATATTTCTGTCTAATTTTCCCAATTTAAATTGAGCTATAAAATACAATTCTGATAGAGAAAGCTGCAAAATACTACAAATAAATCAAAATTATACGAGGCTTGTCCGTAAAATACAAATTTTTTTCTCAAAGTAAAACACGTTTATTTGCATTGATTAATACATTGTTGGAAAGCCTGTACTTTTTCTACATAATCCTCGTTGCGATCGATGCATTTTTGCATGTGGTGTAGCATTTTTCGTATACCTATGTCATAGGTCTCTCTCGCGGCGCGCGGATAGCGTACGACCTCTTCCTTCAACTTTGTGTCGGTCCTGAAATTCGAAGGTTCTTCAAGGTTTGACAGTAGCGATCAGCATTTATTGTTGTCCCGGTAGGCATGAACTCGCACAACAATATCCCCTTCCTATCCCAAAACACAGTCGCCATCACTGTGTTGGCAGACACTGTTTGTTTAAACTTTCGGGCCTCGGCGATTCTGAATGCTGCCACTGACGGGACTGTTCTTTTGTCTTTGGTGTCGTGTAATGGACCCAGGTTTCGTCGCCACAATCACAGAACGTAACTCACACATGGCGGTAGCGGCGAGTGGAAGCTCCATTACGAACCCTATTTTGCTGTTTTTGAAGATCGTTTAAATTTATTTTATTACAATAATAAAGAATAGTGGGATAATATTCAAAATGTGGAACTATAATGCATTTATAAATTATGTGTCTTGACAACATGATTTGATTACCTTGCTACTGATTCTGTAAAAATAATTGATCCTTTTACTCACTTTATCTACAACATGCACAATATGCTTATTAAACTGTAGCGTACCAAGGTAATTGACTTAAAAATGCCTGTCGTGCAAGGGATGGTCATAAATCTACCCAAACTTGACACTAAGTGTAATTCTAAATCAACTGAAACTTGACATTAAGCGCAGTTCCAAATTTGTAAAGGTCAGTGCTATCTAAAACGTGAGTGACGAATGATCTATAAACGTCAGTGCGACATATGCGAACAAAAAGTGCTAGAACCCAAATGTGATTTGTGTCGCCATCAAACAATGCAGACTAACTTGTCAAAAACGTCAAAAGTATAAATTCTAAAAACAGCACGATGGATGTCACAAGCGCACCCAATGACAAAAGGAAGGGTTACGTAAATATCCTTGTGACCCAAATTCCAGGCAGACAGCAATGACCAACCCTGGCCACAATAGAGTCATAAATTCTTGAATATGAAAGAAGCCCATGCAATTTTATTATCGAAGGTAGCATCCCAAACTTGTCTGTCACAATAGAGCGAAGGGTGCTATTGTATCCGAAAGAATGGACGCCCTCCTTCCATTTGTGTAATATTAACGAATGTGTACGTGTGTATATTTGTTTATTTCTTTAAATTAAAAATAAAGGAAGGTTATTGTTTTCCATAAACGTGTGTATTTTACTGAACTAAATTCTACAGTAAAAATTGCTACGCATCAAATAAATTGGTAAATAGTACCCAAAAAACTTTAAGTTATCGTATATAATTAAGCCCAAATATTTATATTTTGAGTCTCGTACTTAATGATTTTAATAACAGTATTTAAAAACGGTTTTGTTTTGTAACATTTCTGGGACCATCTTTTTTGTCATGGTGGTTAACGTGTTAAGAAAATTTAACAAAAATCATGTAGCTTTTTCTTTTAAAATAATCAATCTAGAAAAGGAATTTTTGATTTTAACGGAAAACATTACTGCATTAGTAATTTTTTCAGTAAAAACAAGAATTTTATAGTTTTGTGGTTTGCACCACTGTAACTGTTATGAAGTTTATTAAACGTTGTTCATCACTGTGGAATTAAGTTCAGTAAACTACAGCCGTTTGTGGAAAGCAATAACATTCCTTTTATTTACTTCAGAACACAAAAAATTACAAACATATACAAATTCGTCAGTATTAATTTAAATGCAAATGAGTAGACTGGTTTTCGAGACGAAATTATTTATTTATATCAGATCTTGGTCCTCAACTCTGTCAAAATGCGTCAAGTAGGAATATGCAGAAGAAGTCCTCGAAAAATAAACTAAATACGCTTATATAGGTTGCACGTGAATGGAAGCGATATTCCCTATTCTTCTTTGCTCATAATAGGATTGTCCAGCTAGACTCCCTCTATCCATTGTTGCACAAGTGGTTGAAATTTTCCGGTAAAAAAGGACTTCCTCTTTTCGAGTCGTTTACGACTGTATTGTCCACCCGGGTTGACTTTTTTTTTTCACCTGTTCTATTGTTAGTCGGGGCAAAAGGGTATTCACGCAACTCTTCTCTTTTGTTCGGCGATATCCCTGCGTTGGTGACATGGGTCCTGCTGTGCTAAAAATTGCATCGCGACGGTTAGAAAAGTTAGTTTTATTCTTCAACTCGACAACACAAATCACACTTGACATTACAGATGTTTCTTACTGCACTCATACAATTGATACTTTCTCTAGAAATGTCACATCGCGAACTCCACTTTTACTAGCTGATTTAGTAACGCACTTTAAATCACATTTTACATTCTGGTTTATGGCCTATGATGTTTTCAGGCCGTTTTTACAGTTGCGCTACAATAGTATCAAAAAAAGCTCATTTTCAGGCACTCATTATAATGCCTAATATAAAATTACAGTAAAATTGGTTCAATCATTTACTATTCTATTTACCCACCCGTGTACGTCATATTTTATTGGTTGTATATTCACAACCCTCAACTAAATGGTATGTGATTATGGTGTCTCACGGTAGTATAAAAATGAAAACGTTGAAAATTAAAGGTTCACAGAATGTTTATAAATCAGTTGAAATTCACTCTCTGAGAAATTATATTTTATAATGATGTAATTTATTCCATTCCAAGCTAATGTGCGGCTGGCTACATTTATAGGATGACAAGAGAGAAACAGTAAAAAGAAAAAAATTGCTTTTATGAATCTCCTTGTAGTGATGTTCTGTTAAAGTAACACCATCAATCAATTAAATATTTCAGTATGATATCAATGACGGAAATCTACTATAATTATATAGAGGCTTGCTACACTTTTCAATTAATTTATATGTATTAATATACAGGGTATACTACTCATTAGATATATGTGTGAGAAATTTGTTTTTAAGCAAAAATTGAGAAGGTTAAATAAAAGTTGTGCATTATTCTACTGACAGCAACACTTCAAATTTGATTTTTTTAGCGATTTCACCAAGTTTTTGTAAAATCAGTATTATCATTGCAACTCAACTTTTCTTGCCTCAGTTGCGAAGTAGGTAAGGAGGCAAGCGCAAAGATGCAATGGTTACTCGTCAAATGTGGAGCATGGTTTGTGAACCTGTTTAAAATCAGGTTTTCTGTCAACTGGTTCACCAGTTTTCGATTTATGAAAAAACTGCGGTTAACCGAAAGTCGATTAACCGTCAAATCAGTTTTGCTACCAGCATTATTTTAAACCATGCGCCAACTTGCATACTTTTATCGTGATTTTTTATTAAAAGTTTAGGTTCTCAAACACTTTCGAATAAAGTATAATGGTGGGGTCAAAGTAAAGGTTTTAAGCCGCTATATATTCTTGTAATAAAATATAGGGTGTTCCATTTCAAAAATGGAGAAAATAAAGATTGAAGGTATTAAAGTACAGGCAGACCTTGCTGTTTGCGGATTTGCTTTTCGCTGATTTGATTTTACGCAGGGCACTTATGTGCTCCCTTTTCTTTGCTGTTCGCGGATTGCTTTGCCGTTCGTGCGTTCTTGGACGGAATTGCCAACGTTAACTGTTTCAACTTTCACACAATAAGTAAATACAGCAGACGTATGCAATTTATGTCATGAACACCTAAATAACATTATTTATCACGAACTTGTAAACACACTTAGCGAGCCTATTCCTTTGCATCTCTTATTACCAAATTGGACCTGAAATAAATTGTAAAATTATAACTTAAATAAACAAATGGACATTCGAGCTCTAGATTCAAGAGACAAACTTATGTTATGTATGGAATTTTAGTTTGTATACGCACGTTTATGTATTTTTGAATTTTTTGTGGTTGCATAGTATAAATAAATCTAGTTAATGGAACCTAACCCCGTTTTTATCATTCATGTGTTTACTTGCGCATCGCGGTTTTGCGCTTCGCGGCATTCTTCTGGAACGTAACCCCTGCGAATGGCGAGGTCTGCCTGTATATTGAACACACTATATTAAAATATCCCGTTTTTATGAAAGTTAGTATTTTTGTATTCTAGGTGACAACCCCCGCAATTTTTAGGGTAAAAATATTAAAAAGTGGGAAAAATGGTATGTTTTAATGAAAGCTTGATGTTGACAAAAAATACCAAAAACATCCCTAAGTTGGAAACGCTGAAAGCAATTTAAAATTATAATTGAGCGTAGAACCCATAGGGGCTCAAATAGCCATAAAGAAATACAGGGTGTTCTATTTAAAAAAATCGATACTTTTTCGAGCCTGTATACATTAGAATCGACTCGATGAAAATTTTTATTGGAAAAAAGTAAGGCGTAATCAAAGACCGGCACACTAAATGGACACATTGTATAAATGTTACTATCAACTTAATAATAATAATGTACTTTATTTAGCATATAATTGCTACATTTACGTTTAACTCTATTCTAATATTTACATCTTTATAATCCAAAACATCAAAAAAATTTAAAAATTCAGTACAGTATCTACCTAGCTAATTTTCACTTCGATACTTCTCCTTTAATCTAATTTTGAATATCCTTATGTCACCTACGTTACGAATATTATCATCTAGTTCATTATACCTAATAAATCCTTTCACAAACACAGAATTGTAACCCACTCCTTTAATTGCAGTTTTAACGTAAAAGTTATTTTTTCCTCGGGTTTCATATCCATACATGTCCTTGTAGTACACTAGATATCTATCAAAATAAGATGGCATACTGCCCAATTCTCTTGTTTCCTACTTCTATGTCAAGCTTCTTATTTATCTTCATTACTCTACTTTTCTGGTATTGTTCTTTAAGTTTACTTTGCTTAATTCATCTCTCCTTGTATCTATTGCTGCCGGCATTTTTCTATCTTCTCTTGTGAACACTGGTGTATTATCTGCATAAATTAGATGTTACAAAGATACACACTGTGATTGCCAATTGTCCATCTGTGTTTATTCAGTTTTCTACTGCATTGGCACATAATTTCATTCATTATAGTATGAACAAATTAAACTCACAGTATCTTCTTGTTAAAGTCTCTGTAGTATCTTAAGTTCATAGGTATTGTACCATTTATTCATACACTGTCTTCCACATTTTTATACAAGCTTTTTGACAACTTAACAAATGTTACACTTGCATTTAGAACGGCAATCCTCAATTCTTTCCTTTTTTAAATTGTTTTCTATTGTAATCCTTATAGAAATAATATAATCTTGAGTATGATTTCCCAATATAAAATTTGTCTGCTCATGTCTTAGTCTTTCTTCTGTTTTTTCCTTTAAGCTTTTCTCTAATATGTATATGTAAACTGTAAAAATTACCAAAGGAATTGTGCTCAGTTAAGTGAAGTACACATAACAGCTTGTACTCGACTAGTCCACTACTAAAAATGGTTTGGTGGCATCATGAAATTGAATTTACGGTGTTTTTCCACGCTTCTCTGTTTTGTGATAAGTTGGAATGTTTCATGTAGACCTGTATTAATCAGACGTTTAATTTGATCTACCCATCGCGTCGGTGATCTACCTCTAGGGCAAAGACATTTTACCTGTCCTAACATTAGTCGCTGTATAGACTCTCCCTTTCTGGTGATATGCCCAAAATATCTTAGAAAAGGCACCTGTCCGCCGGTTTCATTGTCCATGTCTGGCATAGGTGGAGATTGGGAAGACGAGAGTTGAATAGCCTAAGTTTGGTTCTAGTGGTGATAGGCGTATCTTTCCATATCCTAGTTAATTTCATGGTAGCATTTCTAGCTCTCGTTATTTGGCGTTCGATTTCATCTTTGCTCCCACCGTCGTTTAATATTAGCGACGGAGGTATATAAATTTACTTATCACTTTGTAACAACAGGGAGTTCTTATTTGCGTGATCAACTATCATAACTTTGGTCTTAACACCATTAACTTGTAAACTATGTAATCTGCTTATGGTGTTCAATTTGTCCATTATTATTTCCAACTCTTCTTGACTAGAAGAAACTATTAAGTGTATTAGGGTGACAATGCAATGACCTGTAACGGTCACTTGTATACTACAGAAAGCTTAATTATAGCGATAATTTTAATCAGAGTGTGGCTATAATCTGCACGTCTTCACGTCACGGCCATTAACTAACCAATCTACTTTAGCCGATGTCAGAGACCGTTGGCCTTGTTCTTTAGCTGGTATTGGTTTGAAGCGGAGTGAGTTAGCTTTATTTCTTCATTGTGTGCTCTACTATACGCAACCTTTAGAGGTAGACTCCAGGTAACATCTTTGCATGATCAACTATCATAACCTTTGTCTTAGAAGCATTAAGTTGCAAACCATATAATCTGCTTACGGTGTTGTCCATTGTTATTTCCAACTGTTCTTGGCTAGAAGAAACTATAAGTGTATTGTCAGCATATTGCAATTTTCTATTTCTTTTTCCCAACTATCTAGTACGTTTTGTGTGATGTATTCACCGTAAATATTAAGTAATATGAGAGATAGAATATATCCTTGGCGTAGTCATTTACATACTTGGAATTCAGTCGACGTTACATTGTTTACCTTGACTGCAGTCAGATTGTCATCATATAATGATTCTATGAGATTTATCAAGTGAAGAGGTACCCTCAAAGGTGATTTCATTTTACTGAATCGATATGCTTAGTGTAGTCCACAAAACACAAGTGCATTTTGACGTTCAACTCACACGCTTTCTCAATAAGTTGACAAAGATTTAGTATTTGCTTTCTAGTTCCTTTGCTGGGCATAAATCCTGTCTGTTCATCTGCTATTTGTGGATGAAGAAAGGCCTTCAGGTGGTTGTTAATTACATGTAACAGTACATTTCTCGCATATGGTATCAGCGCAATCATGTGGTAGTTATTACAGTTGATATACAGGGTGTAAAAAAAGTCTGGAATATAGCAAATATTTCAAAAACTACCGGAGATGAATTTTTCAAAATTTTCAGACTTATATAGGTAAAAACTGCGCATTTAGGAAGGACAAAACCGTTTCTGTAACTATACAGGGTTAGTCAGAAAAAATACCAACTTTTGTATTTTAAATTGGGCACCCTGTATATTACTGAGGAATCAAATAGTCCTTCAAAAGACAAATTCAACGATATAGGGTTTGACGGACTTATCTGTCAAAATGACAGATGTGGGGTGACTTAAAGAATAAGGTTTACAACAATAGACCGGTTAATATTGAAGCTTTAAAGCAGGGGTCGGCAACCTTTTTCGGAAGGCGGGCCATTTTCAAAATAAATTTTTTTATGCGGGCCGCACATTCAAATGTAACTTAAATAGTGCTTTTATATCATATATTGTAGTGAAACGTCATCCGGCTGTCAACATGAACGCGAAATGAAAGAATTAGTGATGGGCCTATCCGGAATGAATAAACGGAAAGTTTCCGATTGTTCAAAAAATCGGAAGGTTCCTATTACTTTTCGGAATTCGATTATTTTACTGTTCGGTGCACAAAATTCGGAACTTTCGGAATTCGATTATTTTACTATTCGGTACACAAAATGAGAAAACGAAATGCCAATTTGAACTGAACGGAATACGGAGTGTTGTATTGACTCACTTGACTGCTATATGCTGGTTGGCGAATGTCAACGGGTCGTGCCGTGTGCGCACGTGTATGATACGTGAATGGCACTAATGGCAGTGGTATTTCGTAGATTAATTATTAGATAGTACACCTACAGACTTCAAATTCAAGTATTGTTTTATACTATCTATTATGTACTTTATGTGCTATTAAACTTTAAAACATCACTACCATTTTCCGAAAGTCTATTAACGTAACTACTGTAATAATTTGAAAAAATATTTTATTTCCTCATATCCCACTGTGCCACTCAAACTCATAAATTGTTTTTTAGGATACTGCATTGCTAACTAGCGTCTACATAGTTACAAACGAGTCCGGTAGATAAAATTTACCGGCCTAGACCAGTAGTAATAGAACTACTACTGGTCTAGGCCGGTAAATTTTATCTACCGGACTCGTTTGTAACAATGTAAACGCTAGTTACCAATGCAGTATCCTAAAAAATCTTATACGATACACGACCGGTAGAATTCTTATGGCCTTGCCAAACATACAGGTCTCGCCCTACGGTTCGACCTGTAAAGTATTGGCGCGGCCATAAAAATGTTGCTACCGGTCTAATAACGTAAATAGCTATTACTGACCGTCCTACAAACCCAAACAATAGATGCCAACGCAGATAAGGGCTTACGGCGCGACGGCGAGTGCTCTCATCGTAAATTTGCACGCACTTCATCTTCCTTCCGCTTGTTGTTATTTCGCTCGTTTTCCCTTGCTTGCATTTACGGAATGTAAAATAATTGGATGATATTCCGATTTTATAAACATTCCGAAATGGAACATTCCGATTATTGAAATCATCCGATTATGCCCATCACTAGAAAGAATGCTACACTTGCTAAGCGAGACGTCTTATTCGCTGGGGAGTGGGGATTAAACTTGCGCAGTAAAATAGGTTTCCCACTATGCTCCTGTTTGTCACGCATTTTTGTCACCGGCCACATTTCGGCACGCTTACGCTCTAAGTTTGTTGATTTTTCCTAAAGTTATATTGGTGCTTTGGCGGGCCGCGCAAAAAGTTGCAAAGGGCCGCAAGCGGCCCATGGGCCGCAGGTTGCCGACCCCTGCTTTAAAGGATCATATTAGAAATGAGATACGTCAAATTCGATGGGATACTTTTGACAACGTCTTACGAGAATTTAAAGACAGTATCCGATCGAATTTGAGGTATCTCATTTCTAATATGATCCTTTAAAGCTTCAATATTAACCGGTCTATTGTTGTAAACCTTATTCTTTAAGTCACCCCACATCTGTCATTTTGACAGATAAGTCCGTCAAACCCTATATCGTTGAATTTGTCTTTTGAAGGACTATTTAATTCCTCGGTAATATACAGGGTGTCTAATTTAAAATACAAAAGTTGGTATTTTTTCTGACTAACCCTGTATAGTTACAGAAACGGTTTTGTCCTTCCTAGATGCGCCGTTTTTACCTATATAAGTATGGAAATTTTGAAAAATTCATCTCTGCTAGTTTTTGAAATATTTGCTATATTTCAGACTTCTTTTACACACTGTATACAGGGTGTTGAAAAAGTCGCGCAATCGAAGAGTATCATGATGTTCTTCATGAGTAAAGTAACAAAAAAGTTAACACCAAATCTTTTATTCCGGCAACCGTTTCAGAGATAATGCTGTTTTTAACTTAGAAAATATGACAACACTGTACAAAGGAGTTAAGTGCCAACATACATGCATTACAAAAAATGACCTGTGTCTAGATTCTATCTTTTTACGTTTGTTGTGTGCGTTATAAGTTTAAATTAAGCAATGGTAGTTTATAGTTTTAAAAGCTGTTTATTTTGAATTTTCAACAGAAGTAATAAATATAAGGTTTATTAGTAGCAAAAAGACTGTTGAATTAAGTACATAAGCAAAAAACAACTACAAGCAAACAATAATAAATAAATAAATAATAACAAAAGAGAAATTAATTTTTAAACAGATGTTCAAAATTTTGCCCATTAGCACCAATACAAATACGAGCCCTTCTAATTAAATTTTGCTGCATTCTGTTTAACATTTGTGCATTCACTTCAGCAAATGCTGCACGAATCCAATCTTCCAACTGCTGCAAATTATCCACTTCTGTAGTATACACTCTTTCTTTAATAAATCCCCACAGAAGAAATCTATGGGATTTATATCTGGGGATCTAGCAGGCCATCTAACAGCTGCTCCGCGACCTATCCAACGTCCTGGAAAGTTTTTATTTAACCAGTTTCTCACAGGGAGCCCGAAATGAGCAGGAGCGCCATCCATTTGCAGCCACATATTGCGTCTTAAATTTAATGGCACATCTTGCATTAGATTTATAAAATCGTCTTGCAAAAATTCTAGAAATCTGTTTGCATTGAGTCTAGGTGGAAGAAAATGAGGCCCTAATATTAACTGATCTCCTATTATACCAGCCCACACACTTTGCTCAAAACGTTGTTGAAAAGCGCATCTTCTGACAGCATGAGGATTTTCTATAACCCACACATGATTATTTCTTCTGTTAAACACGCCATCCCGAGGGAAAATCGCCTCGTCAGACTAGAAAGTATGGTTAACAAATTGTGGATCTTCATCATGTTGCTGTAATAACCACTGACAATACTGAAGCCTTGGAGCTGCATCACCGGGAAGAAGACTGAACTAGAGAATAACGAAATAGATGATAATGTTCTTTCCGTAGAATATCGTGTACAGTATGAATATCAACTGCAAATTCTCTAGCCAAACCCCTCACACTTCGACAAGGGTTATTCTCTATTTCAGTCAAAATGGTTTCTTCAAGTTCTGGAGTTCTAATATTGCGTTGACGGCCAAGGTTTACCTGAATAGGATTTACTTGCCCTGTTTATCTAACACGCTGCTCTACAAGTCTTATAACACTTCCATCAGGATGACGTCTATTTGGAAAACGATCTGCATAATTACGAGCTGCAACAATTGCTGCACCATTCGCTTGTCCCAAACACATCAGCATATCAAAATATTCATTATTTGTATATTCCATTACTACGTGTTTGAAATTAATGTACTTAAGATTCGTGGTGCTGTCAGAATTTGATATTTTGACAAAACATTGTTTTTTATTGAAATATGGTGACTAGCTGAAATACATACAAATATTGCAGGATTGTCAGATCGGTAATTTTGTATTTTCAACAATATTGTGTTCTTTGAGGATGTCTTATAAAACTGTTATTCATATATTATACTATACTATACTAACCGGAAATTGTTGATACAGATTAATGCTTTTATTTTGTTAGGAAAAATTGTTAATACAATTCATATCACAGCTTTAGACCAGTTTTTAATTTTGGTAGAAGGAATTTTATATCTTCCGACATAAGCATAGCAGCAAAATTTTAAAAACGAATTTATGATACTTATTTGATGTCAATTACGATAGTACTATACGATTGCGGCTCTTTTTCAACACCCTGTATATATAATATACAGCTCAACAGGCCTTAGAGGCCCATGGCTTAAAGTTTCTCTATTACTTTCTTCCATTCTTTTCTGTTCATGGCTAGGTGTCACCATCTTTCGATTCCTAAAGTGCGTAGATCTTCCTCACACGCCTCCAGCCATTTCTTCCTTGGGCGGCTTCTTCTTTTCCGACCTCCACCTCTCACCATTATTGTTTTTGCCCACCTGTTCATTGGCATCCTCGTCCCATGTCCCAACCATCTCAACCTGGTAGTTCTGACTGTTTGGCTTATAGGGGGTTTTTTGTACAGTTGCATAATTTCAGCATTTGTTCTTCTCCTCCATTCAGTTTCTCGCACTTTGACTCCTCTGACAATTTTTCTTAGTACTTTGTGTTCCCAAATGTTTAGTTTTTCTTCCTTTTTTTTGTTCATCACCCAACTTTCACACTCAGACAGTACCGTGGGTTGTATTACTGTTTGGTATAATCTTAATTTTGCCTCTCGTGAGATTTTATTGGACTTTAGTAAGTTGTGCATCGCCCCCACAGTTGTACTCCCTTTTGCTCTTCTCTTCTCCATTTCCCTTACTTCTTCACTTTTACAAGTTATGGTAATCCCCAGGTATTCAATTTCGTTGACTCTTTCATTATTTAGATTGTTTCCCACATCCAGGTATTTTGTTTTCTCCTCATTTATCAGCAGTCCGTATTCTTTTGTTTTCTTTTCAAAAAGTTTGAATGTTTTCGTGAGCTCCGCCTTTGTTCTGGACATAAGCACTATGTCATCAACATAGGCTAAAACTTGGTTTTTACTGTTGTAAATTGTTCCTTGCGTTCTTATTCCTGTCTCCCTGAGTATTTGTTTTAGCAGTAGGTTAAAAAGTGCTGTTGATACAGGATCTCCTTGCTTCAGTCTCCTTTTAACTATAAATTTTTCTGAAAGGCTTCCTTCCACCGCTACCCTGTTTTCCGTTTTCTCCAAAGTCATTTCCACCAATTTAATCATCTTCTTTGGTATTTGTAGTGCTCTCAATGCTTGGTACAGCCGTCTTCTTATGACCAAATCATAGGCCTGCTTAAAGTCGATAAACAGCATTTTGAGATCCAGTTGTTGTTTGTAGGAATTATTTTGTATCATCTTTAACACAAAAATTTGATCACTAGTAGACTTGCCTTTCTTGAAACCCCTTGATACTCTCCTACCTCTTCGTTTACATATTTGTCGAGTTTTATTCGTATAATTCTGGCAAGGACCTTATAAGTTACATCGAGTAATGTTATGCCTCTATAATTTGCACATAATGTTTTATCTCCTTTTTTATAAAAAGGACAGATGACTGCCTCTTTCCATCTATCTGACATTTCCTCCTCCTCCCAGATTTTTATTATTAGACAGCATACCTTCTCTATTAAGGTCTCCCCTCCTTGTTTGATTATCTCTGCAGGTATGCCATTTTCGTCCTGCACTTTTATTATTCTTTAAGCTATTTACTATTTCTTTTATTTCATCCTTTGTAGGCGTTTCCACTACTTGGTCTTGTACATTACCAACTTGTTCCTCTTCATTTTCCTCTTGCTCGTTTTCGTCAACTTCATCGTCCAGTAAATCACTAAAGTGCTCCCTCCATCTGATTATCTTTCCATTTGTATCCCCTATTAATTCTCCTTGTTTGTTCCTTTAATACCTTTGTCCTCTTATATAGGGTTCTTTATTTCTCTTGGATTCATGATAAAAGTTTCTTATGTGTTTATCTTTGTAGTGGTCTTCTATTCTCTGCAATTTTCTATTGATGTGCTCTCGTTTTTTTTTTCTGCATACCTTTTTTCCCTCTTTTCTTGCCGCTTCGTATTGTCTTTTTCTCTTCCTTGGGGTTATTCATCATATTTTGCCTTGCTACATTTATTTTTTCAATTGTTTCTCTGCACTCTTCGTCGTACCAGTCTTTCCTTTTATCTTTTGACATCATCCCTAGATATTTTTGTGCTACCTCCATCATCCCCTCTTCTACTTTTCTTCACTTCCTGTCAATGTTGTCGTGCCTTTGCCCGTTTAGTAGGTTTTTTGTCATTTCCTCTTCAAACTGTTGTGCCAATAAATTCTCCTTTAATTTTCCGATGTCATACCTTAACATATCTTCTGCACGTTGTACTTTTTTAGGGATTTCTTCTGCCAGTTTTGTAATTATTAAGATATGGTCAGAGTCTCCGTCTGCCCCTCTGTAACTTCTGACATCTTTTATAGATCTCGTATGTTTCCTTTCCACTAGGATATGGTCAATCTGGTTTCTTGTCTTCCCATCTGGCGCTATCCATGTTTCCTTGTGTATAACCTTGTGATCAAAGTAGGTACTCATAATTCGCATGTCGTTTTCTTGTGCAAAATCAATTACCATTCTTCCATTTTCATTACTCTATAGAAATCTTGCTAGAAACACCAGCTTTCAAAAGGCTAAAGAAGAAATGGCCACGGGACCTGCTAGTTAATTGAAGTTCCTAGGGTAATGCCAGTGGGCCGACCCCTTCACGTCATTTCGCCATCAGATCAGCTCATAGAATGTACATGTATTATATTGCTTATATACAGGGTGAATGAGACCACCCGTATCAGTATTTTTTTTAAAGAACGGTGAGTCGTAGAGAGTTGGGATAAAAAAATTTATTATAAAAGTCATACTAAAGAATCGAATGGTGATATTATTATTTCTCGAAAAAGTCAGCATCACGAGTAGTTTTGTCCACAATGTTCAGAACTCCAAAATTTTAAATGGCACCATAATTCGAAAAACGTATTGTTGAAAAGATAGTTAAAAAAGAAGAAAGGTTTGTAGGAAAAATTATTTTACTACTACCACCCCTTTTAAGTAATATTCGATTAAAGTTATTAAATTTGAAATTCGATGTTAACAAACAAAATTGAAAAGTCGGCTTTTAAAATCTAGTTACCGAATTAAACAATGTTACAAGTGTTCAAAATGTTATTGACATTAAAACGTGTGTGTAACATTGTTTAATTCGGTAACTAGATTTTAAAAGCCGACTTTTCAATTTTGTTTGTTAACATCGAATTTCAAATTTAATAACTTTAATCGAATATTACTTAAAAGGGGTGGTAGTAGTAAAATATTTTTCCTACAAAACTTTCTTCTTTTTTAACGATCTTTTCAACAATACATTTTTCGACTTATGGTGCCATTTAAAATTTTGGAGTTCTGAACATTGTGGACAAAACTACTCGTGATGCTGACTTTTTCGAGAAATAATAATATCACCATTCGATTCTTTAGTATGACTTTTATAATAAATTTTTTTATCCCAACTCTCTACGACTCACCGTTCTTTAAAAAAAATACTGATACGGGTGGTCTCATTCACCCTGTATATATACATAGTTCTGATTGTTGATACAAATTACCAAATAAAAAAAAATTACTCACGGTGTGTTTGCTTTTACCCTCTGTAGTCTTCTTGTAGATTTCCTCATTTCCTACTTTAGCGTTAGGCCTTCAGGTGGTTGTTAATACATGTAATAAATTTTTCTCGCATGTGGTATCAGCACAATCATGTGGTAGTTATTACAGTTGATAGGGCTACCCTTTTTATAGAGAGGGGATATAGATGGATTGGCACTACTCATTTGACCACTGTTCAGATTTCTAGATTTGATTGTAAAGACCATAGAGAACATCCACGCCAATCTCGCCCATTGATTTGAGAACTTCTGCCGTTATACTATCGTTTCCTGCAGCTGCAGCTAACTGCTTCATTGCTAGTTTCACTTCCAATCTAAGATGTTTGGCGCTTTATCATATACTATTATGGTTGCATTTAACAGTGTGCACGTATTATCGTTAATTAGTGTGGTGCAGTAATTTCACCGCACTTCAGCAATAGTTGTGCGTCAGCGAATATTTGGCCGCTTGCATGCTAGATAATCTGAGTATGAAGTTTGAATTCACGGGTTAGGCACTTGAGTTTCTTGAAGAGCTCGTGTAGTATAATGGTCTGATGTTGTAAAATGCTCGCTGTTCTTCCAATGAGTTCTTCCAATGAGTTTTAAATATACTACATATATCCACGTTTTCCCATATGCTCTGCTCATGGTTTTCCAGTTGTAAGCCTTGCCGACATCAACTGTCTTCAGCCTTTACGCTGATACAGCTGCTGCCCTGCACCAGGAGTTTTTATTGTCATTCATGTCTATTATATAATGTGAACACTAGTTTTTTCAATAGCCCTTTATGCAGCAGAAGCCTGGACACTAAAAGAGACAGTCAAACGAAAAATCAACACCTTTAAAATTAAGTGCTGGCTTAGAATGCTGCGAATACTGTGTACAGCGCACAGAACCAACTATTCTATTCTACAAGAAATCGGGATAACAACAAGGCTGTTGACTATTGTCAAGTGGCATATACTGCAGTACTTTGGTCACATTAGTAGGACCACAGATCACAACTTGTAAAGTCTGATGGTACAAGGGAAGGTAGATGGAAAACGGCCTCATGGTTGTTTACTTAAGTGATAGCTTGATCAAGTTCGTGAACTGAATGGCACAACTGTGCAAAATAACATCACATTCGCACAAGATTGCACCTCATGGAGGAGATTACAAGGAATAGCAACTGACTATACACACAAATTACGACTCTTCAGATATGAAGAAGAATGACATGAAAGAGATATATTGATCATATTTGCCGCTCCTCTGGAAACAGACGCAAATATGTTGATACCAAAGCCGTCTCCGTATGATCAGGCACTGTATAGTATCGGCCCAATGTTGCTGGCTGTACTGTCTACGTTATTACAGTAGCAGAAAAAAATTTATATCTGGCCAGACAGATTCGTGGATTGGCCATCAGTAATTCAATGGGATTTCTTTTGCAGTATTGTAGATTACTTTGGAAAATCACAGATGATGCGCGTAGACTAGTTGAATAAATCATAAATGCATAAAATATATGTTATGTATTATTATACAGGGTGTTGAAAAGAAGGGGATAAATATTTTATGCAATCAAAGAGTTCGCAAATCAACAGTTTTCAGGATAAGAGTGATTTTTTTTTTGATAGCTTAAATAAATTATTTATGATACGATCTCACTTTTTGTTATGCATCAATTTATTGAATAAATTGTCACGAATTCTACTCTATAGCACAGCTTGGAAAGATCGAATCTATTCCAGTCCCTATCAACTTGACATCTTGCATAAATCAAAGATTCAGTATGAGATTTACTTTTAAAAGTATGAGCAAAATATTTACTAAAAAATCAAGGTATGTGGGACCTGTTAATCATCCCCAACTTGGAAGAGTGGCTGAAGAAGAAGCTATAGAAGGCGTCACTGGACAAGCATTCCACTAACGACGAATGAGGTAAATACTTCTTATTTACTCATGTCCAGGACATAGCTGGACTATACATCAAACAAATTAACTTGCAACACTGCCGGGTGGCTGCAGTAACCTTATGCAGATACCTAGGCACTACGCAAGACATTGCCCTACCCAGGAACCTTGGGTTTTTAACTCGAGGATCTTCGGACTGGGCAACCTAAATGGTATCACTTTTTTGCATAAAAATAAGAAACCAAAGTCCTGTATTTTTATAGCGGCCCACAATCAATTTCTCCCTGTGCTGCACCTGAGTGCCCGTGATATCACTGCCATTCGATTAGCTGTTATTTCGGAGAAAAAAAAATGGATGTAATTCGAATTTCAGCCTATCTTCCAATAGATTTAGGTGACCCCTCTCCTGCTGCAGAGATGATAGACGTTATTAAGTTCTCATTATCGGATGGCACACCACCTAGTGTGAGATAGTGCAGATAACAACTTAAGAGGTAGATCACTGCTTAGAATATCTCTCAAGTGCAAACCTAGAAATACTAAATCGGGGCTATGAACCTACTTTTGTCACATCCCTATGCCAAATGTAAATGGCCTCCTCCAGTATTTCTACAAATATAGTGAACTGGCAAGTGCGGCCTGAGGCTACACTGTGTTCTTCTACAGTGGGGCTTGGATACGTTGTTATCTCACCTCGTATAACTCTTCAGGGGTTGTATTGTTTATAGACACATCCCTAAGAGCTGGAGGAAAGTAAATGCAGTCTTTATACCTAAACTAGAACATAGGGATTACTTCCTAGCTAAATGTTAGTGCCTTATTAGCCTAACATCAATCGTTCTGAAATCGCTGGAAAGTGATTTTGTAGCCGGACTGACAGAACAATCATTAGGCAGTAAGATGTGTATCCTAGTTGTATTCATAGACATGGAAGGTGCTTTTGATAAAGCAACCTTTAACCCAATGAAGCCAGCGTGGCCGAGCGGTTATGGTGTCAGGCTGCGGTGCCACGGTACGGGGTTCAATCCCCACACCTGGCAATTGGCGGGCGGCCCACCCAGTTGCTTTAAAAATTGGGTACCGAAACTATAGTCGTGGAAGTAGGGAAAGTAAAGCAGTCGTCGAAGGCGTGATGCTAACCACATCACCCAGTACACCATTAATGATGTGCCAGATGACTAGGTTTCGGAAAGAGATATTTCGCCGACCCTGACTCGCCTTGTCTCAGGCCATGTTTCTACATGGAATGAAGTGCCCTTTACTTAACCTTTAACCCAATATTATATGAAAAATCTAATGAAAGTACATAATTTTTGTAAAAATTGCCAATCTCTTTGGTGTTAAAGGAAAGTAAGAAAATTGATAATTGTCTGAACTTCATTCACATTGAAGGCGAACTTGAAGTAAATATATATGATTCACACGGTGTGTAATGTAAACAAACATGTTTACATGGTGCGTATCGCACGGTGCATTCTAAGTGACGATTCATATCATAAAACATTTTCAAGTACTTCAATTAGGTCCCTAGTAAAGAAGCATTCAGGTCATACCGCTTAAGTAAATGTTCACTTGCAAACAACCAATCAAAGAGCGTACTGTTGTACTGAAATTTTGATGGAAATCGGTCGCTGCTTGTTTCATCCAATGTCAGCGAACCTTGATTTGATTTGTATTTGCGTTACTTGTTATAGCCGTTAAGCAGTCACGTAAGTACGCTGTCAGAATGGTATAGTGGCACACCAATAGAGTGCCAAGTCTGTTTGAAGAAGATTTTTTAAAAGTTATTGAAAGGTGCGGATGCAAATTACTATTCCTTGTCTCTTTAAATGTGAAACGACACATTATCAGCTCTCCCTGCTCCATTAAGGCTCTCCGCTAATGGTATTGATATATTGAAAATTAACATAATATGATAACGGCCATACCACATTGAAAGCATCGCTTCAACAGATTACAAAGACTGATAAATATGTCTTAAGGAGCGGGTGTTTCAAAGAGCACATGGCAAAAATCGCTCTATACCAACAGTGTGTTGAAGTGTCGATAAGGGCCTTGCAGCGTCTCATTTTGTTTTATTAGTAGTTTTTAGTATTCCACAAGTTTATAACCAAGCGTGTTATTTCCATTTTACACTCATTTGAAACTCTGTTTTTAAGTACGGTAGTGAATTCTACTACTGTCATCTTCTATTATGTCATGTTTGGTGATTCTGTTAGCTATTTTAATGAAATAAAAATTATTATGACCAAGGAAGAAATAAAATTTAAGAAATTTTACTTTATTAATTGTGAATATGAAAATTGGTGGTAGAAAGTAGACCTGATAGACATTACTGTGTTTAAGTCATTCATTCTACTGGATTTTTTATCCACAATTTTATCATTCTTATTCATAGTTACTTATGCAAATTGGTATGTGCAATAACAAGATTTTAAACGATTCTTGACATGATTGAAATATTTATCAAGTTGCTAATGAATGGAGAATCAATATGCAGGGTGTCCCAAAAAGAATGGGACACCGATTAGCAATAGATTCCTTATGTCATAATAAATCGATTAAACCTAATATACCTTAATGCAATGTCCCTTCAGTAACAAGTTATAGGGCCTTGAAGTTCAATTTTTATCTTTTATTTTTTTAATAATTTCCACAAATGGTTGAATTTTGCTATACATACTTACTATTACGTACTGCACTAATAGAAAAAATTTCACAAACTAGACTTGACTGTAAGGGGCACTTTACCTATCTTTCTTAGCTCTAATTTCGTTATCTGTAACATTTTTTAAAATTATAGGTTATTATCTGAAAGAGAATTAAAATACATAAAAATAATGTACTCTTAGTTCATAAGCGTAAGAGCAACCGTTTACCTTAAAATGCCTATCAAAGGTTTTTGGTTGTCATTAAGACGTGCAATTACCAAGTAGCCATGATCACAAAAACAGTGGGTAATGATTGTAATCTAGTAAACAACAAAAAATCAATTAATGACGTTGGTGACATCAGTTTTTTGTCTTTTGTGCTTAAGGAAAATGCTGCGACATAACGAACCTTTCAGCATTGCAGAATTTGTTATGTAGCGGCATTTTCTTAAACATAAAAGAATAAATCCTTATGTTACTATTTATTAGGACCAAGTGTAAAAGTATTATAATAATTCATTTATTTCTAAAGAAAATTACATTATTTTCACAAACTGGACAATAAACAAACGTAAAATGCAAAAGTATGTAATGTAACCCTCCCAGGCTAAAACTTCAGAAATAAACGACATAACCGAATAAGCTCACAGAAGTTAAAACTTGTGCGTGAGCTATTGCTTTAATATCTAAATATTGTATGCAGATCAGTGGTAGTAATCAAAAATTTAGTTTGTTTTATTTTTTTTCCCCATTTTACTATACAGATTGGTGCTTAGTCTATGTATTTTTTGTGTCAATAAGGTCATGTATAGTATTTCTAGGCATATTTTGCATCCAGGCCTTAACTTTTGCTTTAAATGTTTTATTGTTACTGCAATTTTTATTTGAATGAGGTAGCATAAAGTAGATTCGTGGTGCAATATAGTTGTAGGAACGCTGTCCAATAGTTTTGCTGGCATTTTCAACCTGTGTTTGAGCATGAAATGTGTTATAAAACAAGTATTTTATAGCAATATAGCTGACGGATATCTAGCAAATTACATTCATTAAATAACACATCACTTGGAAATGTACGGTCTTTACTAAATATAACTTTTAAAAAATATTTTTGAAGGACTTCTAAATGAATCAGATGATATTTTAATATGCCCCCCCAGCCAACAATTCCATACTGTACGTGGGATTCCATCAATGAATGATAAATAATTTTTAAGAATTGAATATCCAATATTTGTTTTAGCTTTCTGCAATGAAATAAGATAGATCTCAATTTTTTTTAAATTAAATTTACTTGTGCATTCCATTTAAGATTTTGGTCTATTATTCCTGAATAATTTATATTTTTTACTTCCTCATTATTTACATAGCAACTAAAAGCTATAAGTTTGGTTTTCTTAAAATTCACCGATAATACTTTTCGATCAAACCAGTTTTTTAATGATTGCAAATCCTTTTCAGCTAGGATTTTTAATGAGCCCCACGAATCCGCAGTATATAGCACTACAGTATCGTCCGTAAATGCAGAAATATTAACCACGGTATCTAAACACAACACATCATTAATATAAATAGAGAATAAAATTGGACCGAGAACTGTGCCTTGTGGAACACCATATTTAACTTCTAGAGGGTTACTCAGTTCATCCGCAATTTTAGCATACTGTGTTCTGTTTTTTAAATAGTTTTCCGTTAAGGTTAAAGAAATTCCCCGAAAACCCATAGATTCCAATGTTGATATTAATTCATTATGATTTACCGTATCGAAAGCTTTTGCTAAGTCCAAGAACACACCTAAAGCACATCTTTTTGCGTCTAAAGCCCTATAAATATCATCTGTTCGATGAGAAATAGCATTTTCTGTTGATATACCCTGTTTAAATGCGAATTGTCGGTTTGATAGTAATTTATATTTATCTAAATATTTTAGAATTCTCTGCTTTATTATTTTTCTGCTATTTTAGCTAAATTCGAAATAAGAGAAATTGGCCGATAGTTGCCAATGTCTGATTTATCACCTTTCTTAAATAAGGTTACGCCCACTTTAAAAGCAGATGGATAAATACCTGTTTCTAACATTCTATTCATTATGTAAGCAAAAGGTTCCTTTATATACTGAACAATTAACTTTAAAATTTCTGACGTTATATTATCTAGTCCAGGTGATTTAGCAAGTTTCAAATTATTAATACATTTTTCTATTTCGTAGGAATCTTTGGGATGCATATAAATTGTATTGTTTGTAGCGTTTCTTTTCTTTACTTTGTTAAGTGGTTTAGGTACATCTCCAGCCATTTTCTCCCCAACTTCAACAAAATACTTATTAAACTCATTAGCCAAATCCTTTTTATGTGTAATCATTGAATTGCCCACTTGAATTTGTTTTATATCTAGACATTCTTTTTTTATTTACAATATTATTAACAGTATTCCATAAGGCTTTATTTAAGTTTTTGTTTTTATCAATTTTGTCCTTATAATACTTGATTTTTGTGTCTTTAATTAGTTTACATAAAATGTTTTTAAATTTTTTGTATCCGTTAAGAATTTCTAAATTATTTGGTTGCGCTACAGATTGCTTATATAATTCATTCTTTTTATTTACCGATTTCAAGATTTCATTTGTTATCCATGGGTTGCGCTTTCACTGGTTAGATTTTATAAATCGTATGTTTGTTGCTGCATTAACGGCATTTTTAGTCTATTAATGAATATATTCACTAAATTATCCACATCTTCTGTTCCATAATTCTCAAACCACGCTTCTGTTTTTAAGTTATTAATTAGTTTGGTTTTGTCTAATTTAACAATTTTATTTCTTTTTGTTTCAAGAGGGGTCCTGCTTTTTTTTTAAGTTAATCGATGAAATTATGGGAAAATGATCGGTAATGTCAATTTTCATAGTAAAAGCATTAATTTTGGAGGGCTTACTGTTTTTTAAAATATATGATCTATACAAGTTTTTGAATCGTTTTGCACTCGCGTGTATGCATTTATCAATGAAATGAATCCTTCTTCCCCTATTATATTAAGGTAGTCTTGACAATAATCATGTTTAGACTCGATATCAATATTTATATCACCCACAAAAAAGTAAAAGTCTGCATTAATCTTAGTAATATCATTTAGATACTTTTGTTAATTTTTATTAAATTCATGAACACATGTTGCATGTGGTCTGTAAACAGCGCTCACTACAACTGTACTGCCTGAGATAAAGAAAGTTGCTTTAATGCTTTTTATATCGCCTATGCTAATAATTTCAGCATTGTAATTATAAGAATCTTTTATATACATTACTACTCCATCATTTTGATTAGTGTTACCCTCATAAATTAAATTAAAACCTGGAATATCAAAATAATTTTTGTCGCTTATGTTCCAGATTTCTGTGAAAATAATGCAATCAAATTTATAGTCTAATTTATTTAATAATATAAGCGTTTCATCAATGTTTTTATTTATACTTCTTATAAATTTATGTGAAAAATAGTAAAATTTGTTCCTGATAAACTATCTTTTGTTATATTGATGTAATCGTTTACGTCATTTATCTCTGCAGTCTCCACTTCAAAGTACGAAAAATCCCTTATACAGTGTGGTCCATTAAGTGTGCAACAAATGGGAATTTTTTTTATTAGTTTTACAACCGAAATTTAAATACCGCCACAAATTAGTGCATGTTCGGTAACCATATTAGATACATTTAGAATGGCTCCAAGTCAAACAGCATACAGGGTAGGACAAAAAATATGAAATTCGTTCAAGAATAAAGTTACCTTATTTAAAAAAATATGGCAAAATTTTATTGAGAAAAGTTGTTTAGAATCAAAAGTTATGCTCAAATACAAAGTCAGGGCCTCGTATTCGAATTTTTATTCTTTTTTGGAAAATTTTGTATTAGCCCCGTATTTTCATAAGAATTTTAAATAGAATTGTAGGCTTTAATTGTGAGTTTTTTCATATGTAAATTATTATTAGTAAAGCATTTGCCTTGTTAAAAAGAATATTTGCGAAATTCTAAAGTTTTGTTAAATATCGATGCAACAAACATGAAGTGAAGGGTTACCTAAAACAATATAAATTCAAATAAATTTTACAAATATGCTTCAAGTTGCTAAAAATTAATTAAAAGTGATGTGGTTGTGGCTGCTTGAAATACATATAAAATCAGAATAATAAAAATATGTATCATACAAAATACAAAATTTTCCAAAAAAGAATCAAAATTCGAATAGGAGGCCGTGACTTTGTATTTGAGCATAACTTTTGATTCTAAACAAATTTTCTCAATAAAATTTTGCTATATTTTTTTAAATAAGGTAACTTTATTCTTGAACGAATTTCATATTTTTTGTCCTGCCCTGTATATTGTTTGGCTTGAAGCCATTCTAAGGGCATCTGATGTGGTTATCGAACATGCACTAACTTTTGGCGGTATTTAAATTTTGATTGTACAACTAATAAAAAAATGTCCCATTTGTTGCACACCTAATGGACCACACTGTATATTGATCCATTTAACCCTTTAACGCGCAAAATTAGTGCACAGAAAAAAAATCGAAATTTTAATTGGTATGCTTTCTTTGAGATGCCAGGAAACCGAAAAACAATGTTTTTATTAAAAATCTATTTTCAGTTTTTCAAAAGATGCTGGTAAACCGTTCTACAAGTGAGCATTTAGGACCAAATATGTTGTCAATGGTCATTGGTATATCACTTCATAATATTGTCGACTTATTTATTTAGATGCTTACTAAATTACTGAATAACATATAGCATTACCTACTATCATGAAATAGTTCTTTTTTCGTTTGTGAAATCAAAATTTTCAATTCACGAAAACTGGTACTTTGATCTCTTGTACAATATACTATTTTTTACTCTTATTTCTTTCATCTTAGCAACGAATACATTTGCATACTGTTAGTTCTTGTTATCTAGAAACCACGTATACATACCGAAATCGGGTCTAGGACATATCGCCGAATGGACAAAACGCCGAATCGTATTTTAATGCCCAAAACGCCGAATCGTGCCCAAATCGCCGAATTCGTTTGAGTGGACAAATCGCCGAAAATGCCCAAAACGCCGAATGCTGTCGGTGGACATATCGCCGAAAATGGACAAATCGCCGAATTAGTTGGCGTGGACAAAACGCCGAAAATGCCCAAAACGCCGAATTCTCTCGGTGGACATATCGCCGAAAATGGACAAATCGCCGAATTAGTTATCGTGGACAAAACGCCGAAAATGCCCAAAACGCCGAATTCTGTCCGTGGACGTATCGCCGAAAATGGACAAATCGCCGAACCGTGTAAAATGACCCCACATGGATCGGAAAGTTGGCATCGCTCGATTTTGTTCAAAACCCCCGTTTGTGTCGGTGGACATATCGCCGAAAATGGACAAATCGCCGAATTAGTTAGCGTGGACAAAACGCCGAAAATGCCCAAAACGCCGAATGTTGTCGGTGGACACAACGCCGAAAATGGACAAATCGCCGAATTAGTTAGCGTGGACAAAACGCCGAAAATGCCCAAAACGCCGAATGCTGCCGGTGGACACATCGCCGAAAATGGACAAATCGCCGAATTAGTTATCGCGGACAAAACGCCGAAAATGCCCAAAACGCCGAATTCTGTCGGTGGACATATCGCCGAAAATGGACAAATCGCCGAATTAGTTACCGTGGACAAAACGCCGAAAATGCCCAAAACGCCGAATTCTGTCGGTGGACATATCGCCGAAAATGGACAAATCGCCGAATTAGTTAGCCTGGACAAAATGCCGAATCTTGTGAGTGGACATATCGCCGAAAATGTCAAAAACGTCGAATTAGTGGGCGTGTACCAAACGTCAAAGATGTCGAAATCACCAATTCCTGTTAGTGGGTATGGTACAAATTAAAGATGCAGAATATTTTACGGCCAAACAAATAGCGAGAATTGTTTTCAAGTTGTTATTTCTAAGTTACAACAATAATAAATTCAACTAGCAATTGCTGCCAGCAGAAACAACACCTGTAAACTAATAGTTGATATTCTAACTACAATTTTTGATATCCCGTGTGCATTTTTGTGATTGAGTATTGAGGGTGGTGTCATTTTGTTCCTTATGCTGGGACCCGCGACTGGGATGAGCGAGGGGCCTATTTGGGGATAAGTTATTATTTTAAAATATAAATAAAGTAAATATGTTTTAAAAACCAGAATATCTATTTCATATTCTATATCGCGCATATACTGTAACTTATAATCTAATCAAATAAAGTGATAATTGACCGTCATTGAATCCAAAATTGCGAACTTTAATTTTTTTATTTAAAAAACTCTTTGAATATAACACAATAGGAAGGAGCATTTACCAGATGAGGTTGCGTAGAGAATGGAGGTTGCATATGGCGGATAGTTGTTTCCGTTTGACACTGGCGTACTGTCTGTAAAGGATATATTATGGGTTTATTATATATCAATGATCAACATTTTATGTATTTCTACACATTTAGATCGGGTGATTATAAAAGTTTTTCCATCAAGCTACTTATGAAATATTTGTTATATGAATAATATGTAGGTGGCACTGTAAGTCTATGTCAAATTCGAAAGTTAGCAGGTTAGGTTTTGTGTCAGTCTTGATTATAAAATCACCCGGTATATTAATGCCTAGACAAGCTATTAGGTTAGCTTATTGGAATGTATATATATGAATTAAATAAATTATTATTTATTATTATTATATTATAATTGTTTTACTGAGTTTAAAAATTGTCGTTATTTGTATTAAATAAATTTTAATAAAAAAACATTATGTAAATTAATTCACATTAACATTAATTTAACGAGTTTCTGCTACAATCGCAAAATTTATATGCTGATAAATATAGAATAAGTTGGAGTTTTAACAAATTTATTTACTTTAATTTTTCTTAAATTTATTTATTTTAATTTTTCTTAAATTTATTTATTTCCAACAGACAAATATAAATACATATTTCTAATATATGTATTTTCAAAAATAAATTATAATTTGACCTAGGTATACATTTTTAATAAAAGTAGTAAATAGACCACATAAGGAAACATTCTTGTGCTTGGCCTTTTTCTACAGTACCTTACATTTTACTAGAATTGTTCTAAGCTTTTCTATATTGACTGCACTTTTTTATTGGTATGTGTTGTTTCACAAGATTGTCTGAATATATTTTGTTAATCGGTTGTTATTTCGTCATTTGTCAACGCACAAACATCTAACAGAAATCCTAGAAATGCAAGTTTATAATGTGTTTACTGCATTCAGTCTAGACACTATATATTATATACTAGCTGACCCGGCAAACGTTGTTTTGGATTATGACATGATGGAGGAAACCTTTCAAACCATTAAGCACATAATGATAAAAGTATGACTGCAAATAGAAAGTCGTACAGTGTATAGAAAAACACACTTTCGATATTTTCCAATTTTCCGGCTGTCCCTTTGGATTTTTCCGAATTTTCTTTTTTTGCTAAACCACCTCGGGAGTAAGGCGAACAAAACAAAAAAAAATCATCCAAATCGGTCAAGTCGTTCTCGAGTTTTTGCGTTACTAACACACGGTGAGTGATTTTTATATATACAGATTATAGTGCTTAAATAATGTGCAATCATTTATTCAAAATGAATAATTGGGCTAGTCAACAGCGTGTTTCTTGTGTTTACCAATTCGTCAAAACTAATTTTGTGATTTCAACCAAACGCGCCTCTTGCGAGAGAACAATGCGGGCATTAAAATTCGGACGAAAACCCAATGGGGTGGAAATGCCGAAAACGTCATAGGTACCTGGGACATTAGAAGAATTAACAAATTCTCAACATTCTATTACATACAATAGGTACCTAACTATTGTTTCTTTTACTAAGCGGTACAAACTTATTTTCGTGAACAAACTTTGTTGTCAATCATGGATTTCGAGTACTTTTTCTGCCAAATTACCCAAAGAATTATTTGAATAACTTGGCATTTTTCCTTGAAGAATTCATTAGCAAGCGCAGTATATAACACAGGCAAAGTTGTGGTATGAGCGTTACATGTTTTTCTTCAAATAAATTTATAAAAAAGGCCACGCTCCACAACTTAGGAATGCCAGTTGATCCAATATAACTTCCAATAGATTTGAGTACAGCTATTATTATGTGCAATTCTCATGTAATGATCACCCAATTTTCGGTTAAAAATGCCATCTTTAGATGTATCAAAGACCATTGTAGTCGCCGGTTTACAGTCACAACTAACTTTTCCAGTTTGGTGATGCAGGAAGTAATGGCAAAACAGATATGTGTGTTTTGTGTCTGCTATCATATACCATGGAATTGTGGGTAGACAGAGTTATTAGCACTTGATTGGAACTATAAGTCTGACTTAAATTAACAATTTCGCCTAGCAACCATATGATATCTTACGTTGCAACTTCTGTTAGATAATGACGGAACATCAACAGTCATAGTTGACTTTTTTGTGTAGCACCCTTTGGAAGGAACCAGGACAGTGTGTAAATTGTTTCCGGAAATGTTTTAGAAATGTAAGCACACTGGGCCATAAATACCGCCACTACCTCTTTTATTTTTTATGGCACTTAAACATTTTATAAGTTTGCTATTTGTTTTGTATAATCGATTATCTTTAATTTGATACCCAACAAGTTCATGTTTAGTTTTTTCTTTGAATATAAAACAACAGGAAGGAGTCTGGTCTTTTATTGGCCGTACTTAAAAGTGCGACTGAAATCGCCATATGCAACCTCCAAGTATGACTCATTTGTGGTAGTTTATTCATGCTAGTTGTCAAATAACGTGATCATCGGGGTATAATTTTTGCATTTTAATTGTATAAAGCCTTAGTCAATGCGTACTTATTTTCAGATAATGTTTATTTACAAGCTGGTTGGTAATTAAAATTAAAATATTGACTGTTCTGAACTGCCGGCAAGACTTAACTTTCATATACCTGATATAAGAACGAGAAATGGTCTCACATTTGTTAATACTTGTCCTAGGACAAATTCCTATAAAAATTCATCACTTTTTGCAAGCACTGCATCATACAATCTTATTAATAATCAAATTGACATATTCCACTGTGACTTGAAAGGTTTTTCTAAGGATTTGTTTTATACTGTAAGTTTATTGTAATCTTAGGTTGGTTTTCGACTGTATAATAGAAAATAATGTGTAAGTTAGTTCTAAATATGAAATTGTAGACTTTCTATAATTGGGCTTCCTGTCTGTTAGAAATAAATAAATTTAAGAAAAATTAAAATAAATAAATTTGTTAATTTGTTTTCCCCATCATGTCATAATCCAAAACAACGTTTGCCGGGTCAGCTAGTATATAATATATAGTGTCTAGACTGAATGCAGTAAACACATTATAAACTTGCATTTCTAGGATATCTGTTAGATGTTTGTGCGTTGACAAATGACGAAATAACAACCGATTAACAAAATATATTCAGACAATCTTGTGAAACAACACATACAAATAAAAAAGTGCAGTCAATATAGAAAAGCTTAGAACAATTCTAGTAAAATGTAAGGTACTGTAGAAAAAGGCCAAGCACAAGAATGTTTCCTTATGTGGTCTATTTACTACTTTTATTAAAATTGTATACCTAGGTCAATTTATAATTTATTTTTGAAAATACATATAGTAGAAATATTTATATTTGTCTGTTGGAAATAAATAAATTTAAGAAAAATTAAAATAAATAAATTTGTTAAAACTCCAACTTATTCTATATTTATCAGCATATAAATTTTGCGATTGTAGCAGAAACTCGTTAAATTAATGTTAATGTGAATTAATTTACATGTTTTTTTATTAAAATTTGTTTAATACAAATAACGACAATTTTTAAACTCAGTAAAACAATTATAATATAATAATAATAAATAATAATTTATTTAATTCATATATATACATTCCAATAAGCTAACCTAATAGCTTGTCTAGGCATTAATATACCGGGTGATTTTATAATCAAGACTGACGCAAAACCTAACCTGCTAACTTTCGAATTTGACATAGACTTACAGTGCCACCTACATATTATTCATATAACAAATATTTCATAAGTAGCTTGATGGAAAAACTTTTATAATCACCCGATCTAAATGTGTAGAAATACATAAAATGTTGATCATTGATATATAATAAACCCATAATATATCCTTTACAGACAGTACGCCAGTGTCAAACGGAAACAACTATCCGCCATATGCAACCTCCATTCTCTACGCAACCTCATCTGGTAAATGCTCCTTCCTATTGTGTTATATTCAAAGAGTTTTTTAAATAAAAAAATTAAAGTTCGCAATTTTGGATTCAATGACGGTCAATTATCACTTTATTTGATTAGATTATAAGTTACAGTATATGCGCGATATAGAATATGAAATAGATATTCTGGTTTTTAAAACATATTTACTTTATTTATATTTTAAAATAATAACTTATCCCCAAATAGGCCCCTCGCTCATCCCAGTCGCGGGTCCCAGCATAAGGAACAAAATGACACCACCCTCAATACTCAATCACAAAAATGCACACGGGATATCAAAAATTGTAGTTAGAATATCAACTATTAGTTTACAGGTGTTGTTTCTGCTGGCAGCAATTGCTAGTTGAATTTATTATTGTTGTAACTTAGAAATAACAACTTGAAAACAATTCTCGCTATTTGTTTGGCCGTAAAATATTCTGCATCTTTAATTTGTACCATACCCACTAACAGGAATTGGTGATTTCGACATCTTTGACGTTTGGTACACGCCCACTAATTCGACGTTTTTGACATTTTCGGCGATATGTCCACTCACAGGATTCGGCGTTTTGTCCAGGCTAACTAATTCGGCGATTTGTCCATTTTCGGCGATATGTCCACCGACAGAATTCGGCGTTTTGGGCATTTTCGGCGTTTTGTCCACGGTAACTAATTCGGCGATTTGTCCATTTTCGGCGATATGTCCACCGACAGAATTCGGCGTTTTGGGCATTTTCGGCGTTTTGTCCACGATAACTAATTCGGCGATTTGTCCATTTTCGGCGATGTGTCCACCGGCAGCATTCGGCGTTTTGGGCATTTTCGGCGTTTTGTCCACGCTAACTAATTCGGGGATTTGTCCATTTTCGGCGTTGTGTCCACCGACAACATTCGGCGTTTTGGGCATTTTCGGCGTTTTGTCCACGCTAACTAATTCGGCGATTTGTCCATTTTCGGCGATATGTCCACCGACACAAACGGGGGTTTTGAACAAAATCGAGCGATGCCAACTTTCCGATCCATGTGGGGTCATTTTACACGGTTCGGCGATTTGTCCATTTTCGGCGATACGTCCACGGACAGAATTCGGCGTTTTGGGCATTTTCGGCGTTTTGTCCACGATAACTAATTCGGCGATTTGTCCATTTTCGGCGATATGTCCACCGAGAGAATTCGGCGTTTTGGGCATTTTCGGCGTTTTGTCCACGCCAACTAATTCGGCGATTTGTCCATTTTCGGCGATATGTCCACCGACAGCATTCGGCGTTTTGGGCATTTTCGGCGATTTGTCCACTCAAACGAATTCGGCGATTTGGGCACGATTCGGCGTTTTGGGCATTAAAATACGATTCGGCGTTTTGTCCATTCGGCGATATGTCCAGGTCCCCCGAAATCATGCGTTTTTCAGCCTCGAAACATGACTGAAAAGTATATATTTTTTTGTTAAATCGGAAACGAAATATGATTTTTTTGTAAAAAGCGTGAAAATTTGCTATAAATAAAAATTAATTTTTTGAAGTAATCTCCTGGTAAAATTTCTAACAAATTATTCAATTGCATTGTCATATTTTTTATTAGTATAGTTAGTAGCGACTATTTGATCACTTACAAAAAAATCTGCCTTGAACAGAAATAACATACACTTTTCAAGAGGTTGCAAATAACATAAGTTACTTGAATGGACAAAGTAAAATAGTTTTTGAAATTTGAACTGAATAATATAAACACTTGCGAGTGTATAGTACTAAAGTTCTGTTGTAAATTTATGATTACCTCATCGTAAACAATCCGAGCCGCCGCTACCTGCCCCAAAAACGTCAGCTAAAATGCGACCATGATTGGTTTGAACGTAAATATTTTCCTAGCGCAACATAGTAGCAAAATCAATTCGAGTATATCTTCAGTAGATATGTTTGTAAATACTCGAAACACAAAAATAAATTGTATAAAACCTTCGTTATTACTAAAAACGTGGACATAAATATAGACGATTTTTGCGACGTAAATAAAAGGTTTCCAAATATTAATTTATTTTTCAAAATCAGGACAAAATAACTTATTCTACTTATCAATATTACAATGCTTACATATTACACTAAAACGATTACCAGCTCAAAATTTGAAAATTGTACCCACAAAATAGTAAGAAACAAAAAACTTCACCAATTCGCGTGGACACTTCAAAGTCGTGACGCGGAATACACGCTGGTAATACTGTCATACAAGCTACACTTTTACACCAAGGTTTATTGGGGTAGTTTTATAACTACAATAATTCTAGAAAATATAAATTAGACAAAGGAACTGCAATGTCTGTAGAACGCAAACAAGACCTATCAGAGCAGTATTAAGTTTCAAAACAAATATTGACCGTTATTCATAGTGGTATAACTGTCATACCAGAAAGCATTAAAGGGTTAAAGGAAAAAAAAATATGTATACAACTTAGATAACTATTATAACCGTTTGTTAAAATAGAATGCGTTCGCGTAAAATAAAACACAAATGAGAACCATTTTCCATAATGGCTAGTTCAACTTTCAACACCATTTCGTGTGTCGTCACGTCACTTGGTCTTCCAGGGCGTTCATCGTCGTCTAACGATTCCCTACCTTGTTTAAATAAGCATGACCACTTGTAAATCATAGTTTTACCAGGGCAGATATCTCCGTAAACAGCCCTCATTTCGTTCAAAATAATATCTACACTTTTACCCTGCTTTGTAAGAAATTTAATAACCGCACGAAACTCGATATTCGACATTTTTCAAAGAATTTCATGTATTAACTTAATATTTTAACTACAGCGGAACCACTATCATAAATATCAGTGTGAAATTTGACATTTCCACGCAGAAAGTATTGACAATTGTTAGTAAAAAATGAAATGCTTGTTTTTCCACAGCCAACCTAGCCATTCCGCGAATATAAAAAACCCCCCTCGTATGTATTGAAAAAAACTTTTTTCGTAGGTGCCAGTATACAGCCTACAAATTGTCATAAACCAATTTAAATAACAGCCTCTTGTTTTTGCAGATTGATACACGACTTTAGTTTTTGAAATGGAACTCTCCACATATTTTTAGATATTTGAAATTAGTATTACATATGCTTTATGATAGCTTATGCTTAAATAAAATTTTGAAATTTATTTTTTTATTTAAAAAGTATTTACCTAAAGTAGGCCATAACTTCCGCAAATTCAACTTGGGTATAAAAATTCCTCATGACTGAATTATCGCACCAAACTTACAATTGAAACCTGTTTTTCTATGTACCAATTTGAGTTTTATTAAACAATTGAAAACTACAATAAAAGTGCTTTCCAACAGTGTACCATATTCGTCATTTTAAAATACATAAAACATAATTTAAAAATAATTGTTATTGCATAGCATCTAGTTAAGCTTAGGCATAGTTTTCAATATTGTTTTAGTACATTTATTAGTGGGATAATTCGGTCTTAGGTATGTAATTTTTTAATTAAAAAACGTTCCAAAAATTTAAGCATGCCATCATAAAGCATTTCTAGTACTGACTTCAAATATTTAAAAATATACGGGGTGTTCCATTTGAAAAACCAAAATTATGCATCATTACGTAAAAATAGGAAGAAAAAGTTACGAGCTGGCTAGTGATTTGCAAACACTTTGTATATATTTATGGTCAGGACTGGAAAAGTCACCACAAGTCTGCAAGCTTTGCTGTTCTTATAAAAAGAACCCGTATCAACTGCTCACGTATGCCGATGACATGATAATTTTAACAAAAACTGAAGAAGAACTTGTAAAGGTATCAAGAAGATTTGCATTGGAGACAGGAAAATAAGGACTAGTAATAAATGCTGAAAAATCACATTACCTGATAGTGGGAAAACAGTGCAAGAACAAGAATTGAATCTGAAAATTCAAGTTTTACAGAGGGATAAAACTTACGTATTTAAGCACAAAGACATTGTAATCTACGTGGGTGTAGAACTGAAAAGAAACTTTAACAGCTGTTAAAGAAATAAGATGAATGATAAAGGTGGGAACAAGAACAGCAGGCAACATTACATAATACGGATGGGGCCATAATTATATATAACAGCAATGAGATAACATGAATAAGAAGATAACACATATTGCTTGAGTAAGAAAGAGATGACCATACGAAAAAATTATTTTGGTAGGCATGTTTAGTTGACATACGTCATAATTAAAATGAGTGTCAAGGCTCCTCGCATATTTGCTACTGTGTTTATCTCTTTCTTACTCAAGCAATACGCGTTATTTTCTTGTTCATGTTATCTCATTGCTGTTATATATAATTATGGCCCCATCGGTATAATAAATGCTGAAATGTTGTTTCAAAAAGTAAAAATGTCAGTGTACAGAACAATAATTATTAGACCAGTTGTACTGTTTGGTAGTGAATCATGGATTTTAAAAGAAGAAAATAATAGAAAGTTATTGAGATGAGAGAGGAGAATCTTAAGAAAAATACTTGGAGGGATACAAGAAAATCGAGAACAAAGCTAATATAGTGAACACAATAAAAAACGGAAGATTAAGATGGTTGGCACTCTTAATAAAAATACCACAATCTAGAACACCAACGAAATGAAATGCAAAGTAAGGAAATTTAATAACTTATGCGTGGGATCAAAATGCAATGAACTTTCTTTATATTACCTTAAAATTACTCAAGGACCACCATAAAAAAGAAACTAAGTTCCATATGGTATTCAGAGATTTTACCGCCCGAGTGGACTCACGAACAGTAGCTGATCCACCAAACATCGGAAATTTCAGTCTTGGAAAAAGGAACAAAAGAGGGCAGACACTGATCAACATGTTGTGTAAAGAAAACTTATTCTGTATGAACACCTACTTTAAGAAGCCTCCACAAAGAAAGTAGACATGGAGGACGCCAGACGGTATAAGGAAAAGTGAATATTACAATTACATTCTTGTGATAAATAAAAAGATGTGCTTAGACTTACCACTCCTAAATCAATTCAATACGGGAACCGATCACTGCTTGGTGCAATTGAGATTAGCCATTGATACCCATTTGGAGTGGAAGAAATGGATTGAAAAGAAACAACGCCCAAAACGTTGCTACGTTTAAAATGTAAAGAACGAGAATATAATACCTTGCTAGAGCAAAAACTTAAACCGACTGATAAATTAAAGGAATCAGACCTGAAAGTGGGATCCGCCGAGCTTCCAGAGTAAACATTACAGAGTTTAAAACTACTCTAAAACAACTGAAAAATGGTAAAGTCCAGAACAAGATAGAATTACAAGAGAGATGCTAAAAGGTAGAGGTAAAACACTGGAAGCTATGATTATTCTCATAAATAAATGCTTGCAACAAGAGGATATTCCAGGTACATGGTAAAATGCAGAAGTAGTAATCTTGTACAAGAAAGGAGATAGCACAAATCTGGAGAACTATCGACCGATTAGTTGTATGTATGTATGTATTATCTGTAACCTCATTTACCTTCTGGTGTAGAGGCTGGTGCTTTATGCACTGGCATCTGGCGGTACAATGCTCAACTACATTGTGTGCGGTGTGTGTCTTCGTGATGTGTTGACCTTGTTACTCTATCTCTTAGGTCTGTGATTCTGAGTAGAATACAGTTAATTTGGTGCCCAACTGTGAATGGCCTCACCGAGCCCGATTTCAATCGCCAAGGCTGCAGAAAAATTTCGGCCTCTGCGGGTTTCGAACCGAGGACTTGCTTAACGCAAGCCGATTAGTTTATTGTCTATAATTTACAAACTCTTGACTAAGATTCTGACAAATCCACTCACTGCCAAGTTATGTTTTCTATCAACCAATCGAGCAGGCTGTTTTTAGGATGGGTTTTGGCACAATTGACCACATTCAAATCATTAGAACTCTTATTGAGAAATGCACTGAATATAATATTTCCTTGCATTTGGCATTCGTAGAGTTCATAAAGCCTTTGACTCAGTGGAAACATGGGCTATGCTAGAAGGTATGCATAAAGCAAGAATCGATTCCCGATATGCACGCGAATAAAAAGATATATGAAAAAGCCACCATGTAGGTCTCAATTGATGAAGGGAAGACGGCAAAACTACAAATCAAAAGAAGTGTCAGACAAGGCAACACCATCTTCCTCAAGCTATTTATTTTAGCACTAGAAGACGTATTCAAATCATTGGCCTGGGAAGAAAAGGTATAAAAATATATGGTAAATATCTGAACCAATTATGATTTGCCGATGATGTAGTCGTGATTAGTAGTGATTGTGAGAAGCTTGCAAGCATGCTACAGGAGATACAAAAAGCATCAGAAGCAGTGGAGTTCAAGATGAATAATCAAAACCTTGAAGACATCAAAGAATATATCTACCTCGGACACTATACAATTAGGGAAAAATAACCAAACCGCAAAAATAACCCATAGGTTATTCTCATGGTCTCACATGGGCTACTTTTAATAAACTATACTACATTTTGAAGGAGAGGAAAATACCAATAAACATGCTTACACTACCAGTTGCAACATATGGTTTTGAAACAGCTACATTGACTTCAAGCAATGCAAACAAACTTAGAGTAATGCAGAGAGCTATGGAACGATCAATGCTCGATATCACTTTAAGAGACTGAGTCAGAAACGAAGACATCAGATGCCAAACAATAGTTGTTGATGTTGTTGAACCCATAGCATGTATGAAGTGGCACTAGGCAGGTCATGTGGCAAGAGATAATGACAAATGGACCAAAATGATAATGCATTGACGATCACGTGAAACTAAAAGGAACGTAAGAAGACCTCAAACTAGATGGCGAGACAACATACAGCACAAGGCGGGAAAAAATTGGATGAAGACAGCCCAGGACAGATATGACTGAAAATGGAGGAGGCCTACGTTCATGAGTGGAAGGAAAGAAGCTGAGAAAGAAGGAGAAGATGTAGAACCTGGCACTATAGCAATAGAACTTATTAATTATAAAGGCAGTATAATTGTAGAAAGACTTACTAATCTCATGAACCTTGTTTGCGGAAACGAACTTACCTATATCATTACCCAAAAAAAGAGATAAGAGTAAAATAGACAACTACAGGTTATGAATAAATTGTAAACTGTGATTTGACGACAGGATTATTGAAGACCGGAGCAGTTTTATTCTTAGTCAATCAATCTGTTCTGTTTACAACAGTTAAAAACAAATCTACAAAAAGCATATGATTCTATTCCCAGAATAAAATTATGGCAACCTCTAACTAATAGCGGTATAGAGCCTTAGATAATATTCATAATAAAAAACTTTACTGTAATAATACAGCATTTGTTCAAATGGATTATTTCTTGCTCTTGTTTATTCCATGCTGCTACATTCTAGCATGTAGACCATGAACTTTTGGAGAGAGCTATATGGCGATTAGGAGTCGGGAGAAGTTATCTAGCTGTGTAACTCGTTGATATACACTGTGTCTGACTTTTTCGATTAACACTTCCATATCTTCTATGTTTTTATACATAATGATTTGAAATTTTAGCGACCTATACAGACCCACAGGGACACTTAGTTATCGATTTGGATTATTTCCACCTTTGTTTACTGTGTCTACTATGATAAATTGAACTTTCTAAAACTTACTCTAGGGATTAAGATAGGCAGAATTTGATTTCAAAATTTCTTTTAGCATCTTCAAAAACCTCCAGATATGAACTTAATGATGCAAAAACTACAAAGAAATAACTCACAATTATGCAAAATATTAGAAGTTTTGCTGTAATGAACTTGATTGGTACCAGTTTCCAGGTATAAAATAAGTTGGATATGATTAAAACTCCCACTTTTTTCTTTATAGATTATCTCGTTTAGTAGAAGCACCCATAGTGGCTCGAAAATTAGATTGGGTGAATACCATGTGGCCTCGAAATTGTAATATTCCGGCTCCTCAAGTGCAGAAATATTGTCTTATGAGTGTCAAAGACTCCTACACGGATTTCCATGTAGATTTTGGTGGTACTAGTGTTTGGTATCACATATTACGTGGAGAAAAGATATTCTACTTCATAAGACCAACTGCGGCTAATTTGACTTTATACCAGCAATGGATGACATCATCTAATCAGAGCGAAACTTTTTTTGGTGATCAGGTAAACATAATTTTTAATTATGATTGTTCGTATTCGACCGCAGTGTTTGCATTTAGGTGGATTGTTGTTACAAATCTACTCTGCGCCAAGGACAGACAATGCTTATTCCAACAGGGTGGATACATGCGGTTTTCACTCCTATAGACTCGTTAGTATTCGGAGGGAACTTCCTACACAGCTTAAATATTCCAATGCAATTACAGTAAGGCACAGTGTTAGTTATTAGATACCTGCAACTAAATGCAAGTACAATTTTAGAATTTACGACATAGAAAAGAAAATTAGAACTGTTGAAAAATTCAGATTTCCGCATTTTGAAACTATAAATTGGTTTGCTGCCCAGAAACTGTATAATCAAATGAGAGAATTGAATATGGAAGAAAAGAAATGTCCCGACATATTATTAGCTGGTTTGAAGGCTCTCTTACCTGCGTTAAAACAATGGAATGTGGAAAAAGATGTACGTGTCAGTAAATATTACAAAAGGCGATGAAATTAATGAAATGTTTCAGTACAACACTAACACAAGAGATGAAATACCTGATGGGTACAATTCTTCCAAATTAATTAAGGATATATCCAAGGAAATTCGCCACGCGGAGCGCTACATAAATACTCTGAACCCGCCAAAACCAGAGCGAGAATCCAAACGAAAACGAAAGAGACCTTTCAACAAAGACTTTGTTGATTATCCTCTGTCTCCTAAAGGTTCACAAGATGTATGTCTTTAGGCATTACGACAATTTATATTAACAGTATGTTAATGCTAAAGTTTGTAGTATTTCTCCGAATCCAGAACGGAGTTGAATCAACCTCCACCTATTAAGTTAACTCTACCAAAACCTTCGATGTATCCTTATGAAAACTTAGCTGCTCAAAAACCGTTTCCTGATAGTGATCACTTACCCAGTGGTGACTGGAACTCGCCTTCTTTCTGCCGTCCTGAAGAAACAACAGCTATTCATAGAGGTGGAGCTGTATTAAAATTCAAACTAGGGTATAAACGATAATATATTTTTATATTAGTTTTATACTTGATTCTGTTAAATTCTTAGGACCAAAGATTATTTTGCGCATAGTCAACCTGATGTTACTGATGCTTCAGTAGTCAATCATTTAATTTCTCCCTCTAGTACAAAGTCGATATACGATTTCCATGATGACAGCGAAAAAGAAGAAGGCATGTTAACAATTGATGAAAATCAGAAGAAAGCGAAAAAGAAAACGATCTCTGCAAGGAATTCCTTCAAAACAAAAACTCCAAGTATGCACTAATGAAACCTTTTACCAAAAATATTTTTAATGTGTTTTTGCAGCCACGTGGTGCATAAAGAGTAAAAAGTCGAAGACCGAGTTAGATGTGAACATTGATGGTGAATTACCTAAAAATGGAATAGAATCTTTATTGAAAGCATCGGCTCTTACAAACAAAATTATAGAGTAAGGATTTTTATGGTTTAAGATAATCAGTAATACAAAACTTTTCGATATTTCTCATTTGTAGCAAAGAAAATATGATACTTCAAATTAACAGTGCTTTGAAATCTTTTTTTATTAATCCTCAATACAGGATTTGTCAGTTTATTTTCTTATACTTGAGAATCATACTTATATAAGAGATACAAGAAGAATAAATTCCAAGAAAAATTACTTTTCCTATGCTGATCTATGCTTCATTCACCGAAGCAAGTCAATAAAGTTTGCAACCTAAGTTTTAAATATCGACAGTAAGTTGATTACTAATACGATTTTATTAAAATTTAGATTATAGGATGAATAGAGATTATGTAGAGGTCAGCTCTTTCTGCAAAGTTCGTAATTGTAAAACTGTGTGATGTCCTATTCAAAGAACTCTATCTGCTGATTTTGACCTGAGAATAGTCACTCCCCAAATGTGACAAAAGGCCCCTTAATGAAAGAAAAATATTTATATATAGACATGACATTGATCATGTTGTGACATTCATAAAGACAGCAAAAAGGGCATGTCTCTGTGATAAATTTTCTGTCAAGTCATGATCTGGTTGTAGTTGATATTTCTAACTTGGGTTGCAGACTTTACTGACTAGCTTTGGTAAATAAAGTACTTATAGTATTTTTTTTAAATTCTGAGCAAGTGGAAAGCATTGTTTTTCGCAATAATACCAATATATAGCATAATCTGTTTAAAATAGTATAGTTTATTACCTAAACAAATAAAATCTTTTGTTCAAATGAAAACATTTTAAGCCGTAGATTTTAATGTACTTTTAGTCTCTTGCCAAGATTTGTATCTTTTGCAGTATCCAAAATATTGAAAAATTTTGCACAAATAAATATATCTGTTATTTTAGCGATGGAACAGGTAGAACATCACCATCAACAGAAGATGCAATAGCTGGAATGTTGTCGATTAGCCAAATGTACATTCAACCCGGTCGAAATCCTGCCCGAAACCCTAGGAAGCAACGATCTGCCACTAGTCCACCTCTTGATGAAGAAAATATCAACAATGTTCATCAAGATGAGGACTATAGTATATACTTTGTATTAAAGTTCTTATAGCACAATAAAACATTTCTCTTTCAGTTTATCCATCATTAGACAACTCGGATGATGAAGAAATTCATATTTTTAAACCAAGAGGGCGGTCAAAAGTCGACGAAGCGTGGAATCCAAAAGCTAGGGTAGGACCCCTTTTACCTAAAATGAACCGGCCGACCAGAGAAGGTACAAAAAAACAAGCTGTCGAAAAAGTTTTAGAAGCTGCAGCAGCTAAACGAGCAACTGAAACTCCAGAAAAGGTAATTGTAATCATTTCGAAGTATTACTCTATTTTAATATTTTATTTGTGTTCAAGAGCCCAAAACGACAGTATCGACGTCGAAAAATGAAACCTAAACCAGTTGTAAAAAGTAGTTCTATGCCCAGTGCATCCTCCAGCACTAGTTTACCAAGTACTTCAACTGCAGGTAAGGAACTTTAAAGTAACTTTTACAGGAATAGAAGTTATTATCATCATCATTAGTCTGTCTCGATCCAACTTTAAGGTTTTGGATATAGGCTTCCCTTGGGGTTTAGGATTGGAGAGGATAAATATGGTATGGATGGGAATTTAGGTTGTGACGTACCCTCTTCCAGTAGGGATTTGGAGAGTGCAGCTCGCGTGGGCAGAGCCGCTTCCCTGAAGTAGACCTATCACTGTCGAGATCATAGAGAGTGTCTACCCGTTACCCCATTATTAGAGTTACTTTTATATTTGTAACTAGCTGACCCGGCAAACGTTATTCTGCCCAAAAAAAATTTGTCTCTGAAACCCCATTTCACCACTATAGGATTTTAATTTTATGTCATGGCCACCATCTTGGACTTAAAAATAAATGCCATTTTCGCAATCAACGTTTCAAAAAACCTCAATAACGACACCCATATCGACTTTTAGGCTTATACCCCATTTCACCCCCTAAGGAGTTGATTTTCGGAAAATCACAAAATACGTGTTTGCTTATTTGTTTTTAGGAGTCCTCTTACGAAGTTTCAAGTCGAAATGTCTATTTAATATTATTTTTCCATATAAAATTGAAATCCTCATTTTACCTCTTTACGGGTTGAATTTGAAAATATCCTTCCTTATTCCTTGTATACATCATAAAGGGAACCTCTGTGCAAAATTTCAGCTTTCTAGATTCGAGGGTTTGGGCTGGGCGTTGATGAGTCAGTGAGTGAGTCAGGACTTTTCTTTATATATATAAGAAGACTAGCTGTTACCCGCGACTTCGTACGCGCGAGGTTCGTTATTTGTGTATTAAATAATGACTAATTATTTCCTGTCATCCCATCCCATCCCATCCACGTCCCTTTTCCCGTCCCCGCCCCTTTTCCCGTCCCCGTTCCGTCCCGTCCCACCTCGTTCCCTCCCCTCCCATCCCATTCTTTCCCGTCAAGTCCCGCCCATCCCCTGCTTTCCCGTCCCGTCCCGTCCCGGCCCCCCGTTCCACCTCCCATCCCGTCCTGTCCCGCCCCGTTTTCTCCCGTCCCGCCCTGTTTTCTCCCGTCCCCTCCCATCCCTTTCCGTCCAGTCCCGTCCCGTCCCGTCGCGTCCCCTACTTTCCCGTCCCGTCCCGTCCCGTCCCGTCCCCTCCCCTACTTTCCCGTCCCGTCCCGTCCCCTACTTTCCCGTCCCGTCCCGTCCCCTACTTTCCCGTCCCGTCTCCCCCGTCCCCCCATCCCATTCCTTTCCGTTCCGTCCCGCCCCGTTCCCGCCCCCCCTCCCATCCCATCCCTTTCCATCCAGTCCCGTCTCCTATTTTCACTTTCAGGGGACAAATTTCCAAAAACTTTGAATGACAGTTCAAAATTTGATTTTACAAAATTCCAACCTCTTTTTTACCCCTTTAGGGGTTGAATTATCAAAAATCCTTTCTTAGCGGATGCCTACTCCCTATTAGAAATCTGCCTGCCAAATTTCAAATGCCATTTTCGCAATCAACGCCCCAAAAAACCTCAATAACGACACCCATATCGATTTTAATGATGAGACGCGTGGCGTACTACAAAAATGGTTAACTTCAACCTTCCTTACCATACCAAAGAAAGCAACATCTAAAACCTGCAAAAAGTTGAAATTCTAGAATAAATGTCACCAGTAATATTAAAAATCCCACAACACAAATACAAAAGACAAAGTAATCTGATAAAAACGACGGGTACAAGGCAAATCAGTGGAACGTAGGTATCCGAGGTGCATTGAAGGGAAGGGGGAGAGCGCGGGGTTGTTGTTGACGAGTGGATGTAACGGGATACTTACCTGAGCGTTGAGGCGTGCGACCTGGCACTTATCAAAACTTCTGAATGTTTATTTTGAAATTTGTAAGCCCTTTTGTTGTGAATTAGCCACATAATATTGATTTTGATTGAAATATAGCATTAAAATACGACATTTATTCAAAATATAGCATTTATCACGAAAAAGGGCATTTTATAGCATTTATGGCACCAACAAATGTGGTTCATTCCACCCCTTACTACGTGAAACACCTAAATACGAAATCTGGCCCTAAAGGGGCCTACAGTAAGAAACATGGCAAAATGGCATTTGACGGACTCGGCTCATGGCGTCTATAAAATGCAGCATGTATCCAGCCTGAGAGGTTGGTTAATCTAAGTGTTTCAGGATATGCACTCTGTAGCATATGTTGTTTAAAATAATTGCGTGGAAAGACCATAGCTGGTGGAATTATGTTGCCAGAAGCATTTATAAAACAACAGGTAGTCACTAACGTACCTTTATCACCACTAGTGACTTAGCTAACTTGTTTGACCCCTCTACCTGCAATCACTTTCTTTGGTTTCTGTACTGTTGTAGTTCTGGTTTCGTCGAGATTCCAAAAAAAAATGGTAACGTAATGATTAAACGATGTAGAACGGAACAAGCTACAGCCTTCAGGTTGGCCGTTTCAAGAAGCCTTTCATCCATTCTAAGCCAGCACATTGTGTTTCTCGCCATTTTGCTGGTTTGGCAATTTTATTTCTTATTGCTGTTTCGTATGCTAGACGACGACAGTCGGCTGTATTTAGTGCATAATTCATCTTAGAACACGACAATAGATAATTTTCAAGAATAGACTCTTGATCGTCAGTCATTATTTTACGACAAGCATAATTCAGACACATTTTAATTTGTACGTCAGTATTATTATGCATTTTTTTAACATATCTTGCCAACGTCTGGTAAGCAAGCCTTTTATAAATGGCATCTTGTCTGATGCTGTATTGACTGTTGACCACTAACTCTACTGCTTCTCTCATACCGCCCTTTGAAAATGACCTTAGGGCTGTCTTTCTTTTTTGGTTTCGTACCATTGTCTAAGATGAAAAGAAAAAGAATTACATTCAAAAGAACTCAAAGAATTCATATAGAATTTGTCATTTAACAATGGGGTACACTGAGACAATTATAATGTTAGTTGTCTCATACTGCCCCATGCAGATTTGTCACATAGTGCCCCAACCCACCATTTTATAAAAATTACTCATTTGTAACCCCAAAGGTTGGATTTAAGGAATTTTAAGTTTGTTACTTTATACCTTATTTGTTGCAGTTTTAATAAGCATATGGTCTTTGTATTAAAAAATAAAATGGTTTACATTAAGTCATTGGTAGTAAAATCAAAAAAGTAACTCTACTCACTTAAAAATAAACTTCACCTGCCACCAAAATATAAATGAATATTGTGCCAACTTCATACGATTTCACAGCTGCATGGTTGCATTCCACGAATTAAAATATCGATAGCTGCGTTCAACTACACTGCACTTTATTATAAACTGGCTTGTCCCACCGTGGAACTTGTCTCACCCTGGACCACCTTCCCCTACAACAAAATTGTTATTGCTGTTAGCTTTAAATCAAAATGCTAACGCAAGCTCAAAGGGGGTTTGCCATTGCAAAACTTGAAGAAGAAAAGACTCATGACTTGCATAGAAGACCAAGCACCGGTGCTGTAAGGATCAACGCAAGAAGAGAACGAGTAGTTAGTGCCGCGTTAAGAAAACATAAGAGAAGGAGGTCTCTCCAAATGCTCAGTGGTCAAAAAGCCAAGGTTGACTGATGAGAATAAGGCCAGAAGAATAGAATTTGCACATGAATATGAATATGTGATCGTCTAACAGGATCAAGATATGTGGAAATACTTGAAGATATAATGCTTTTGTCTGTTCGAAATCGTTTTTATAATGATTTTATCTTTCAACAAGTAAGGCTCTTACAATCTGTGAATTTTTTTTGATCATTTATAAAAAACCTCCCACTTTTAACACAATTCACCTGTGCATACAGCTGGTGTAGTGAGATATTGGTTTGACTAAAATAATATTAAAGTGCTTCTTAGCACAGCAACAAGTCCAGATTTGAATCCAATTCAGAATATTTGGAGATTCATAATGAAAGAAATATAGATCAACGAATTCCAACCTCACAACATTCAAAACGAGTGGAACAATTTACGAGGCAATTATAATATGCAAAATAACGGGTGTTCATAAACAGTCGTCATCCCAGTAGGTTTTGACTTCAGAAACGTATGTCTATTAAAATTGAGAAAAAATGCGCTATGACAGTACTCAATGACGTTTCATTGTGTTGTACGAATTAATCAAAGACATAACATTTTGTTTTTTAAGGCAACTGGGATGACGACTGTTTATGAACACCCGTTAGATTGGTTCTGTGAGAAGACTACAAAGTGTTTTAGATTGGAATGAAGTTCAATAAAATAAATGTGATAACAAAATTAAACATTCATTTGTATATGATTTACTACTTAAAACAGTTTTTAAATTTTTATACGGATGCCAATGACTTTCTACAAATTAATACTAATGTCAACACTGTCACAAAATGCTAAGTTTACAGTAAGTGATTTTTGGAAATCCTGATAATGTAATAAAAAATTATTACGATTTATGGGGCCGTACATATATAATATCTTTTTTTTAAATAGTTTTATTAGCAATCAGAATATATTACATTCTATGAGCTAATATTTGTAATTATAGTAATCGGGCTTAGGACTTGATTGGAGAGGGCTCCCAGCAGTGTCCTTGCATTTTTAATTTGTCAGATCCTTTAGCCATTTCATCTGAAGTCGCCTAGTATGTGGATCTGCTGTCAGTGGTTCCATGATTTCATTTGGATGACTTTCCGAGGTATAGTGGTGCTTAACGGCGTATTGTTTGATCACATCTCAGATATGGGATGTTTAGGTCGGTATGTAGTGTAAAATTTGACACAAACCATAGTGCATTTGACATGTTTGAAAAGGTTTTCGATTGACAACATTAACATCGAGGTTAGAATTACTGGCACAATCCCACAGTTGCAATCCGTATGTCCAGATGGGGTGGATTATACTGGGTGTCTTAAAAAGAATTACATCTAGTAGGTTTTGAATTTTGTTTGCATGTAAATTTTCATGTGTTGCTAGATTGTTATTAGTATTACATTATGGGAAATTCAAAGCATACTAGATGTAATTCATTTTAAGACACCCGGTACTTTTATATAGTAATATTTTATTCTCTAGCGTTAAGAGAGATAAGCCAATAGAGCTTCTTTATCTTAATGTCTATTTCTTTGCGCTTTTTGCTAATATGAGTTTTCCAGGAAGTCCCAAATACTTCACTTCATTTGTTTGTGGAATGGGAGTATGGTTGAGGGTGACAGGTGGATAAGTTGGGTGTTTTGTGAAAGTGATATGTGTTGATTTCTTCTCGTTTACCTTTATTCTCCACTTTGCAATTTCATTTAGGTGTGCTTGAAGCATTGCAGATGCAGTTCTTCGTTACAAGCAAAAATCATGGTATCATTGGCGAATGTGCTTATCATTGTGTCGTTGGAGATTGGCAGATCAGAAATTTTGGAATGCAGTGAATCAGAATTTGTATCTTCGTCAGAACGATCAGAATTAAATTGTTTACAAGGGTCTCTGTATGACATAGGTACTTACAGCTAAATCACTATCCTGTTCATGCGTCCTTGTTGAACACAGAGCCTACTTCGATGTGCCTTCGAAGTCTTCTTATTAAGCTACTCTTTCTTTCACTTAACTGGACGCGGAAAGTTGGAATTTAACCCAGAAAAAAAACGCGAGTTCCGGGTTTTTTATTTTTGGCCAATAAGTCCTTGAAACGAATCGATATTATGTCCACTAACACCGTTTGACTATCCTACCGACTGCGCCACTTAAATTACGAATTTCTGTAAGGTTCTTTTTAAAACACAATTTTATTTGACAAAGATTACAAATTACGTAAAACACATGTTACTGTTACGAGTTCTAACTGTAGACTGCCGCTGATAAGATAAAAAATGCAAGACATAACAACTCAGGCTACCGCAAAAATTCTGCTGACATAACAAGGTGACATAACATGCCAGGTTCACCAGCACTGGTATTATGTGGGAAATAATATATAACCTCCTTTTTACTTTACGAAATTCTGTAAACTTCACAGTTTCAGTAATCCAATTTTCAAGTGGGCAAGAGTTTAAGTGTGAAATAGTTTGTATGTACGTATGTATAATCGATAACGTTGTTTTACCTTGCGGTGTAGAGGCTGGTGCTTTATGTGCTTGCATCTGGCAGTACAATGCTCAACTTGCCCCGGATTCGGGATACAGAGTTGGAGCGTGTCTTTGGTGCTTGCGCAGCAACCATTGTGTGAAGTGTGTGTCATGTTGATATGTGGACCTTGTTACTCTATCTCTTAGGTCTGTGGTTCTGAGTAGAGCACAGTTAATTTGGTGCCCAACTGTGAATGCACAGAGCTCGATTCCAATCGCCAAGGCTGTGGAAAAATCTCGGCCCCCGCGGGATTCGAACCGAGGACTTGCTTATTAGCAAGCCTAGCGCCTACCCAACTGCGCTACGCGATTTCTTAAGTGTGAAATATATTGTAATTATTTTATAAATGCAAAACTTTACGTATACCATTGCCAATTTCATTAAATTCTTCTTCATCTAATCTAATTATGTCTTTACAGCGTTGGATGGGCATCTTCTGTCCATCTTCGGTATTTGCTTCTATCTCTGGCCATCTTTCTTACTTCATTCAGTGTTTTCCATCTTCTGTGTGCCATTTCCTTTACGTTGTCTTCCCATGTTGTTCTTGGCTTGCCTCACAATCTTCTTACTTCTATTCTCAATTCCAGTGTTATTTTGGGAATTCTTTCATTTTTCATTCCAATTGCTTTCTATCAATCTAATTGACAAATGTTGCATTAAATTCATTTTACTGAATTGTAAATGTCTTAATATTTTTTACATTGAAAAATGTTTTAGTGTGAAATAAGATATTTTGATTCTATCATTCTATTGATGCAAACAAATTTAGAATTTTCAATAATCGTTTGTTGAATTTTTACAATTTTATTAAGTTCTGAACATTTTTTAATTTAATTCTGGTAGTTTTGAAATGTCTAATAATATTTTGCACATTGAAAAAAATGTTTAAGTGTGAAGTAAATGTTTCCAATTTTATTAAATTTTGAACAATTTAAAATTTTATATCGACATCTTACAAATGTCTGTTGATATTTTTCACATTGAAAAAATTTTTCAGTGTGAAATAAATTCTTTTTAATTCTATTAACACAGACAAATTTTAAATTTTAAATATCCGTTTAACTTTTTTTTTATTTAATCAACTTTTGAATATCTTATAAACTTACTTGACAGTTTTCAGTTGCATACTAGTATTTTTCTCTTAGAAGAATGTTTAAGTGGGAAGTAACATAAAACTTTACTAATTTAATTTCCTCCAATTTATTAAGCTTTAAACATCTTAAATAATTTATTTCGACCTACTATAAATATCTGTTAATATTTTGCACATTGAAAACATGTTTCAGTGCAGAAACTAGTACACACATCAGAAAAGTTTAAGGAACATGCGGTTTAATCATATATATTTGTAGTTCTACTGTTTCTAGAATAAAACTTAAATAAGATTTAAACATATTAACATAGGTAAGAATGGCAATCTATGTTTCGATGATATTTTGTTTATCATGTTTGTTTACATTTATGCTGTGAAGTTATACAGGCTATAGTGGTGCTTCGAAAAGTGAATGTTTTTCTCATATATGTAATACTTACTATATTGCTAGCGGCTATGAGTGGGAAACTCACGAAGGAAGTGAGACAGACAACCAACTCTTCAATGTATAATGATGAGCTGTGCGCAAGCGCGGCGGCGTCGTCCGCCCAATGGGGAAGTGGTCAAGTTTAAAATTTGCTTCTAAAGGCGGAGTTCGAATTCTCACGCATGCGCACGAGACGCGTTATACTCTAAGTGAGACTATGTCGGCGCCGTAATGTTTTCGGGCGTTCCGAGGCCCTACTAGCAATATATGTATAATACATATATGGTTTTCCTGCAGTTTCATTTTTATTTTGGAACAATTTCTATCGGTTGTGTGTAAAAGTGATGCAGCGTGATCAACAACGCCGTTATTTAAACCGGGATGAGATGTTTCGTACAATTGGTATTATTGAAGGTGGTTGAAGTCAGGCTGATGCTGCAAGAATTTTGAGAACATCAAGAGGAGTAATTCATTGATTATGGCGGCGTTATCAAGAATCTGGACATCCACAGGAACACCACCCAGGAAAACCCGCAAATTACAACGCCTATTCAGGATAGATTTGTAAGGCTAAGGGCATTACGGAAACCTTCAATAAATGCAGCTGCTCTGGTTAGTGCTCTACAAAACACATAATGATATAACTGTTTCCAGTCAAACTGTCAGGAACGGATTACGTGAAGCCAATCTTCATTCTCGTCGCCCTTTAAGATGCCCAGGAATTACTCGCGGTAATCGAGAAGCTCGAAATGTGTGGTGCAAAGCATGAAAATTGGAATCAGCAACAATGGAGCACAGTTTTCTTTACAGACGAGTCGCGGTTTGGGCTCTGTCACGACACAAGAACTCGTGTTTGGAGACGATCTGCCAATGAACAACATGGTATGAGGAGGAGTAATGACTGGCACAAGAACAGAGCTCGTTTTAATTAACGGATCATTAACGGCAGATGAATATCCGAATAAAATTTTCCAGCCTGTTGTTCTTCCTATCACTGAAGAACTTCATCCAGACTTTTGTCGGATGCATGATAACGCAAGATGTCATGTTGCTGCTACCGTTTCTCAGTGGCTGGAAACGCACAATGTATCCATGTTACCATGGGCTGCACAGTCGCCAGACCTAAATCCCATTGTGTATGTTTGGAACATGCTCAAAAGAATAGTTTTTGTTGATATGGAGAATGTTCAGAACAATCTAGATCTTTTTAGATGACTTCAGCGTCAATGGAATCGCATACCGCAAGAAGAAATTGACAATGTGATAATGTCAATGCCGCGAAGATGCCGAGCAGTTTTAAATGCAAGAGGAGGTAACACTAGTTACTAAATGGCATTTGAATGTTTATTTTCATGTGCAGAATTAGAAATTACGCAAAAATTTAAAATTACAAATTAAGTTAATACTGTTTCAATTCGTTGGTTTTGTCTTTAAACAATTTTTAATATAATAAAAATGTTGTGTAGAGAGTTAAAATAACTTAGTATAGTTTCGGAAGTTATGTGTTGTTATTTGTAATTGAAATATAGCTAAGCACTAGTCATTACTTAGTCTTTTTAATTAAAAAACCATTTGTTCCTTTCTTAGACTTTTTTGATGTGTGTATTACATTTTTACAACACTGAGTAGCTCTTGTTCTTATTTCAGTGATACCACATGCTTTGATTTGTTTTTGTTTATTATTTTGTAACTTTGTCCTGATTTAACAGACATGGTACCGTATGATCAACAACTTTTTTTCTTCTAGAGCAGGGGTTTTCAAACTTTTTTCTACGATGATCCCTTTACGAAATTTAGCAAAGTAGTCGTACCCCTAACTCCTTTTTGTGCGTTGTTGGATAGCACCCCTTACTTAACATGATATCGTGGAAGAGAGTGAAAAGTTTTCAATTTCGACAGAACCTAATTGTATGAGATGTTCACAACTTATTAAAATCAAAAGAAGTTACAGGATTACTTAAATTTTATATTGGTTTTGTGAATGCAAACAAAAATTATATATTTCACATTAAAACATTTAGTTATGATAATACAGGGAGGATAATATTCACACCACGCAATTCCGCATCAAAAACTGAGTCAAAAATTGCACATCTATTTTAGGCCCAGGTGCGTAGTTTTTGAAGAATTGTACACTGTATGGTGTTTGTACACCCACCTCAGTCACCTATTTGCCACATAAAAGGCACTTTACAGAAAAATTGGTTTTTTGAAAATTTCCAAGGCATACTTGATTTACAAAACTGAAATTATGTTAGAAATAAGTCTTTAACCAAGCAGGGCTGAACCCCAAAATTGAAAATTTAAATCGAGAATTTTTTACTACTCCGGGAACACAGTATGTCACTGAAATGGAAAAAGAATTCTCTTTCTCATAATGTCACAGCCAACTATGAATTCCATATAAAAAAATATAGCTTATGTTATAACTCGAATTTAGAAACTTTTCTTGAAAAACTGACTACCTCACTGGATTCTTATCAGAAAGTGCCTGAAGAACGTAAAAATTACTTTTCTCTATTTTCATAAATAAGTAAGATATAGCCACAAAAAGAGAATGATAGCCAATTTTGGTTTTCACTGCTAAGCTATTCTGGAAAAATGAGTTCAAGGATGATTGGTCCATTTTTTCATATCTCCTATGAAAACATCCAAATTTGCCCACCCTGTACAGTCTTGTTCAAATAATACTGGGACAGTTTTTTTTCAAATATAATTTGGGCTGAAAATTGAATATCTCCATGGATTCAATCCTATTAGACAGATTTAATTTACTTGTCAAGGTGTCAAATTATATATTTTTCAAAGAAATCTGTGGAGATTTTCAGTTTCTGGAAAAAAAATTGTTCGAGATTTTGAACACGACTGTGCTAAATACTATCGCTATATACTTGTTCATGATGTGCACTCTGCTCCTGTCGCAACACAACCAAGATACTGCAGCATCAATACTGATAAGGGCAGAAATTAAACAGGCAACTTCTTATGCCAATTTCTACTTAACCTTATCATGGACTGTACAATATCAGAGCATACAAAATGGGTAGAACAAACATAGATATTGTGTTACACTAACAATTACACCAGTTAAACATAACCTCAAAGCAATATTATATCGAAATATATACAATAAAAAAAATCTACGGTAATATCCAAGATTCCCATTATATTCAAATTAGAACTAGTCCGTGTCGTTACACAAGTTATGATGTTCAACTATTTAGGAGTTGATATTACTAGCAGCAAACAACTAAAAGAAGAATTAAATTGGCAAGCGCAGAAAGTACTATGAATAGCCAGATGTGTACAATATACAGTATGAAATAATAGACATGATGAAAGAAAGTAAAGTCAAAATTTACAAGATAATCGTGAGATCTATATTGATGTATGCAAGAGAAACAAGGGCTGATACCAAGAAAACTAAATTAACATTTATATTGGTAGAGATGAAAACTCTAAGATCAATTAGTGGAGTAACACTCAGATATAAACAAACAAACGAGAGTATAAGAGAAAGAACCTAAGTGCAGGATGTAGTAAAGTGTACGAAGATTAGAAAAGAGTGGAACAATCACGTCGACCATATGAATGAGAATAACTTAAACAAAAATATGTAAAAATAAATGCCCATACAACAGCAGATCAGTAGGAGGATCCCCAAAAAGAGATGGAAGCAGAATTACAGTGCGTGACAACTAGCTGAAGCTCTGAGACTTGAATGCGCACTAGTCTTAAGCCTAGTTGGCAGGGACAATTCAGTTCTGACAAAATTATTTTTGAGTGAAGATCGGTACAACAACTGATCTTCACTCGAACCCAATTTTGTTAGAACTGAATTTTCCCCGCCAACTCGGCTTAAGAGTACTGCGCATCCAATTCTCAGAGCTTCAGCTAGTTGTCACGTGCTGTAGTTTTCCTCGTCTACGTAATAGGGAAGGGTGGAAGAAGACGAAAGGCTAGCTTCAGATGCAACCTTGCAGTGATATACATGTACCTGAAGGAATCTTATTGGATAAAACCTTCCTTCTGTCTGCTCAGTTAGTTTTCCGTTTGACCCTGTTTTCATACAGTTTTGGAGAAGTGGGAGGTATGTGTATCATCTGCCTTAGAATTTTAAAAAGGATCCACTAGACGTTAAAGGTAGGATCTATAGTAAAGGTCTTGAATCTACTTCCAAGACTGGCCATTTAGTAGAATTATTGATAAATGACTGGCGCTAGGGATAAAATTTATTATCTACGAGGGGACCTTTTTATATTCCTGGTCAATAGAACATAAAATAAACAAGATTTAGCGAAAAAAAAATTTTTTCAACATAGTTTCATTGTTTAAGAATGCAAGTATTCAAATGTTTTAATAACAACTATAAACCTTAATAAAAATTATATTTCAATTTTGTGTTTAAATTACAGCTGCTGTGAGTTCGTTGTCATCTTTGTATCTATTTCTTCTGAGGTCTTTTTTAAAATACAATAAAAAAGTAATCAGACAGGGTTTAATCAGGACTGTAAGGAGTGTGGTCTAATTTCTTAGCCACAGCACCCTATTGCTGTGTAACGCCAAGATATTCAATTTATTCATTTCGCCTTTTTAGTATGACTCTTCACCAAACTTCATTCAAAACTGCGGTATAAATTGGGCTATTGTTTTGCAAATTGGCATGCGATGTTTGAAAATATATATAGGATTTGAAAAAGTTAAATAGAGAACATATAGTTAAACAAGAAGGTGGAATTCGTGTTAATACTTTGTTAGGTTTGAGCAGTTGTGATTGTGCCCCTTTATTCTCCCATCTCTCTTAAGCTTGCACCAAACATCATCTGTGTTTTCTTTTTGATTTGGCGTAAATAATATTAGTTTTCCTTACGGGTTCCGTGAGCAGAAAAAGGGATTTAAGATAGTATGCACCTTATACTATCTTAAAGCCCTTCTGTGTATATCGTGAGAATTGATAAATTTTGATAACAGCTTTGTCGATCCGATCTAAACTATTAAAACAAGTTATCATACCCCTGCTGATACAACCCCAATATAACATTAATTTTATATGGTGAAAGGCTGCTTATTGCAGCAGTGTACGGTTTATGTTGTGAGTGTACATACCAGGGATATTCCCAAACATTGGCATGGGTTTAGTCTTGTCCAGTTATCTCCTCCACTACTTAAGTGCACACAAGGAATAAATCCAAGCAGATCATGGTCACTCTCATATTGCCACCTAGAGACACACCAGTTTGGAACTCAACTGGTTACTATTAGGACATACTTCACCCATGTGTTTAGAACAAGTTGAAAAGTTAGTCACTGGAGTTGTAATTATACTACAAAAGTTTTAATTATGATAGTTCAACTGAAAATAATAATTTTTAATTATATTGTTGGATTGTTACACAATTATACCAAACTGAATCGGGACTAATCTTTTTATTTTGCAGCAGTGATATCACACAAACAAAGAAAAGGAATGAAGACGGTGAAACAACGTTTGGGAAAAATTTTAAAAATCCACAAAATGATATATTGAATGCAAAATATAGTTAACTATAACACCTCTTTTGTGTTCTTTTCTAATTGCAGTATTGTTAGCTAAAATTAATTATTATAAACTCACATATTGTATATAAGTTTATTATTGTAAGTAATACTTAGAAAACTAAAATTTTTAAAAACAATTACCTATTTGTAAATTAAATATAACAGATCAAACGGGCATTATATTTAGCCGTATCTAATTTAATTGTACATTCCCTTGTTTTTACGATGCAATAAAAACTCAGTTTTATGTAATGAAAAAACCGGTAACAAATTCTGTTTCAGGGAAGAATGGACTTCAGTATTAAAACAATTTATTATAAATGTATGGGTGGCCATGCGGCCAGGTACAAATAAAAGCCTGTTGGGTGGGAGGACATAAAATTTTTATTTTTATTTTTTCAATATTTTTTATTCTTTTCTCTTCTAATAAGTGTGCTCCAACTACCTTAGCAGTAAAAAGAAATTCCAAGGTAAGTAAGTAATTAAGTAAAAAGGACGTAAAACTCAGTGTTGGGCTGTTCATTGAGTTCTGATACAGCTGATACCACTACTGCATACTTTACCTTTATACTGGCAATTAAATCATTTTGCTAGTATCACCGTTTTAAGAACTACATTACTTCCTTGCTCTTGCAAAGAGTGTGTGATTTTTAAAAGTCACCAATTTGAGATTTTCAGTATTGTAAATGTAGTATCCAATGGAGCATACTAACGCCACAATCTTAATGTCTCTAAAAATATTTTTTTATTCCATGTTCTAGAAACTACAAACATGATTACATGAAACTATGGATAAAGATGAGTCATTAATACTTTCTCGAAATCAGTAAGACATAGAATATGTAATAGCCTGCTCTTCTTCCACGGCTATTAAAAATAGAAGAGAGCTTAAATGGAAAAAAGTTGAGTTGGTGACCTTTAGAAATATTTACATTCTTAAAGTTAGTAAATACCTTTATTTTATAATCATCAAAATGGATAATTTAAATTAATACATTCAGTTAAATTAGGTTTCTAAAGTAAATGATTGTAATTTATTTACCACATAGCCTACTTATATAAAACACCTGCTACACTTACCTTTACTTACAGTTATTGTTGGTGTGGTATAGTTGAATTGTTTTTGTTGCACCATAATATTCGTTCAAATCCATGATTTGTGATAACAGAAACAAAATGACAAATAACTTAACATTAAAGGTAACTGAAGTTTTAGGTTTTGCTTTAGAACTCAAACTAAGACTGCAAGTACAATAAATTTTTTGAATATTTAACATTAGAATCTGAAACTTTGCTCCAATTTAATCAACCTTGTATCTTATTATTTTTGAAGCCCTAATGTTCAGGCTTGAAGTTGCATAACCCTGTATACTATGCCGTGCGACTAACCGAAGACTGCTTACAAAGACTGCTGCATGTATTTAGTAATGCAGTCCAAAAATATAACATGGAAATAAACTTTCTGATGTAAATTCCATCTAAAAGAAAGACACTTAATATCTGGGTGCAAATATCACGCTATAGGTATATTTACAGGAAAAAAAGCATTGAAAAAATTTTGTTGCCTGAAGGGTACCATATAGCAAAATTAATCTACAATAGTGATGGGAAGTTTTGGTACTTTTGCGGACTCGTTCATACAGTAGGCGCCGTGATGAAGCATTATAAAATAAGTTTGCAGTTTCTCTTCAATCTTTAGCATTCTGTAATTACTATCTATTAATTATATTACGTTACGTACACCTAGTACCATTAAAGCTTTGCCTTCAAACACAATTAGCGCTCTGCAATTAGTGTATATTAATTTTATTAGGTTACGTATACCTAGCGGCATTCCGATGCCACAAAAGCTTCGCATTCTAACACAGATATAGCGCTACTAAAATAGACAAATCTAAGAGCACTTCTGCTAACGAAATAATACCCAATACGCTCCCGTTCGTTCGCCAGAGCGTTTACAGGCTCTACCACAACGTGTTGGCTACTTTTAATAAAGTAGGCGCCATGCTGAAACATTTTAAAAATAGCTTGCAGTTGTTTCAGTACAATCTTAAGCGTTCTGCAATTAGTGTATATTAATTTTATTAGGTGACGTATACCTAGAGGCTTTCCGATGCCATTAAAGTTTCGCCTTCCAACACAGATATAGCGCTACTAAAATAGACAAATCTAAGAGCATTTATACTAACAAAATAATATCCAATACGCCCCACTTTGTTTGCCAGGGCGTTTACAGGCTCTACGACAACATGTCTACTTTTAATACGGTAGGCGCCATTCTGAAGCATTTTAAAAATAGTTTGCAGTTGTTTCAGTACAATCTTCAGCGTTTTACAATTAGTGTATATTAATTATATTAGGTTACGTATACCTAGCGGCATTCCGATACCATAAAAGCTTCGCATTCTAACACAGATATAGCGCTACTAAAATAGACAAATCTAAGAGCATTTCTGCAAACGAAATAATATCCAATACGCTCCCGTTCGTTCGCTAGAGCGTTTACAGGGTCTACCACAACGTATTGGCTACTTTTAAAAGAGTAGGCGCCATGCTGAAGCATTTTAAAAATAGTTTGCAGTTGTTTCAGTATAATCTTCAGCGTTCTGCAATTAGTGTATATTAATTTTATTAGGTGATGTATACCTAGAGGCTTTCCGATGCCATAAAAGCTTCGCATTCTAACACAGATATAGCGCTACTAAAATAGACAAATCTAAGAGCACTTCTGCTAACGAAATAATATCCATTACGCTCCCGTTCGTTCGCTAGAGCGTTTACAGCCTCTACCACAACGTGTTGGCTAATTTTAATACAGTAGGCGCCATGCTGAAGCATTTTAAAAATAGTTTGCAGTTGTTTCAGTACAATCTTCAGCGTTCTGCAATTAGTGTATATTAATTTTATTAGGTGACTTATACCTAGAGGCTTTCCGATGCCATTAAAGTTTCGCCTTCTAACACAGATATAGCGCTACTAAAATAGACAAATCTAAGAGCATTTATGCTAACAAAATAATATCCAATACGCCCCACTTTGTTTGCCAGGGCGTTTACAGGCTCTACCACAACCTGTTGTCTACTTTTAATACGGTAGGCGCCATTCTGAAGCATTTTAAAAATAGTTTGCAGTTGTTTCAGTACAATCTTCAGCGTTCTGCAATTAGTGTATATTAATTATATTAGGTTACGTATACCTAGCGGCATTCCGATACCATAAAAGCTTCGCATTCTAACACAGATATAGCGCTACTAAAATAGACAAATCTAAGAGCATTTCTGCAAACGAAATAATATCCAATACGCTCCTGTTCGTTCGCTAGAGCGTTTACAGGGTCTACCACAACGTATTGGCTACTTTTAAAACAGTAGGCGCCATGCTGAAGTATTTTAAAAATAGTTTGCAGTTGTTTCAGTACAATCTTCAGGGTTCTGCAATTAGTGTATATTAATTATATTAGGTTACGTATACCTAGCGGCATTCCGATGCCATAAAAGCTTCGCATTCTAACACAGATATAGATATAGCGCTACTAAAATAGACAAATCTAAGAGCACTTCTGCTAACGAAATAATATCCAATACGCTCCCGTTCGTTCGCTAGAGCGTTAACAGGCTCTACCACAACGTATTGGCTACTTTTAAAACAGTCGGCGCCATGCTGAAGCATTTTAAAAATAGTTTGCAGTTGTTTCAGTACAATCTTCAGCGTTCTGCAATTAGTGTATATTAATTTTATTAGGTGACGTATACCTAGAGGCTTTCCGATGCCATTAAAGTTTCGCCTTCTAACACAGATATAGCGCTACTAAAATAGACAAATCTAAGAGCATTTATGCTAACAAAATAATATCCAATACGCCCCACTTTGTTTGCCAGGGCGTTTACAGGCTCTACGACAACATGTCTACTTTTAATACGGTAGGCGCCATTCTGAAGCATTTTAAAAATAGTTTGCAGTTGTTTCAGTACAATCTTCAGCGTTTTACAATTAGTGTATATTAATTATATTAGGTTACGTATACCTAGCGGCATTCCGATACCATAAAAGCTTCGCATTCTAACACAGATATAGCGCTACTAAAATAGACAAATCTAAGAGCATTTCTGCAAACGAAATAATATCCAATACGCTCCCGTTCGTTCGCTAGAGCGTTTACAGGGTCTACCACAACGTATTGGCTACTTTTAAAACAGTAGGCGCCATGCTGAAGCATTTTAAAAATAGTTTGCAGTTGTTTCAGTACAATCTTCAGCGTTCTGCAATTAGTGTATATTAATTTTATTAGGTGACGTATACCTAGAGGCTTTCCGATGCCATAAAAGCTTCGCATTCTAACACAGATATAGCGCTACTAAAATAGACAAATCTAAGAGCACTTCTGCTAACGAAATAATATCCATTACGCTCCCGTTCGTTCGCTAGAGCGTTTACAGCCTCTACCACAACGTGTTGGCTAATTTTAATACAGTAGGCGCCATGCTGAAGCATTTTAAAAATAGTTTGCAGTTGCTTCAGTACAATCTTCAGCGTTCTGCAATTAGTGTATATTAATTTTATTAGGTGACTTATACCTAGAGGCTTTCCGATGCCATTAAAGTTTCGCCTTCTAACACAGATATAACGCTACTAAAATAGACAAATCTAAGAGCATTTATGCTAACAAAATAATATCCAATACGCCCCACTTTGTTTGCCAGGGCGTTTACAGGCTCTACCACAACCTGTTGTCTACTTTTAATACGGTAGGCGCCATTCTGAAGCATTTTAAAAATAGTTTGCAGTTGTTTCAGTACAATCTTCAGCGTTCTGCAATTAGTGTATATTAATTATATTAGGTTACGTATACCTAGCGGCATTCCGATACCATAAAAGCTTCGCATTCTAACACAGATATAGCGCTACTAAAATAGACAAATCTAAGAGCATTTCTGCAAACGAAATAATATCCAATACGCTCCTGTTCGTTCGCTAGAGCGTTTACAGGGTCTACCACAACGTATTGGCTACTTTTAAAACAGTAGGCGCCATGCTGAAGTATTTTAAAAATAGTTTGCAGTTGTTTCAGTATAATCTTCAGGGTTCTGCAATTAGTGTATATTAATTATATTAGGTTACGTATACCTAGCGGCATTCCGATGCCATAAAAGCTTCGCATTCTAACACAGATATAGATATAGCGCTACTAAAATAGACAAATCTAAGAGCACTTCTGCTAACGAAATAATATCCAATACGCTCCCGTTCGTTCGCTAGAGCGTTAACAGGCTCTACCACAACGTATTGGCTACTTTTAAAACAGTCGGCGCCATGCTGAAGCATTTTAAAAATAGTTTGCAGTTGTTTCAGTACAATCTTCAGCGTTCTGCAATTAGTGTATATTAATTTTATTAGGTGACGTATACCTAGAGGCTTTCCGATGCCATTAAAGTTTCGCCTTCTAACACAGATATAGCGCTACTAAAATAGACAAATCTAAGAGCATTTATGCTAACAAAATAATATCCAATACGCCCCACTTTGTTTGCCAGGGCGTTTACAGGCTCTACCACAACATGTTGTCTACTTTTAATACGGTAGGGGCCATTCTGAAGCATTTTAAAAATAGTTTGCAGTTGTTTCAGTACAATCTTCAGCGTTCTGCAATTAGTGTATATTAATTATATTAGGTTACGTATACCTACCGGCATTCCGATGCCATAAAAGCTTCGCATTCTAACACAGATATAGCGCTACTAAAATAGACAAGTCTAAGAGCACTTCTGCTAATGAAATAATATCCAATACGCTCCCGTTCGTTTGCTAGAGCGTTAACAGGCTCTACCACAACGTGTTGGCTAATTTTAATACAGTAGGCGCCATGCTGCAGCATTTTAAAAATAGTTTGCAGTTGTTTCAGTACAATCTTCAGCGTTCTGCAATTAGTGTATATTAATTATATTAGGTTACGTATACCTAGCGGCATTTCAATGCCATAAAAGCTTCGCATTCTAACACAGATATAGCGCTACTAAAATAGACAAATCTAAGAGCATTTATGGTAACAAAATAATATCCAATACGCCCAACTTTGTTTGCCAGGGCGTTTACAGGCTCTACCACAACATGTTGTCTACTTTTAATACGGTAGGCGCCATTCTGAAGCATTTTAAAAATAGTTTGCAGTTGTTTCAGTACAATCTTCAGCGTTCTGCAATTAGTGTATATTAATTATATTAGGTAACGTATACCTAGCGGCATTCCGATACCATAAAAGATTCGCATTCTAACACAGATATAGCGCTACTAAAATAGACAAATCTAAGAGCATTTCTGCAAACGAAATAATATCCAATACGCTCCCGTTCGTTCGCTAGAGCGTTTACAGGGTTTACCACAACGCATTGGCTACTTTTCAAACAGTAGGCGCCATGCTGAAGCATTTTAAAAATAGTTTGCAGTTGTTTCAGTACAATCTTCAGCGTTCTGCAATTAGTGTATATTAATTTTATTAGGTGACGTATACCTAGAGGCTTTCCGATGCCATAAAAGCTTCGCATTCTAACACAGATATAGCGCTACTAAAATAGACACATCTAAGAGCACTTCTGCTAACGAAATAATATCCATTACGCTCCCGTTCGTTCGCTAGGTCGTTTACAGGCTCTACCACAACGTGTTGGCTAATTTTAATACAGTAGGCGCCATGCTGAAGCATTTTAAAATAGTTTGCAGTTGTTTCAGTACAATCTTCAGCGTTCTGCAATTAGTGTATATTAATTTTATTAGGTGACGTATACCTAGAGGCTTTCCGATGCCATTAAAGTTTCGCCTTCTAACACAGATATAGCGCTACTAAAATAGACAAATCTAAGAGCATTTATGCTAACAAAATAATATCCAATACGCCCCACTTTGTTTGCCAGGGCGTTTACAGGCTCTACCACAACGTGTTGGCTAATTTTAATACAGTAGGCGCCATGCTGAAGCATTTTATAAATAGTTTGCAGTTGCTTCAGTACAATCTTCAGCGTTCTGCAATTAGTGTATATTAATTTTATTAGGTGACGTATACCTAGCGGCATTCCGATGCCATAAAAGCTTCGCATTCTAACACAGATATAGCGCTACTAAAATAGACAAATCTAAGAGCACTTCTGCTAACGAACTAATATCCAATACTCTCCCGTTCGTTTGCTAGAGCGTTAACAGGCTCTACCACAACGTGTTGGCTACTTTTAAAACAGTAGGCGCCATGCTGGAGCATTTTAAAAATAGTTTGCAGTTGTTTCAGTACAATCTTCAGCGTTCTGCAATTAGTGTATATTAATTATATTAGGTTAGGTATACCTAGCGGCATTCCGATGCCATAAAAGCTTCGCATTCTAACACAGATATAGCGCTACTAAAATAGACAAATCTAAGAGCACTTCTGCTAACGAAATAATATCCAATACGCTCCCGTTCGTTCGCTAGAGCGTTTACACGCTCTACCACAACGTGTTGGCTAATTTTAATACAGTAGGCGCCATGCTGAAGCATTTTAAAAATAGTTTGCAGTTGTTTCAGTACAATCTTCAGCGTTCTGCAATTAGTGTATATTAATTTTATTAGGTTACGTATACCTAGAGGCTTTCCGATGCCATTAAAGTTTCGCCTTCTAACACAGATATAGCGCTACTAAAATAGACAAATCTAAGAGCACTTCTGCTAACGAAATAATATCCAATACGCTCCCGTTCGTTCGCTAGATCGTTTACAGGCTCTACCACAACGTGTTGGCTAATTTTAATACAGTAGGCGCCATGCTGAAGCATTTTAAGAATAGTTTGCAGTTGTTTCAGTACAATCTTCAGCGTTCTGCAATTAGTGTATATTAATTATATTAGGTAACGTATACCTAGCGGCATTCCGATACCATAAAAGCTTCGCATTCTAACACAGATATAGCGCTACTAAAATAGACAAATCTAAGAGCATTTATGCTAACAAAATAATATCCAATACGCCCCACTTTGTTTGCCAGGGCGTTTACAGGCTCTACCACAACATGTTGTCTACTTTTAATACGGTAGGCGCCATTCTGAAGCATTTTAAAAATAGTTTGCAGTTGTTTCCGTACAATCTTCAGCGTTCTGGAATTAGTGTATATTAATTTTATTAGGTGACGTATACCTAGAGGCTTTCCGATGCCATAAAAGCTTCGCATTCTAACACAGATATAGCGCTACTAAAATAGACAAATCTAAGAGCACTTCTGCTAACGAAATAATATCCATTACGCTCCCGTTCGTTCGCTAGAGCGTTTACAGGTTCTACCACAACGTGTTGGCTAATTTTAATACAGTAGGCGCCATGCTGAAGCATTTTAAAAATAGTTTGCCGTTGTTTCAGTACAATCTTCAGCGTTCTGCAATTAGTGTATATTAATTATATTAGGTTACGTATACCTACCGGCATTCCGATGCCATAAAAGCTTCGCATTCTAACACAGATATAGCGCTACTAAAATAGACAAATCTAAGAGCACTTCTGCTAACGAAATATTATCCAATACGCTCCCGTTCGTTTGCTAGAGCGTTAACAGGCTCTACCACAACGTGTTGGCTACTTTTAAAACAGTAGGCGCCATGCTGAAGCATTTTAAAAATAGTTTGCAGTTGTTTCAGTACAATCTTCAGCGTTCTGCAATTAGTGTATATTAATTATATTAGGTTACGTATACCTAGCGGCATTCCGATGCCATAAAAGCTTCGCATTCAAACACAGATATAGCGCTACTAAAATAGACAAATCTAAGAGCACTTCTGCTAACGAAATAATATCCAATACGCTCCCGTTCGTTCGCTAGAGCGTTAACAGGCTCTACCACAACGTGTTGGCTAATTTTAATACAGTAGGCGCCATGCTGCAGCATTTTAAAAATAGTTTGCAGTTGTTTCAGTACAATCTTCAGCGTTCTGCAATTAGTGTATATTAATTATATTAGGTTACGTATACCTAGCGGCATTCCGATGCCATAAAAGCTTCGCATTCTAACACAGATATAGCGCTACTAAAATAGACAAATCTAAGAGCATTTATGGTAACAAAATAATATCCAATACGCCCAACTTTGTTTGCCAGGGCGTTTACAGGCTCTACCACAACATGTTGTCTACTTTTAATACGGTAGGCGCCATTCTGAAGCATTTTAAAAATAGTTTGCAGTTGTTTCAGTACAATCTTCAGCGTTCTGCAATTAGTG